>PGCI01000195.1:0-177046 GCA_002873125.1 Puccinia coronata f. sp. avenae | reverse complement strand
AGACATTTGGCAAGAAAAACCAATTCGAGTATACTTCCCACTTCTAGAATGCCCAGGGAGAGTTTGATGCCTGATGGAGTTGGACTTGAAGACACACATGGTAACCCCGAGGACCTCTGTTAAATCGAGATAAACCTGAAAATCTCGGAAAGTAAACTGGCCACCCTCCATATCAAACCCTTCATCAGCAAGAATCAGATCGTCCTCCGTGCGAGTTCTGGGGTTGAAGATAGGAATCCAGATGACAAGAGTCCAGTTGTTGACGTCAGAGTCTTGGTGTGGTTGATTGAAGAAGTTGAACATAGTGAAGGTAAGGAAGCTGGCAAAGTCGTTGGGGGTGTAGGGGGCTGGCCATTCCATTTGAGCCATGGAAGGATAGTTACCATCGATGAGCAGTTGACGGCAGGATTCGAAGACTCCGGGGGCGAATTGCTGGAGTTGAAGGGAGATGAAGTCACTTGCTTCTTGAATGCCAGCAGCCTCAGAGACAGGGTTGTATCGAGCACGTTCCATCGCCTTCTTCATCTTCTCTACACAGCAGAAACGTCCAACAGATTGGTCGGGATCCGAGCTCTTCCTCCATCCGTCGGCCCACATCATTCCACCAGTCTGAGCGCCATTCCCCTTGACCGGACTGATGTGATTGCAGCGCTCCAGGAGATGAAAAACAAGCTTCTCCCATCCATTCAGCTCACTGGGTGACATTTGGTTAAAAGGAATCCAGCGAACTTTACAGAAGGACGGCTTGTCAAGCGGGGCAATGATACAGGTGCCAAAGGATAGGCGGTGGTACATCTGAAGTGTTTTTTGTTCGGTGATGGGTTCCATTGGGTGAGGGTCTTGTTGGCGGGAGAGGGGGACGTAATAAAAGTGTGTTCGTTCGCCATTAATAGTCTCTGCATTTACCGATTCGCCTGGGTGCTGATCATCGCCTTCGTCATCCGTGTTGGAATCGGAGTCTGCCTCAGAATCGTCATCCGTCCCCAGGCCAGATGGATGAGCTGATCCACTAGCTTCAAACGGAGCAGTTGCCTTCCTTTGGGCCCGGCGCCATCGTTTGATATTCCCCTCGGGACGCTTTCTGGGACGGCGACGGCGACGACGGTGGCCGCGGGTGCTGTATTTGGAATCAAAGCAGCGTTCATCAGCTCAGTTGTTGGTGGCAGGAAGGGAAGAGCAAATATGTGGAGGGGGGCCAAGATGATCAGGAAGCACCCCTCCACATGAGGCAAGTGTTCTCGGGGAGTGGGAGGGAATGAGTGCGGCTCAACCCCTCAGACCGGCCTCCTTGCAACACAATGTCCCTCTGCGGGTGTTCTTGGGGAGTGGGAGGGAATGAGTGCGGCTCAACCCCTCAGACCGTCCTCCTTGCAACACTTGGGCGGGGGGGATGGGGAATGAAGGAAGGGGGTACAACTCACTTCTTCTTGGGTTGGACCTGTGAGGTGGCCTGGGGTCCTGTAGCAGCGATCGGAGCGGTCAGGTTAGGGTTGTTTGTGTTGAGCGAGCCTATGTTCGGGCGGTCCATCGTTCAGGTGAACGACAAAGCAAGCGGCGGCTAGGAGCGGCAGGAGGGGGTAGCTATGGTCAGTACGGTAGCGGCGGCAGCGAGCATGCAAGGAAGAGGGTAGCTCCCTTGCATGCGTTCAGGGTAGGTTGGTCGGGATGGGAGGGGGCTTACACAGATGGGGTGGTCGGCCGGACGGATGCAAGTGCAGGGGGTAGCTCGGTCGGTGGCTGCCGGTCGGAGACGAAAGGCGGTGGCGGCTAGTAGCAACAGAGGGGTAGCTCGGTCGGTGGCTGCCAGTGAGAGACGGCAGGCGGCGCTGTGGTGGCAGCAAGTAGCAGCAGGGGGGTAGCGGTGGTCAGCGGGTGGCGGCAGGATGGTCAGGGTAGCAGGGTCCGGGTGGGGGGGCTTACCTGGCAGGTTGGTGGCAGGGTACGCTCGGACGGGGGCAGCAGTGGGGGTAGCTCGGCCGGTGGCAGCAGGGAGTGGTGGTGGGGGGGTAGCACGATCGGTGGCTGCCGGTTGGAAGCGGAAGGCGGCGGTGGCGGTGGTGGCGGCTAGTAGCAACAGAGGGGTAGCTCGGTCGGTGGCTGGTGAGAGACGGCACGGTCGGCCGGGGGCAGCAGTGGGGGGTAGCTCGGCCGGTGGCAGCAGGGAGTGGTGGTGGGGGGTAGCTCGATCGGTGGCTGCCGGTTGGAAGCGGAAGGCGGCGGCGGCGGCGGTGGCGGCTAGTAGCAACAGAGGGGTAGCTCGGTCGGTGGCTGCCGGTGAGAGACGGCAGGCGGCGGCTGTGGTGGCAGCGAGTAGCAGCAGGGGGGTAGCGGTGGTCAGCGGGTGGCGGCAGGATGGTCAGGGTAGCAGGGTCCGGGCGGGGGGGCTTACCTGGCAGGTTGGTGGGTTAGGGAGCTAGGGGTAGCTTGGTCTACACAACGGGGGGTAGCTGGGTTGGTGGCAGCTGGTAGTGGAGGCGGGGGGTTGCTCGGCTGGTGGCAGCAGGTAGTGGCGGTGGGTGGCAGCTCGGTCGGCGCAGCAGATAGCAGCGGTGGGGGGTAGCTCGGCCGGTGGCAGCAGGTGTGGGGGGGTAGTTCGGCCGGTGGCAGCGGGCAGCGGCGGAGGGGGGTCGCCTGGTTGCTAGCAGGGGTGGCTGGGGATCAGGCAAAGGGGTGGTCAGCAGGGGGTCAATGTAGCTCGGTCAGTGAGGGGAGGAGGTTATATACCAAGCAGGGTAGCTCCGTCGGGTCCAGCAGGTGCAAGCAGCGGGTAGCTTGGTCGGTCGAGGCAGCAGGCAGTGGCGGTGGCTAGGATTGGCAGGAGGAAGGGTAGCTTGGTCGCTTGGTCGGTTGGTCGAGGCGGCAGGCGGCGGTGGTGGCTTGGAGCAGCAGGAGGGAGGGTAGCTCGGTGGTAGTGGCTAGCTGGCAAGGGGGCAAGGAGGGTAGCGGTGGTCAGAAGGGGGTCAGGGTAGCTTGGCCAGGGATAGGAGCCTACAGTGCTGCAAGGGTACGGGGGTGTGGGAGTGACTGAGCAAGAGAGGATGGATGTTGCTGGCCGGGGCAAGATGCTTGATAAAAATGGGAGAAAAGAATGCCAAGGTTGATGAAAAAAAAAAAACCTGCTGCGTAATAAGAAGGCAAATATCTCGGTGGGTCCCACAAAATAAAACAGTACATTCAATATTGGGCATTGCTAAAATAAAGCTACCCTGGGGTTACCCCCAGGGTAGCATTGGTCCAGTGGCCAGAATGGCCATTGGGCTAATGCCAACCTTTTTCTTTACCCTGGGTTCAACCCCCCATGTGATAAATTGTAGTCTTGGTAGGAAATACATATTGTATTTCTCAAAAAGCTTGGACACATTGCTGGAAAATGATTTTTTCTCCAGCTCAACTTTGGTATGTCAATATAATTAAATTTTTCAATTTTCAATGGAAACTATCACAACAACCACTACATTCTGTTGACTGATCATATGTTTAGAGCAGCTCATATCTCATCATTACAATTCATGATTATCTGTCACTCTGTTATTCCTTTATCACATGTCTTTTTAATTTGGCTCATGGCAACACCCATTTACTTGAGAAAACTGTTGGAATTTGGGTATAAAGGAATTCATTGGCCATAGGGATCCAGAATTTCAAAGTGTTTTAGACTGTGGAATAAGAAGTAAACGTCGGTGCGGGAGTAATGGCTTCTTTCATGGGGATGATACTCCCTCAAGGTACCCCCTCCAATCTTGTTGTGGGAAATTACAAACAATATGACTTTATAGCACTTGGCTAAGAGCTCAAGTGCCAGAGAGTCTCCCCAGACGCCAACCTTTGCCATTTTCGTAATCCACGGGTCTACTTCCGCCTCGCCATTCAGGTACTCGGAGATAAATTCTCTGTCAAGCTTTGCATATTGAATAAGGTGTTCTCGGATTCGTTTGTGCTCGTCTTGGCTGCTAAACTTCCAATGGGAGAAAGCTCGAAACATGCAATTCCCATCCCGCTCAATAAAGTCGTAGGTGTGGTGAATTGGTTGCTCAACCATGTGTGCCCTTGCTGCCACCAATGGTCGGCCTGGGATTGAGAACAGATTATCTTGCTGAATGTAGTCTGACATTGCCTGACAGATGGCAGCCCATGAACCAGGAGCATCAACCGGGTGGGATTCAGAAATTAATTGGATGGGTGCCTAGATGTAGCAAGGCAACCCAGAATACTTTGTCACCGCTCTGTTCTAGAAATTTGGGGTTGACATGTGGCAAGGATAGATGGGTTAATTGGCTTACCTCATTCTCGTCAGTGGGTTCCCTCTGGGATCACAAGATCATCCAAAGGGTGCATGGTGAGTTCCAGGGCAATTTCAGTTGAATACTTTGATTGGAATACTGGTGGTCACAAAGAAAAACTGACTGCTGGTTTGGAAACCCTGATCCTGATGATGGCCCCACCATTGCTTGCATTTTGTGCTCCTGGGAGGTTATCTGGGAGTTTATTCTGCTAGTATTGAAGTCAATGGGAGTCAGTGTGGGTGGTATTGGTAGTCATAGGGAGGATATGCGCTGTCAGGGGGGGGATATGAACTCACAGAATCTGAGGTTGACATGTTTTTTCAAAAGTTGGGGTGAATGTTGAAGGTGGGTGGTGATGATTATTGACAAGTGGAATGGGAAGAGAAACTGAGGGGGGAGGAGAAGGGGAGAGTCAGCACATATATATGTTCATTTTCCCATGAGTGCATTTATGCTTCCCATGGGCCAAGTTGTGGTTCCTTCCCCCATGGGTCAAGTTGTGGTTCTCATGGGTCAAGTTGTGGTTCTCATGGGTCAAGTTGTGGTTCTCATGGGTCAAGTTGTGGCTGTGTGACCAGGCCACACCTTTCTATGACCCTTACCACGCTCAACCCCTGGCCATATCATAACCTAGTCTCATTGGCCATGGCACTTCACAGATGTATTTCTAGATGTCTAATTTACGCATCCCTCATCAATTTGTTCTATTTAATGCACAGGGTGGTTACCCACCCATGCTATCAGGTAAATTACTGATTCTCCAATGGCAAACAACTTTAATCAATTTTTCCACAAGAAGAGGGCTCATTGGAAAACCCGCCTCTGTATCAACTGGGCCTTTTTGAACCCAGATGCTAGGAGATTGGTCATTGGAGAAGCCGGTCCTAACAATCACATTAATCAGGTTAGTCCATATTCAAATGGAAAGGAAATGGCAGTAAGTCTCTCACTTTTTGCCGGGAGTTCTTTGCTTGGTGTTGAGAAAGTTTGAGGCTGGGCATCATCTGCAGATTTTGAGATATGTTCCCTTGGGCTCTGGACTGGGAAGAAGCCAGTCAAGTCAGCAAGACGGAGGTTTTTTGAGCAGCAGGGAGCAGTGGGTTTTTACCTTCTGGTGTTGTTTGGGTCTGTTGCTTACTTGATGACATGGCCTCTTCAGTGTTTGCTTGGCTGGGGTGCAAATTACCCCTCTGATGGTTATTTATATACATAGCAACCGGGTTAAGTTTTCTGTGTGGGTCTGTGATCTGGTGGAATAGACTCACTTTACTCATTTCTGTTGGACTTTCCACACGGTGTCCCACTAAGGTAGATTTCTTGGGCTCCTCCTGCAATTTGGGGCTACCAGTTTCTGGCGTGGTTGGTTGGGATTGGGTCTTTGAGTCTGGCTGTGTGTGTGGGCCTTGGGTCTCCTGATCCTCAAGGCCCTCCTGGGGTTCAAACGGGGGAGGAGAGTCACTCCCTGCTGGAATGAGTTCAGAGTCTTTGGGCAGGGGTTTGGACAAGGGTATGTCATTGTCTTCGCTGGAATAATTGACCTGAGGCTGTTTGTAGGAAATGTAATTTATGAGTCTGTCAAGAGATCATGTGCATTTAGGACTTCCAGATTGAACTCCTTACCAAGGCAGGGGGAGACGGTTTCACCCCCATTATCTCGTCATCACTTGAGTCAATAACCTGTGCACAGTGAACTGTGGGTTAGCAAAATGGTCTTTGTTCTGTTGTGGCAGGGGCATCAACCACCTTACCAAAGGATTTTGATGTTCACCAGGCTTGCCAAAACCTTTGAAACTGTCCAAAGTGGTTTGTTTAGTTTTCAGGGGTAGTGAGGGGGAGCCACCAATGTGCCATGGGACCCTTTCCCACTGCAAGGGATCATCAGATATGTCCTTCTTGGGTACCGTCTGGTGGCAAACAACATCAGGAGCAAATTTCTCAATTTCTTGGGCTTATACGTAATGGGTATTACAAAACTGCTTACTGGAGGGGGAACTGCAAGGGTTGGTTTGTGATGTGGCTTCTCATTTTTCTTTTGGTGTTTCTTCCGAGGCTTTGGGTTTGGCCGGCTGCCTGATGCAGATGGTACATCTTTCATGGCTGCCAGGCAAACCTTGGGTCTAGTTTGTGCTTGATTGAATCTATCCTTTTGGCGGAGGGCAATTCTAGAAGAGGAAGTGATGGCTGATTTGATGACAAAAGGTCAAGACAGGCTTTATTTATCCAAAAAAAATGCAATTTGAAGGCTGGGCCAGCCTGTGGTTGAGTCAGCGGCGGGATGCAGCCCTAAGCCTGTAACCCCGTAGCCCCATAGTTCTGTGGCAAATGGGTTTACAATCATAGAATTACCAACATATGTCATTTACCGGATCAATTCCTTTTGGCCAGATGGGGACTTGCAAGAATGAAGGCAGTTCTCTAGCCTAGCTTTCAGTTCAATTGGTCTAGCTAGCTGATTGCATTTGTCAGAATTGTGCTGCTGTGATGGTTTGTCTGTCAAGTTAATTTTGACCAAAGTGTTTGCATTGACGCATCCTCTGTAGATAAGAAAGAGAGCTATCCACATCCTCTGTAGATAAGAAAGAGAGCTACCCACAACAAAGATATTCAAAAAGGAAAAGGAGGATAAAAAGGGGGCGGGGGGGGATAATGCAGCAAACCACACATGAAATTCTCACTAAGTATACGTATCAAGCCGTTACTGGATAATTTCAAGATTCCTCTTCCTCCCCATCTTCTGACCCTTCTCCTTCAGCACCGTCTTTTTCGCCATCTTCATTCTCCCTTCCATCTTGGTGCGTTTCATAGTCTCCATCGTCGTCCTCCCCTTCGGCATCGGGCTCACTGCCGTCGGTGTTGTAGTCAGTGACCTCAGGCTGTCCTAGAGTTTGCTCGAGGATACCTGAAGCCAGTTCAAGCCGCTCTTGGATTGCTTGGTGCCTGGCAATCGGCACAAAAACCCTGCCGGCACGGATTTGCCAATGCACCACTTCTCGCTCGTTGATTTGCGGAAGCGGGGATGCATCGCAGGAGGAGGACAGGGTGTCACCGGGGGTGAGGACTTCTGTGAAGAAGTCCTTCAGTATCAGCGGGGCGATGTTGGCTTCAGTCAACGCACGGTCCCACTGCGCGGCTGCTCGACGCCAGTTGATCGTGTTAGATTGAAGTCCGGTGTCAAGTATAAGATCCATCAAGTAATCATTGAGCCTCTCCCAGCTGCGGTGGATTGGCTTCTTGGCGTCGGCGCCTCGAGTAGCTCGATTCCTGGTCAGTTTTGAGTTGATCGTGACGTTGTTCTCAGCCATTTCCCAGGCCAAACTGAAGAGGCTCATGACATCTTGCAGGTTGTATTTGCGGTGGTTGCGGTGACATACGAGCCAACCGGCAACTCCAAAGTTCAAGAATATTGCTAGGGAGGAGTATGCCTTCTTCCTTTGGGCGTGCCACAAATCCTTAGCTCCCCTGACGGTGCGGCCGCCTTTGGTGATTGTGGCCCGGAGGTTAGATGTCTGGTTTTTTGATTTGCGAATGTTGGTGTCCCTAGCATCGTGCATGAGGTTGATAGCAAGTAGCATCTCCCAGCACTTCTTCAGCAGGAAGTGGATCCCATCTTTATGGGCTTTGTGCTCCTGCTCACCGGAGGATTCGAGTGTGGATATCCGGGATGATAGCCAGAGCAATACCCGGCCAAGCCCGTCGGTTTCGATTTCTTGTTCGGTATCAGCAAGGCTGCCCTGCGGGGGGACGCCATCATTTGGCCTGACATATTTCGTCGCATCCATGACAAGCTGTTGCGCTCTACTCGCGGCTTCGGCGACTGCGGTTCTGAAATCCCATTGGTGATGGGGGAGCCGGGGTGAGGACCGACACATCATCTCTTGGAGGGCTGTCCAGCCACCGGCGCGTAGTGGTGGGAGGCCTGGTCGTCTCTGGGAGAGACACTCGTTGATTCCAAGTACCAGAACGTCCACTCGGACGTGTTTTTCATTGATGAATGGGTGTGGCCATGGAAGCTGAAACAGCCTTGGGTCTGAGGTTGTTCAATGGGAAAAAGGAAGCGTCAGTTGGAGGCGTGTGTGTTTTCAGGGGGGGGGGGGGGCTTACAGCTGTTGACAACAGTCAGAAACTGTCGGCTATGCATTGCTTTGACACAGTTCTCCCACTTGGAGCTAGACACATCCAAGACGTAAGGGTCAGCGGGGTTGAGTGGAGGGCGCTGCGAGGCCGAGTGGCCGTCCACCAGCTCCCGATGAGTGTCAATTTTTCGAATTACTCGGAGAAACGCCGCACGGAAATACTCGTCCGGCTCCACGCGCTCGGTGAAGCGCAGCAACGCGCCTTCGTACACCTTCCCTTTCTTGAGAACACTGGGGAGGATCAATCCTAGACAAACCAGAATGTAACTTCAGTATTGGGAATGAACAATGGAAAGGGATAACATGGGGAAGGAATAGCCTACTAGTGAGATTGATTGGCCCTCGAAGGAGTGTGAGATCGTCCTCGTCTTCCGAAGAAGTGTTTTCATCTTCTTCGGGCTCGTCCTCTTGGCTCTTGGCTCGCTTGTGAGGTGCTTCTCTGTCAGGCGAGGGTGGTGCGACTCGTTTTATTGTGGCCATGGGTGTGTTGCCTTCATTGGTGCCCGCAGGACCCGTATTGCCTGCGCTGGTGCCATTGGGCGGAGCTTCATTGGCTTGACTACCAGTGGGCACGGGAGCTGAGCTCGAGGGGGCCGTGGGGACACATGGACGGGTAAACAACTCAGCAATGGGGTCGCGGCCGCCGGCGGGTGGCTTGGCAATGGGAGCCGGGGGTACTTGTTGGTAGGGAGGGGGGGGGGAAGGGGTAGGAGATGGAGTATCGAAATCCTCCGGGTAGATGTTGGGCTCTGTGTTGGCCCGAGAGCACCTTCCCATCCTCGAAGAGTTGCTAGGCCGCGATTGCGATGGGATGACAACCGCTATTTGTTGGTTGGAATTAAGCTGAACTCTGTTGCGAAGGCGGCGAGGTGAGGGTATTGGCACGGAAGAACCGCCTGCTGTTTGATCGGGAACCCCAAGCGGCGGCGACTTATTTCCTGCCTGGGTGCCGGGATCCGGAGTGTTCGGCGGGGTTGTGTGCCTATTGCTGACCAAGGGACCTTCCCCTGCCTGCTCTGTGAGATGAGTGGGCAGACCTCCGAAGGGGGTGGAGAGCGCGCACAACCTCCCTGGCTTTGGCGTTTCTGCTGATACGTCAAGCTCATTAACATTGTCCGTCAGCGGAGTAGACGGTGGATTGTCGGTCTCTGGCGTCTCCGTGGTGGCCGCAGCGACAGACAGAGCACTGTGGTTTGACGACAGAGGGGTAGAGGCCGGGCAGAGGCGGCCTAACATTGGCGTTGCCGGTGCGGCGGAGCTGGAGTTGTGGTTTGTTGTTGGTGGGTGGTCGGGACTCCCTGATGTCGGGGTTGTAGCTGATGAAGAGGAGAGAGAGGTTCCAGTGCCAGACTGGTGATTTGTCGGGGGTGGGGTGGTGCGCAAAGTGGAAGCAGAAATTTCGTCTTCTCCCAATTCCAGCGTGCCATCAGATGACAAGGGCTTCAGCCTTTTATTTGCGGCAAGTAGCATTGGGGGGGGGGAGGCAGAGTCTCGGGGACGCTTCAGGCTTTTACTTCTGGTGTCTGCTAGAAGTGTACATGCGGACGCAATGTCATCTGGGTGGTCTTTGTCGTCGTTGATCTCGGTAAACCGAATGCATTTGGGCTCGACTTGTGGTAAGGGAGATGCAAAGCCGAATACCAACTGTTTGATGGGGATCAGCTGGTTGTCCTGGGTAGCGATGGAAAACCACCACAGATGGGCCGTCGCGGCTGCATTGGTTTTGGCTAGTGACACAACGACTGGCGCTGGGGGGATGGGAGGGACGTGTTCCTCTAAGCTGGAGCAAACGGTAAGGGGGCGTGTCTTACTTGCGGATGATGATTCCTGCCCGCTGTTCCATTCAAGGAAAAGTTTCGACGGCTCCATGTTGTGGGTTATGTTGGATGCTTCTACCCGAGTGAGATGCCAGGTTCCTTTGTTGACAAACATACGGAGACCCTCCAAGTAGGTATCGTGAAGGCTGTCTAGTTGTGTCGACCATCCTCGGTGCGGTAGGTGGTCTTCCTCTAAAAAAGCTATCCTGGATTCAACTGAAAAATCAATCCGGGTCAGTGTGGGCTCCCTTAGTTGTGTTGACGCGGAAAGACCTGATGTGATCAGGGACGTACTCCGGGCAATCAGGCGGCAGAGTTCCTCCTTGGCGTAAGGGGGGCAATTGGATCGGCGCGGCAGATCTTCTTTATCATGTGGAGGGGGACGCGGGTCGGGTGGAGAACACTCGCCATGAAGATCTTCCAAATCGAGCTGCGAGGCTGGTGGCTGGTCATTTGAATGTAGATAGCAGGTGAGTTGAATCTCAATGGAAAACAACCTGCCAATAACGCTGCTCACTGAGTTTGGCTCCTTGGTTGCGCCTGGGAGGATCCCCTTGGGGAGGCTCGGGTGGGACATTGCCGTGAACAACTTGGGTGAGAGAGCCGGCAAAGAGATGATGGTAGTTGATCCAGGGGGAATCTGCAATGTGATACGAAAGGTGAGCAATTTTTTGGCGGCAGGCTAGTACTTGACAACACTCACCATTCCCATTATGTTTGTCCACCCAAGCGGGTGCATGGATGGGGTGATCGGGTTGATTTCGGATTGATTGGGTCCGGTGTGCCGATGGGACTACCGTGTGTCCGCTGATACTGGATGAACGGATTGACAGGGAAGACTTATCAGATAGGCAGTTCGGGTAAGACGGGAGGAGAGACGGGTTTGATTGGGGGTGGGCGTCGCGCGTCGCCCAATGTGAGAAAAAAAAAGCTTAGAGCGGGGGTCTTCGGGGTTAGGGGCTTGCAGGGATATATTCGGGGGTCGGCGACGCGCGTCGCCCGATGTGAGAAAAAAAAGCCCAAAGCGGGGGTCTTTGGGGTTAGGGGCTCGCGGGGATATATTCGGGGGTCGGCGACGCGCGTCGCCCAATATGGGGGGGGGGGGGAAGCAGGGATGACTGGGGGGTTAGGGGAGCGGAAGCTACTTCAGGGGGGTAGCCGTCCCGTGACGACCAATGTTTTTAGGAGCCGTGGGAATCAGAGAGAGGGGGGGAGCGGCAGACGGCTCACCTAAGGGCTCAAGAGCTGAGTTTGGGCACCTGGAACGGCTCTGACCCAGCGGTGGTTGTGGTTTGGTTTTGGAGGGGAATCGTCGCGGCTCGACCGATTGTTGGATGGGCCGTGGGAGTTCAGGATCGTGTGTTGGAGGACCAGAGATGGAGTTGAAAGAGGTTGGCCAAGAGGGAAAGACTTGGACCTAGGTGGCTGGAAGGGTATCACAGAGAAGATACAGTATAACGGCATGTACAAGGTTGGATGGATCTTGTTTCGCCATGCACTAACCATGTAGACCTGTACAGTAGCCAAATGCATGGCTGAGCCGCCCCAAACAGTCCCGCTCAGCCTTGGCTGAGCGGCTGAGCGGCTGAGGCTCTGTATCTCAGGATCTACAGGAATACAACAAACATGGCACGCAATTGGATTCACCGGGTTGTGTTTATCCGGTGTGTATGTATTTAAATGTGCAAACATATATGATGCCCAGCGCATGTTTTACCCATATGCAGACCATTTTTATCAGGTGTTGGGCGACGCGCGTCGCCCAAACCACCAACAACACATCGACCTTCTTCAAAAGGTGAGCTCCCACTCCCAAATCCCACAAACCTCCCTGCCCCATGCCGACACACCTGTGGTCAACCCTATACCCATACCTGTAGCAAGAGACAGGGTGGGTGAGTTATTATTCAAAAGTGTTATACCCAATGAGACGTTACTGGAATTCACTTAATGAGTATCCTCTCTTGGATAGTAGCATGTGGGAATTTGGAACAACAGTTACCCTATTGCACATGACTGTATACTAATTACAAGTGAAGGGTGTCATGTGAGTGATTCAAAATCATTTTTTAATCTTAAATCATGTTATATACCAAGAATAAAAAATGCCTTTGACTCACACAAATAACATGCTTTAGTTGAATGATTATGGTGCCATGCGCAATACACTTCAAAAATTTCTTCAAACACCCCAGTGCTTTTTACAATTTTTTGGGGGTGTAATCCCAATAATATTTTTATAAAAAAATATGTTTCTTTCTTTTCTTTCTTTTCTTTCTTTTTTTTCTTTTCTTTCTTTTCTTTCTTTTCTTTCTTTTCTTTCTTTTCTTTCTTTTCTTTCTTTTCTTTCTTTTCTTTCTTTTCTTTCTTTTCTTTCTTTTCTTTCTCTTTTCTTTCTTTTCTCTTACATTTCATTTCATTCTTTTCATTCTTTCTTTCTTTCTTTCTTTCTTTCTCTTTTTGTTTTTTATTCTCTTTATCTCATTTCTTCTCTTTTGTTTTTTCCTTTATGTTTTTTTTTATTTTTTATTTTTTATATATTGCCAAGCTGGTAACAGATAAGCTTCTGGCAGGTCAATTTTCTTACAGATTGGTATCAGCTAAGCTTCTAGAAGGTTGACTTGCTTGCAGAGATGGTACCAGTTAAGCTGGAAGGACATCCTGCTTGTTGAGCTGGTGTAGCTGAGCTGGAATCTCAGCCTGCTTGCTGAGCTGGTACCAGATGATATGGAATGTCAGCCTGCTTGCTGAGCTGGAAGCTCAGCCTGCTTGCTGAGCTGGAAGCTCAGCCTGCTTGCTGAGCTGGAAGCTCAGCCCGCCTGCTGAGCTGGAATCTCAGCCCGCTTGCTGAGCTGGAAGCTCAGCCCACTTGATGAGCTGGAAGTTCAGCCCGCTTGCTGAGCTGGAAGTTCAGCCTGCTTGCTGAGCTGGTACCGGCTCATCCGGCTGGTCATCCTGCTGAGCTGATCCCAACTCATCTGGCCAGTCATCCTGCTGAGCTGTAACCAGCTCATCTGGCCGGTCATCCTGCTTTCTGAGCTAGTAACAGCTCAGGTGGCAGGTCATCTTTCTTTCTGAACTGGTACCAGTTCAGTTGGCAGGTCAGCCTGCTTATGGTACCAGCTCATCTGGCAGGTCAGCCTGCTTGCTCAGCTGGTACCAGATCATCTGGAAGTTCTGTGAGCTTGCTGAGCTGGTACCAGATCAGCTTGAAGGTCAGCCCGCTTGTAAATTCCAGCTGAACTTCTACAAGCTCAGCAAGCAGGAGGATCTAACAGCTGAACTGGCACCAACTTGGCAAGAAGGCTGACCTGCCAGCTGATCTGTTACCAGCTTAGAGCAGGCTGACCTACCAGCTGATCTGGTACCAGCTCTGAAAGAAGGTTACCCTTCCATCTGATCTGGTACCAGATCTGAAAGCAGGTTAACCTGCTATCTGATCTGGTACCAGCTCTGAAAGCAGGTTAATCTTGAATTTGATCTAGTAACAGCTCTTCAAGAAGTTTAACCTTTCTGGAAGGTTTTCTGGTTCCAGCTCAGCAAGCAGATCAACCTGCCAGAATCTGAGCAGGTACCAAATTGGCAAGCAGGTTAAACTGCAAACAGCTGAGCTGGTACCAGCTTAGAGAGCAGGTCAACCTTCCAGAAGTTGAGCTGTTACCACCTGGGCGGAAAAGAGAAATTGCACAGAGAGGAGAATTAAGGCCTTGTTTGGCACCAATATAATTTCAGGTGAAATAATGGGCAATTAAATCTATAAAAAAAACCAAAAAATATGCAACCAAATTTCCATGAAGTCAACAGCAACCACTTCCTTCATCCATATCAACATTGAATTTGAGTTATTAGGCCGTTGTTAGAGCTAGAATAGCAGTATTATGCTTTTTTCTTATCTGAAGTGAAATATAGATATTAGAATGATGAAGTTGATACATTTTCTCCTATCTAATTTCACAATTGGATAGAGCATTATCTCTAATTTGCTGGAAAAAAAAATTGTTGCATTACTCTGGGCAGTTTTGTTCTTTATAATGATTTACTTGTCCATTGTTTCACCTGAGATTATATCAGGGCCAAACAAGGCCTAAGAAAAAAAAAAGAGAAAAAAAAGAAAAAGAGATGAACAAATGAATGAATGAAAAAAAAGAAATAAAGAAAAGAAAGAAAGAAAAGCAAAGAAAAGAAAAGAAAAGAAAAGAAAAGAAAAGAAAAGAAAAGAAAAGAAAAGAAAAGAAAAGAAAAGAAAAGAAAAGAAATGAAAGAAATGAAATGGAATGAAATGAAATGAAATGAAAAGAAATGAAAAGAAATGAAATGAAATGAAATGAAATGAAATGAAATGAAATGAAATGAAATGAAATGAAATGAAATGAAATGAAATGAAATGAAATGAAATGAAATGAAATGAAATGAAATGAAATGAAATGAAATGAAATGAAATGAAATGAAATGAAATGAAATGAAATGAAATGAAATGAAATGAAATGAAATGAAATGAAATGAAATGAAATGAAATGAAATGAAATGAAATGAAATGAAATGAAATGAAATGAAATGAAATGAAATGAAATGAAATGAAATGAAATGAAATGAAATGAAATGAAAGAAAAGAAAGAAAAGAAAGAAACATATTTTTTTATAAAAATATTATTGGAATTACACCCCCAAAAAATTGTAAAAAGCACTGGGTTGTTTGAAGAAATTTTTGAAGTGAATAGACTATTATTGCACATGGCCACATACCAATTTCAAGTGAAGGATGCTCTGTGAGCTATTGAAAATCATTTTTTATTCTTCAATAATGTTATATAAAAGTAATAAATCCTTTTGATTCTGAATCACTCACGTAGCAAGCTTCACTTGAAATTGGTATAGGGTCAGTGCACAAGTGTGACTATTATTGCACATGACCACGTAGTACTTTCAAGTGATGCTATCTGATTTATCACAAAGAATTTTTTTTCATAAAGTAATCAATAAGCAATACATTATTTTCAATCATTACATCAGTGTCCTTAATTCTCTTGAAAGAATATGTGATCATGTGCAATAACAGTCACACTTCTGCACTTGCATACTGATTTCAAGTGAAGCATGCTATGAGAGTAATTAAAAAGAATATATATTTTTTTCAATCAAGTTATAAATCACTGATTCATGATTTGGAATCACTCAATTAACATCCCTCACATGAAAGTGTATATGTGAGTGATACCAAAGCATGTATTATTTTTGATAGCTTTATGAATGAATAATCCCTGCTTTGGGATGATTCAAATATCATCCTTCATAGGAAATTAGTATGGGGACATGTGCAATGATAGTTGCAATATTGCACTTGACCCAACGCTACTTTCCAGTGAAAGATGCTAATTGAGGGCTTGTGGCACAGATATATCATAAGTAGGTAGATATGGCTTGTCTTGTATAGCTACAGCAGTATTTAATCTGCTTTGGGAATGATGGTTGAGTTGAAATTAAACTGTAGTCTGTACTCATGGTCCCAATGAGATCCATACAGTCAAATTATGTCAAGAGTATTTTTGTCTAAATGAGTTCTTCTGTGAGGGTGGCTTTGTTCCCCCCTCTGCAATTAATTATCTTTTTTTAATTCCCATCCATCCTCATCTTTATCCTTAATATTCAATTGAACTTGCATATTTCTCTGCCCATAAGCCTCCAAGGCCAAATTCTTTCTGCAATCAGACCAGAAGTTTCTTGAATACTGTAAGGACTCTTTCTTTCTGTTGGATTGTTTGGATTGTTGACTTGTATTTTCTCCTGGAGGGTTTGGATTCAAGGATGGTCTCAACAGGTGCAGGGAATTTTGGGAGTGATCCTCAAGGTGTTGATGGGGGAAATTTGGTGAGCATGTTCCTGGAGCTACAAAGTTGCTAGAGAGCTGATGGGAGTTTCACAGGGGAATGGTGTGGGGCCAGGGAGCCAGGAGCAAGGTGGAGATCAGGTGGGAGGTGGACTAGAGGGTGACCAATTAGTAAGCTTCCTCTGGTGTTTTTTTGAGTGCACTTGTGGGTGATTGGCTGATGTGGTTTTGGGCAGCCCAATGGTCCGGATGGGGATGATGGTGGCTCTGATGGGAGTGAAGATTCTGATTGGGGTCCAATGGTAAGTAATTTAACTCTCTTCTTTGCAGTGTAGATGGTCAGAGTAGATGTTGATTTAGTGAATGTTTATACAGTTGGACTATCTTCTTGGCCCTTGTATGCGCATCATGATGTTGCCAAGCCCTCATCCTGAAGACTATGACCTGGACTCGTGGTGTGTCTCTGTTGCGCCACAGCAGATTTCAAGAATTGTGGGCCCCATGGCTGTCTTGACACTGTCGTATCACCAGTTGGCGGTGCAGGACCACAAAGACTATGCGAAATATCTCCATCTTGCTGGAGGTGGCTGTACCATGCGGATTCACCCCAGCTTCAAGGATGCTGTTCTAAAAGCGTTATGGGAAAGATTCCATATAATAGCCCATCCTTCTGCGAAACAGCTTATCCTCACCAAGGGCTCTCCGGCATGCACTGTTGCGATGCTAGAAGAGGTCATGGTCCAAATCGGTGTCGAGCACGTGCGCGTGGCTTCCTATGGGATGAAGTGTCCTTACCGGCTGGTCGAAGAGGATCTTGGGAGTCGTGTTCCGCGGTGCTTGGCTCTCCATCAAAAGAAGAACCGCTTTGACGTGGGATTCACCTACTATCCCTACCATGGAACTGAACGATTTCGAGAGGAAATTCTACTTGCAAAACGCCCGGATGGTATAGCTAGATCCCAATCTGACTCGTATCCACTGCTCCTTGAACTTGGTGAAGGATTTGGGAGTGTCAGTCTTGTGCCGGATCATGAAGCAATCAAGAGACTCAAATGTTATTCCAGCCTTGCCCATTCCCTCAAGGCAACCTCCCAGAAAGACATGAAAAGCCCTCCCACAACTGCGGTCACCTGGAATCGACGGCTGAACTCTCTGATTGAGAAAAGAGCAACGATGGGATTAAAGGATCGTGCGGAAATATGTGGTCTGCGTTTCGAGGCCACTGTCTGGGCGCGTACGGCAAACGAGGCACAGCAAATAGTCCACCAGTCTGGCTATCTCCACCCCCGTGCCTATTCCCATTCTCCAGCCCATCCCAATGTCAAAATGGCACTCGATTTCAAGTCAATTCCAGTTTCTAAATACTTTGCCTATGTCGACCTCATGATTGAGAAGCTTAAACGAATGCAGCTCGAGATACCCCAGGCCCATGACAACCGTAAGGAAATCAGCATGCAGCAGAAACAGGCTATCTTGGATGTTGGTAATGCAATGGGTTGGAATGGTGGAAAATTCCAGAGGCCAACCAGTTTGGACAAGGAGAAGGTCCCTGACCCGTGGTGGGAAGAATGTTAGTCATATTTCCTCTTTTTTTTTCTTTCTTTTCTTTCTTGTATTGAGGGTGAATCTCTGAACACTAATCATGATTTACAGATGGAGATGGTTGGACACCCCCTACGGAAGCAGAAGCAGCCCTGAGGAGATCTCCACTTGACCTTTGGGAGTTGCGGCCAAGACGAATCTTTCCCTGTCCGCATTGCAATGGCCCTGAGACTCTTACGCTTCCGTCGCCACCCCCCGGCAGAAGGCTTTACCCCTTGGGATCATATCTGAATGTTGCTGGCACGAAGAAACCATCCCTTCAATGCAATCTATGTGGGATTAAGAGTAGGAGCCAGGAGGAAATGGTGTTGTGGTTGACTGATTGGATTCGGAAACTCGGATTGCCTTTGTTGGAGGAACATCAAAGAAGGACGGTTCCTGGCGGCTGGAGCAAAGATAACCCCAACAAAATCCCAACCCCCTGTTCTTCTCCCAATCGAAATGATGCAGGAAAGCAGACCAAGGCACCACCGGAACCTGGATCGAAATCTCCTTCAAAGGGACCAACAATCCGACCCAAGTCTTCACGGGGGAAATCAGAAGGACTCTCTAAAAAGGTGGATGAAGATCTGGAGCAGATTCGCAAAGGAACAAGTAGCACTAGCCGGAAGGAGACTCTGGAGGAACTCTTGGCAAATTTTCAGGAGGATAAACGTGTTGGATGGTTAGGATTTGCAGAATTTCTACTCGAGCAGAATCTCTTTGACGACAACTCGGGCCATATTCCACCGGATCTTGTTATTCCTACAGTGTCACCTCCTGACATTTTGGATGGCTGGAAGGTCTCACACGGCTTCATCAAGGGTGATGGGAACTGCCTCTTCCGAGCAGTGGCGACGTGGGTCTGTGGGGATCAAGAGGCTCATCAAGAGGTGAGGAGGAAGTGTTGTAAGGAAATGGCACAGAATCCGGATAAGTACTCGCCCTTTGTCACCCGAGGAGACTTGGAAGGGAAGGCCTCTCTTCAAGATCCAGATATCTTTGGGACGTTTTTAACTCAAAGTCAGGAGAGTGGGTTTTGGGGAGGAGATCATCACCTGGTGGCCCTTTCTTGTGCTTATCAAATCAGATTAGTGGTTCTTTCGCATGAAGGCCGGACGTACGACAACATACCTGGTTCTGAACAGCCGACTAGGACTATCTTTTTATGGTACAATGGAGCAAACCATTACGAAATTATCTGGAACCCTTCGCTTCACTCTGTTTCCCCATCTTCTTCCTCCAACCCACCAGCTACCCAAGTCCCACCGCCAAAGAACAAGACCCCCACTCAAACTGTCCTGAAATCAACTGAATCAACCAAGGACCCCACTGAGACCCTGCTGCCCAAGAAGATAGTTACCTTTCAGGAAGCAACCCCCGCCAACTCGCAGCTCCGAGAACACTATGACCCCAGACTGCTGGCTGTGGCACCGACTTCTCCTCCTCTCAAGTCAACCATTGAAAAAATCAGGAAGACCAAGCCTGTGAACCCAGCCAACACAAGCCTTCCCAAGAGGCAGCCTGTTGTTGTTATTCCACGTCTCAACCCCGTCGCGTGCAAATTCCCCTGGAACCAACCGCTTTCTCCAGAATTAAAGGAAAAGAAGAGAGTTCGAGTGCTTGGATTGGAGAAAAATCACGGGTTGCCTATTGTAGATGGCTACTGGACGGAGGTGAATGAAAAGCTGATGTTGGAGACTTGGGAGAGGGTCCAACAACTTCCACGTGGGACCATCCGCTTTGCGCTGCCACTGGGACTCATGGACGGCTGGCGCATCTCACACGACCTTATCAGGACAACCACCAGCACCAAATCACCTGACTCCTCTGGGTTCTACCATGCCCTGTCCTACTGGATGCATGGCCATCAGGATCTTCATGAAGTAATCAGAAGGAGAGTTGCGGATGGCTTGGGTAAAATTATCCCTCAGATGAAACCAAAGAAGAAAGAACACAGCATCTTGTCCGCCATCTTGAACCCAGAAGATCCAAGGGGAATCGTCAACCTGGTCTCTGATTACACCTCCGCATCTGAGGGTAGGAAGCCTGGGAGGACTGCCCTCCTAGCAGTGGCAGGTCTCCTGAGGGTGCATTTGGTGATTGTGGAGATGGGACGGACTGGCGCCGCTTGGATCAAATGCTCGCCTCAAGGTCTTTTGTTTCGTGGAATCACTTTTCCCACCATCTACCTCTTCTACAACTCCACCATGAAACGTTATCAGATCTTGTGGTCACCAAAGGTCCATCAAGGCATCAATGAACCAGGGAGCCCAGAACGCACAACTGGACCAGGGAATGCCAACCTTCAGTATCTGGCCCATGGAACAGTCTCAATCAGTTGTCCTCCGCCCCCTGCTAGGCCTCCAGCAACTGCCATAACCAAACCAGCCCTGAAGCAGACTCAAGAATCTCCAGCAACTCTCGCAACCACCAACAAAGCGCCCGAGAAACCCAAGGAGCCTTGCCAGCCTCTAGCCACTCCGTTAGCCACCGAGAAGGCCCCTGAGAAGCCAAAGCAGACCCGATTCGCCCCACTACACCCTAGTCCCTCCCCACAGCCCCCAACAATAACATTTGGACCGCCAACCAAGAGGAAACCACCCCCCCAAAGACCACCCTCCATGCCCACCTCTGAAGATCTGAAGAAGGTGAATTTTACGCCTGTGTTCTATCTCCTGATGAACTATCTCTCGAGGGACGTATGCCGCAAAAGATGTGATGCAATCAATCAGTGGCCACATTTCCCTGTTGGTGATTTCAAGCATGTTGGCTGGAGGCTATCACTTGGATACTTTGAAGATGACAAGAACACTCTGTGGCGTGCTCTCAGCTTCTGGAGGTACGGCAAGCAAGACTCCTTTGCAGCGGTGAAGGGGCAATTCGATCACACTGGGCAAGCGGGTAACGTTATTATGATGTATACTTTAGAGCTCAAGGAGCCAGAGTGGGAGGGGCCACAGATGAAGGAACGCGATCTCAAAACAATATTGGAGAAGGTGGCAAATATTTGGGGGATCAGAATCGTACACCTGCGCATCACCAACAATATTGCCCATGTGGATACTTTTGTTCCCAAAGACAAGAGTGAACCTCACTTTTGCCCTGAAAAGCAAGCCTTCTACCTTGATGTCAGAGTGGATTCAAGCGAGCACCTCAGGACATACTTTCTGTACAGCTGGGAGGGAAGCTTTGGGATACTTTATTGCAGGTTCCATTTAGGTGCAACATCATGAGTGAGTTGGGGGTTCCTTTTGGTTTCTCTTTTCTGTATAATATCTGACTAGGTTTTTTGTTGTGGCAGGCAGGCATTTCCCACCTCCAGGCATGACACATCTTGTCTTTTCTTCTTTTGTTTTGGTCCACTTTACTCCCCAAATTGCACATTCACTCTTCTCTATTGTTGAATACACTTTGCACCTTTCTTCTTTGTTGTTGAGCCTTTGAATACCTTTAATGTTGTGTTGCTGTTCCCCAGGAAGTGTTTTTCAATGTTGGACGGAGACTAGGTTTTTTGTTGTGGCAGGCAGGCATTTCCCACCTCCAGGCATGACACATCTTGTCTTTTCTTCTTTTGTTTTGGTCCACTTTACTCCCCAAATTGCACATTCACTCTTCTCTATTGTTGAATACACATTCCACCTTTCTTCTTTCTTGTTGAGCCTTTGAATACCTTTAATGTTGTGTTGCTGTTTCCCTGGAAGTGTGTTTTTCAATGTTGGACAAAGTATACTTGCGCTGATAATTACCTTGGACTGCATCTTGAGGCTGTTGGTGGTGGAAATACATTACCTTGATTGCTAAGTGAGATATGGCAGGAGGCTGGTGGGTTTCTCAATGTTGCTAGCCCATTGGTGTCCCACAATGATGTTGGAGAAGTCTTGAAGGGGGTTTGGAAAGATGGGAACAAATCATATATGGACCTACCAAAAAGAACTAATATTACCAAATGACACATAGCCTAACGGTTAGCTGGTGATTCAGTGCGTGTTTTTGGTTGGCAGGTAGCGAGTTCAAGCCTCACTGAGGCCAAAAAAAAAAAAAAAAAAAAAAGAAACAGAAAACCACATACAGAAAAAGAATCCAGTGGAAGATTATTCAAAACAAAGACATGTCAAAAAAAAGTTGGATGCATTTGCATAAGTGGGAAAAAAAAACCAATGCATATGCATCTGGTGTGTGGGAATTTGGATATTCAATATGAATGCTATTATGCAAAGTGGGCAATATGCAATATAATCCTTAATATGCAAAATGAAGGATGGCTGGACATGCCCCAGCCCCCAGCGGACACCCCTGTAACCCCCCCCGCCTAGCCTGACCCCCTCCACCCGGGACCAGGACCGTGAGGAGTTGGTGGGCCCTCTTGCATCTACGGCGGACCACGGAGATGCACCGGCTGGGGAAACTGGTTTCACACCGGCAACTCATTCTAGTTCTGTTCCCCCAGCCGGATCCTTCCCAGACCATGAACCCAAGCCGGATGAACCGGGAAAAACCCCTAGCACTGCCCCCAGAGCCGAATCCATGCCGCCAGCCCAGGAATCCGAGCCGGCTGAACTGGCAAAAACCCCTAGCACTGCCCCCACGGCCGGATCCATGCCGCCAGACCATGAACCCGAGGCAACCGGACCGGCGATAAATCCTAGCGCTGCCCCCACAGGCGGATCCATGCCGGACCATGGACTCTCGCCGGCTAGGGAAACTGTTTCCACAGCGGCAGAAAACCCTCTCCCAGCGGATAAGCTTAACCTGAACCCCTCCACCCCGGACCGGCAGGCGCCTAATTCTTCCGCTGTTGGTGCATCCAACGTGGAACATGGACACACGCCGGTCAGGAATACCACCACACGCCCTATCATGCCACTGGAATCTCGCATGGCCGACTCTTCGTCTGCCGCACAGCCTAGAACACCTCAATCTGCAGTGTTGGAGTGCGATCCAATGGGGCAAGAAACTCCACCTGCCACCAAAAACCCTTCCATCAAGGAGCAGCCCCCGGGGGAGCCTCTTCGAGCCCCTGAAAATCAGCAATGTGGATCTGGTCCACTTACGCCGGCGGCATCGACTGCGGACAATGAACGTGCACCAGCTGGGGACGATGCTGATGCAAGCCATACCCCGGCGGCATCTGTTCCGGACGATGAACAGGAACCAGCTGGGGATACCGATGGAAGCGGTACCCCGCCTCCAGAATCCCCCGTAACCAAATCTGCATTAAGGCAAAGTCCCATCCGCAATGATTCCCACCGAGCTCATGTGCCGCAGCCATCACCTCGCCGGCTCCGGGACCGTTCTGCACTCACTTTGCGAAATGGGGGGAGCCCATACGTTGTCATGCCACGACTCTCCAGCCTCAATCAGAGAGCCGGTAGGCGCAGGAATACTCCTGAGGCAGACCCCAATCACGGCATGGATCCCGGAGATTGGGAAACTCCGCCTCAATCGCCTTCAGGTGGCGAACCTCCTCCCCCTTATGAGCAAGCGGTGGCTGGTTCTACCAATCGAGCCCTCAATCCTACCGATGGTACAGTCCCGGGGGCTGATTCTGCTAACCCTCCGGGTGCAAATACCACTCCGGCCTCCGTCCCCCTTTTGGCAGCGGGAGTCCCAGTCCCCAGCAAACGCACAGCACCAGCCACACGCGAGTCCGACGCGCCCCCAAAACGGGCCCGATGCCAAAGCATTAGTCCCGAGAATGAAGATGACATTCATCCACAGAACCAACACAATGGCAAACCCCCCGCCAAGGAAAGCCCGGAGGCCGATGAAAACAGCCAGGCCAACAAAAGCCCGGATGCCGGCGCAGTTACCCTGGCAAATCAAAACCCACAAGCAGCGTCGGCCAAACAACAAGCCACGGAAACTCTCCGAACTACAAAATTGCGGGCCAGCCCCAGCTCGAGGATAATATGTTTGAGCTTCCGATCAATCTTGATAGTGAGTGGCCCCACACTCAGCTGTGTGAAAAAAGGGCATACTAACCTGTTTCCTTCTTTTTGATGCAGGACTCATTGTCCCTTCCAAACTAAAGCATGGGTTAATAGCTGAGGAGGTACAGCGCACATTGACGTGTGGGAAGATGGACCCTGGCCTCTACATCCAGCCAGCGGTGATGCGTATTTTTGCCGCAATCATGTTAAACCGTCAGGTCGTGGACGACAGGTCAGCTAGCCAGAGGCCTCCCCAGAATCCGCTCGAGCGTTATGTCTTGGATGTGGCCAGCACCAGTTGGAAGCCGACTGTTGCCGCATTAATGACCCAAAATTTCTTCTCCTTCTCAACGCATGTAAGTCTCCACTTTGCTAGCATACCCCCGATACCCTCCGGTTCCCGCCACTAACATACACTACATTTTGCCAATAGGTCCTCGTTTGTTCCAACTTCCGTGGCCTCACCCATTCCTCAATGAGGAACATGTTCGTTTGGATGTTTTGTCGTATGCCGTCGACAAGCATCTCAAGAAGCGTGGCGGGGGGTGGATGGCCCTCAATCAGATGATGTGCAGGTCAACTGCAACACTTCCTCATCACAACGGGGATTTTAAAGCGGCGGTAGGGGCGGGTGCCAGGAGGTTGCATCAAACACTGATCGATTCCCTCAAAGTCATCAGGCCGAGGGACGGCATTCCACCGCAGCCGGGACCTCGGGATACTAGTCAGGAGACTGAGACGCAAGGACTGGGCCGTATCGCCGATTGGCTCTCGACCCGAATCTCAGTCTGCCACGCTGCCACCGGTAAATCACATATAGCACATCCCGAGGGCCTCCCCTTTGTGCTGAAGAGATGCTGGGAGATGCTCCTCGGAGTCTCTCTCATGTACGACGCGAAGGATACTAGTTCCCGAAAAGCAGATGACCAGTCAATGCTCCGGTCAACTTTCATTGAAGGCACCCGCTCTTGCCAGCAAGACAAACACAAGTGGCACGAGAAACGACTACGAGCCTATTCCGCCTTGGGCCTGTTCCTTAATTTTGGCGTTGCCGGTTGGTTTCACTGCCACACGAACCGACGCCACTTCCACTTCAAGGACGTCATAAGCCTATTTCACTTGGGTCAAGAGATGGCAGCCAACAAAGTCACGATCAACTCAAAACTTGTCAAGATTCGGGGCACTCAAGGTGAAAGAACCGAGGAATCAATTCATTTGAGCTGGGAGAGGTTAAACGATTACCTCCTTGACATGCTGATCGAGACGGGGGTGGGACGAAGATCGATCGATTGGTACAACGCCGCAGTGGTGTGGGACCGGTCGTTGACGGAATCGCGTGTGGCCAACCTCATTCTCAAGGATTTTTTCTCGGAACTCATCAACCCTGGTGATACATTGTCCTCCACGGCTGGCTGCGCTCCGGTTCCACAAATAAAACAGCGGGACCTTGAAGAATGGCAGAGCCGGGCCAAAAAAGTATTCATCCCAGTCCAACGCCATCGAGACATTGAAGAACGTGTCTTAATCTCCGCCAACATCGTTGAACGACCTCCAGGAAGGTCCCATGAGGCGGGATATGTCACTGACAATAGTGATGCGGATGCTGAGGGTGAAGACGATGATGAATATGAGGATGATGTGGAATCTGAAGATGAGACGGACAGGGAGGCAGGCCATGGAGGGGAGGAAGATGAAAGTCATGGGTTGGAGGGGGGGCAACAGTGAGATGCAGACGGCAAATAAATTGTATGAACCATTTGTGTGCTCACCTTCAATCTTGTTCTCACATTTAGGTTTGTCTTGACATGTATCACTTTGGTTTGTGCAGTTGCCTTTTCCCTGCCTGTCTTTCTTGTCGTCTGTCTTGTCATGTTGGTCTCTGCAGTTCTCTTTGCTTGTCACCCTGCTAGCACAAATCAACTCCATTTGACAATGGTACACATCATGATGTGGCACGCTATCCCTCTGCCAAATTGGTAGACAGCTACACCAGTTAGACAAATGAAGTGTCACAATGATGGGTACAGCCTTGCACAGCCAGGCAAATCCCAATGGGGTTAGGGTACATATGGTGATGTAAGTGCCTGATGAGGTTAGGTTACACCCATTTTACCATGCCAGTTTTGGCGGCCCCAGTCTTCTCTTGATTTGAGTTACCCATTTCTACATTCAATCCAGATAACTGTAGGACTCAGTTCAGCACAACTCACTGCCACTGCTCAGACTATAGCCATGAGGAATATATCTTTCCCATCCATCCACTCAAAATCAAATGCAAAACCAAAGCCAAAATCAAAATCAAAACCACACAAAAAAAAAGAAACGGCAAGCCCCAAGGAAACAATTGGCCTCAGCTCTTCAGTAAGCCAAGTTACAGCTCCATATTCAAAAAATTGTAGAAAGTATGGCTAAAGGCCTTGGATCATGCCCACACTCCCTGCCACAGGCAAGGAGCAAGATGATTACCCCTCGGGGGGCCGGGTCTAATTCCTTACAGTGGCAAAGGGTGCCATGGCACATTGCTAGGTCACCCCAAAGAGTGTGGAAGCATAAACAGACAACCTTGGAGCAGTACTCTGGTTATGGAAAGCCTGGTGAATGCGGCAACCCACTGGTGAGCAATAAAATCATGCCCGGTGAAAAAAAAAGGATTGACAGCCAACTGGGCATTCAACATAAACAGGTCATTGATTCAAGCGGTGATGAGGAAGATGTGGCATCCAAGCCCATTCCCAGTGACTTGGTAAGGCCTTTTGTAATCTGCAACCAACAAAACAATTTTTTGGAACTTACATGATTGTATTATATTCAACACACAGGGTGATTCTTCCGGGAGTGATGACGACATTGGCGTGGCCCAGCTTGTTCCCAATCCTGTGGATGAAGACTCTCGAACACCCCCCGTGGGGGACCAACCAAATCAAAATCCAATTAATGGCATCTCAAGCCCAAAAACAAAGTCTACCAAATGTACCATTGGGGAAAGATCTGAGAATGATGGCAATATCCAAGAGGGCAATCGACCACCGACCAAGTTCCAGAAGGGATGTGCCCAGTGTGTATTTTCTCAACTTGATCAAACTTGTCTCAATCCCCACCTACAAGATATTGACCCTGCCACTACTAATATCTTGAAATCAAGCACCAGAAAGATCCTTCACGGGAAAAGGGAGGTGGTAGGTTAGCTGTGGGGCAAGAAGGACATGCATCACCACAAGGTCACCAAGTCTGCTTCTTTGGAGGTCTGAAAAGTTTCATGTATATTGATGGGTTTGTTGTTCCCTACTTGCAGAAAAGACCCCAGAGGAATTTGTCACCCCAAAACTCCCTGGTATCAATGACAATAATTTGTTACCACCCAGCAGGGGATGTGTGGTCAAACGTAAGGCTCTCACTATTTCACTTTTCCTATAGGCACAAGCTGAACTTCCATACACGCGGTTGGCAGGGCCTGCCTCTCCTTTGAGCAATCTGCTTGCCTCAGGTTTCAAAAAGGCCCAGTTGGCAAAGGGAGGGTTTTTTGATTGAAAGTCTCAAATGATTAGGATAGTTCATGTATTCAACAGCCTTTTGATGGTTCAGTATTGCCACCCCCTGGAATGTAGTTTTCATTTGCTTCCATCTGCTGCTACCTTCCCCATTTTGTGATTAAATTGACAGGCAAGGATGCATGGTTTCTATATTTGTGATGAACTCGTGGTGATTATTTTGTTCACTTCTGATTGTGCTGTGGACCCTCAACCCAAGTGGGCAAGGTTGGATATCATGAAAAGGGGTGTAGTTTATATTCCAAAGGTTCAAGGGTTTTTGGATTGACTGAGCAACCACAACTTGGCCAGGGGCCCTGGAACAGTGGAACAGGTCTGGCATATATATGGGCCCCTCATTTCAAGTACATACCCCTCCCTAGTATATCATAACTTCACCCATTCACCACCATCCAAGTATACCCACTAAGCAAAATGGCAGCACCAAATGATACTGTGAGTAGATGACATGAGTGGCATGACTTCTTAGACTGACCTTCACAAACTTGATTGCTAGAATACACCCCCAGGAGTATTAGGTGATTCCAACCCACCACTTCACCAAGAACCAATCCAAACTGGGACTGCTTTGAGCATTGGACAACCCAACTTAGCTGTAAGTTTTCTTTCCAGACCAACTCCCTACAAATGACTAAGGCATTTCTGGACCTACATCTCGGATGCTGTGATCAGAATGAGGCCCAAGCTGAAGGGAGGGAAGTAAGGAGGGATGGGACCAATTTGGTGGCTGGGGCAGAAGTAAGTCAAGCCATCTCTACCCCTTTTACCCTATCAACAAGTCATACAAAGGAATGTTGACTAATTGGGCTGTTTATCCTAGGAATCAATTCAGGTGCTCTATTCACGATTGGGGCTTGATGCTGCCGCTACATGGAGTTGGACCCGGCGCCAAATCAAGCGTTATGTGGAGCAAGACAATCTGTTCTGGATCCCCAACAGAGGATTGTTGCAGGCAAGGGAGCACATGGTACAGCACCCGATTCGACATACGGTCAACTTCATCAAAAGTGATGGCAACTGCATGTTTCGAGCCATCTCCCAGTGGAAGCATGGGAACCAAAAACACCATGCGAGAATCCGGGCCGATCTCATTGGGTATTCCAACCTTCACAAAGACACAATTGAAGAGGAAATGGCGGTAAGAAGAGATCAGGAGACGGCTGATGGATGGATTACAAGAATGGGAAAGCTGGGCACCTGGGGAGACTCTCTGGCACTTGAGCTTCTAGCTGAGTGCTACAAGATTCACTTGGTGGTAGTTTCCAGTTTTGGTGGAAAGGGCAGCCCAAGATGTTATTCTCCTGATCATGAGGATGGATACTCCCAGATAGATGTATACTTCATATTCCACGAAGACCGCCACTTTGAGATTCTGGACCCCTACGGCAACTAAATCACACCACCCTTGTTCTCTTCTCACATTTGTTCCTTCCATTTGGTTTTGGTCAAGACTACAATTTACCCTACATACTCTCATCCTTGTGCTGGGTCCTAGGCAGGAGGAGAAATAATGACCCTGAAAAAATGAACTCAATTAAAGATTAAGGTGAATAAGAAGGAGGTAAGGTAACCCCCACTGTCCTTTCCTGGGGAACTAGATTTCTTTACTTGTCAGAAAATCATTCCTTCCAAATTGGCCCACCAATAATCTTCAATCCTGTTCTACGAACCCATTGAATAAAACTTGTCAAAAATATTTTTAAACTCTTGCGCTTGAGGCATAACAGTCGTCTACTTGCCCATGAATTTGCTAGCAAAAGAGATAAGTAGGTATGCATGGTAAATTATTGAGCGTGGAGGGTTTCCCAGCATGGAATCTTCTTGGGGATTGGTGGCTAAATTCCATCAGTATTAAACCTCCATTGTGAATGGTGGCTGGGTTGTATTATTGGGTCAGGTCAACTGTAATCTGTAATCATGGGCCTCTTGAGATCTGTACAGACCAATGGTTTTGAGAATATTTCTTGTCTATATATATCAGCTTCTGTGAGGATGAATTTGTTCCCCCCTCTGCAATACTTTTTCTCTCAATATTAAATCCCAGCTTCACTGCATTTCATACAGTTTATTCTTGGCCCTTAAGACCAAACCTCAAATCAATTTGCAAGCACATTCTGAACTGTAAATGCTTTTTCTTGCTCAAGTGTTGATCGATTCATTGACATATGTTCCATTTCAGGATTAGCAATCAAAGATGGTCTCAACAGAGGGAAATAAAACTCAAGGTGTTGATGGTGTAATGGGTGTAGGGAATGTTGGGAGTGATCCTCAAGGTGTTGATGGGGGAAATTTGGTGAGCATGTTCCTGGAGCTACAAAGTTGCTAGAGAGCTGATGGGAGTTTCACAGGGAAATGGTGTGGGGCCAGGGAGCCAGGAGCAAGGTGGAGATCAGGTGGGAGGTGGACTAGAGGGTGACCAATTAGTAAGCTTCCTCTGGTGTTTTTTTGAAGTGCACTTGTGGGTGATTGGCTGATGTGGTTTTGGGCAGCCCAATGGTCCGGATGGGGATGATGGTGGCTCTGATGGGAGTGAAGATTCTGATTGGGGTCCAATGGTAAGTAATTTGACTCTCTTCTTTGCAGTGTAGATGGTACAGTAGATGTTGATTTAGTCAATTTTATACAGTTGGACTATCTTCTTGGCCCTCGTATGCGCATCATGATGTTGCCGAGCCCTCATCCTGAAGACTATGACCTGGACTCGTGGTGTGTCTCTGTTGCGCCACAGCAGATTTCAAGAATTGTGGGCCCCATGGCTGTCTTGACGCTGTCGTATCACCAGTTGGCGGTGCAGGACCACAAAGACTATGAAAAATATCTCCATCTTGCTGGAGGTGGCTGTACTATGCGGATTCACCCCAGCTTCAAGGATGCTGTTCTAAAAGCGTTATGGGAAAGATTCCATATAATAGCCCATCCTTCTACAAAACAGCTTATCCTCACCAAGGGCTCTCCGGCATGCACTGTTGCAATGCTAGCAGAGGTCATGGTCCAAATCGGTGTCGAGCACGTGCGCCTGGCTTCCTATGGGATGAAGTGTCCTTACCGGCTGGTCGAAGAGGATCTTGGGAGTCGTGTTCCACGGTGCTTGGCTCTCCATCAAAAGAAGAACCGCTTTGACGTGGGATTCACCTACTATCCCTACCATGGAACTGAACGATTTCGAGAGGAAATTCTACTTGCAAAACGCCCGGATGGTATAGCTAGATCCCAATCTGACTCGTATCCACTGCTCCTTGAACTTGGTGAAGGATTTGGGAGTGTCAGTCTTGTGCCGGATCATGAAGCAATCAAGAGACTCAAATGTTATTCCAGCCTTGCCCATTCCCTCAAGGCAACCTCCCAGAAAGACATGAAAAGCCCTCCCACAACTGCGGTCACCTGGAATCGACGGCTGAACTCTCTGATTGAGAAAAGAGCAACGATGGGATTAAAGGATCGTGCGGAAATATGTGGTCTGCGTTTCGAGGCCACTGTCTGGGCGCGTACGGCAAACGAGGCACAGCAAATAGTCCACCAGTCTGGCTATCTCCACCCCCGTGCCTATTCCCATTCTCCAGCCCATCCCAATGTCAAAATGGCACTCGATTTCAAGTCAATTCCAGTTTCTAAATACTTTGCCTATGTCGACCTCATGATTGAGAAGCTTAAACGAATGCAGCTCGAGATACCCCAGGCCCATGACAACCGTAAGGAAATCAGCATGCAGCAGAAACAGGCTATCTTGGATGTTGGTAATGCAATGGGTTGGAATGGTGGAAAATTCCAGAGGCCAACCAGTTTGGACAAGGAGAAGGTCCCTGACCCGTGGTGGGAAGAATGTTAGTCATATTTCCTCTTTTTTTTTCTTTCTTTTCTTTCTTGTATTGAGGGTGAATCTCTGAACACTAATCATGATTTACAGATGGAGATGGTTGGACACCCCCTACGGAAGCAGAAGCAGCCCTGAGGAGATCTCCACTTGACCTTTGGGAGTTGCGGCCAAGACGAATCTTTCCCTGTCCGCATTGCAATGGCCCTGAGACTCTTACGCTTCCGTCGCCACCCCCCGGCAGAAGGCTTTACCCCTTGGGATCATATCTGAATGTTGCTGGCACGAAGAAACCATCCCTTCAATGCAATCTATGTGGGATTAAGAGTAGGAGCCAGGAGGAAATGGTGTTGTGGTTGACTGATTGGATTCGGAAACTCGGATTGCCTTTGTTGGAGGAACATCAAAGAAGGACGGTTCCTGGCGGCTGGAGCAAAGATAACCCCAACAAAATCCCAACCCCCTGTTCTTCTCCCAATCGAAATGATGCAGGAAAGCAGACCAAGGCACCACCGGAACCTGGATCGAAATCTCCTTCAAAGGGACCAACAATCCGACCCAAGTCTTCACGGGGGAAATCAGAAGGACTCTCTAAAAAGGTGGATGAAGATCTGGAGCAGATTCGCAAAGGAACAAGTAGAACTAGCCGGAAGGAGACTCTGGAGGAACTCTTGGCAAATTTTCAGGAGGATAAACATGTTGGATGGTTAGGATTTGCAGAATTTCTACTCGAGCAGAATCTCTTTGACGACAACTCGGGCCATATTCCACCGGATCTTGTTATTCCTACAGTGTCACCTCCTGACATTTTGGATGGCTGGAAGGTCTCACACGGCTTCATCAAGGGTGATGGGAACTGCCTCTTCCGAGCAGTGGCGACGTGGGTCTGTGGGGATCAAGAGGCTCATCAAGAGGTGAGGAGGAAGTGTTGTAAGGAAATGGCACAGAATCCGGATAAGTACTCGCCCTTTGTCACCCGAGGAGACTTGGAAGGGAAGGCCTCTCTTCAAGATCCAGATATCTTTGGGACGTTTTTAACTCAAAGTCAGGAGAGTGGGTTTTGGGGAGGAGATCATCACCTGGTGGCCCTTTCTTGTGCTTATCAAATCAGATTAGTGGTTCTTTCGCATGAAGGCCGGACGTACGACAACATACCTGGTTCTGAACAGCCGACTAGGACTATCTTTTTATGGTACAATGGAGCAAACCATTACGAAATTATCTGGAACCCTTCGCTTCACTCTGTTTCCCCATCTTCTTCCTCCAACCCACCAGCTACCCAAGTCCCACCGCCAAAGAACAAGACCCCCACTCAAACTGTCCTGAAATCAACTGAATCAACCAAGGACCCCACTGAGACCCTGCTGCCCAAGAAGATAGTTACCTTTCAGGAAGCAACCCCCGCCAACTCGCAGCTCCGAGAACACTATGACCCCAGACTGCTGGCTGTGGCACCGACTTCTCCTCCTCTCAAGTCAACCATTGAAAAAATCAGGAAGACCAAGCCTGTGAACCCAGCCAACACAAGCCTTCCCAAGAGGCAGCCTGTTGTTGTTATTCCACGTCTCAACCCCGTCGCGTGCAAATTCCCCTGGAACCAACCGCTTTCTCCAGAATTAAAGGAAAAGAAGAGAGTTCGAGTGCTTGGATTGGAGAAAAATCACGGGTTGCCTATTGTAGATGGCTACTGGACGGAGGTGAATGAAAAGCTGATGTTGGAGACTTGGGAGAGGGTCCAACAACTTCCACGTGGGACCATCCGCTTTGCGCTGCCACTGGGACTCATGGACGGCTGGCGCATCTCACACGACCTTATCAGGACAACCACCAGCACCAAATCACCTGACTCCTCTGGGTTCTACCATGCCCTGTCCTACTGGATGCATGGCCATCAGGATCTTCATGAAGTAATCAGAAGGAGAGTTGCGGATGGCTTGGGTAAAATTATCCCTCAGATGAAACCAAAGAAGAAAGAACACAGCATCTTGTCCGCCATCTTGAACCCAGAAGATCCAAGGGGAATCGTCAACCTGGTCTCTGATTACACCTCCGCATCTGAGGGTAGGAAGCCTGGGAGGACTGCCCTCCTAGCAGTGGCAGGTCTCCTGAGGGTGCATTTGGTGATTGTGGAGATGGGACGGACTGGCGCCGCTTGGATCAAATGCTCGCCTCAAGGTCTTTTGTTTCGTGGAATCACTTTTCCCACCATCTACCTCTTCTACAACTCCACCATGAAACGTTATCAGATCTTGTGGTCACCAAAGGTCCATCAAGGCATCAATGAACCAGGGAGCCCAGAACGCACAACTGGACCAGGGAATGCCAACCTTCAGTATCTGGCCCATGGAACAGTCTCAATCAGTTGTCCTCCGCCCCCTGCTAGGCCTCCAGCAACTGCCATAACCAAACCAGCCCTGAAGCAGACTCAAGAATCTCCAGCAACTCTCGCAACCACCAACAAAGCGCCCGAGAAACCCAAGGAGCCTTGCCAGCCTCTAGCCACTCCGTTAGCCACCGAGAAGGCCCCTGAGAAGCCAAAGCAGACCCGATTCGCCCCACTACGCCCTAGTCCCTCCCCACAGCCCCCAACAATAACATTTGGACCGCCAACCAAGAGGAAACCACCCCCCCAAAGACCACCCTCCATGCCCACCTCTGAAGATCTGAAGAAGGTGAATTTTACGCCTGTGTTCTATCTCCTGATGAACTATCTCTCGAGGGACGTATGCCGCAAAAGATGTGATGCAATCAATCAGTGGCCACATTTCCCTGTTGGTGATTTCAAGCATGTTGGCTGGAGGCTATCACTTGGATACTTTGAAGATGACAAGAACACTCTGTGGCGTGCTCTCAGCTTCTGGAGGTACGGCAAGCAAGACTCCTTTGCAGCGGTGAAGGGGCAATTCGATCACACTGGGCAAGCGGGTAACGTTATTATGATGTATACTTTAGAGCTCAAGGAGCCAGAGTGGGAGGGGCCACAGATGAAGGAACGCGATCTCAAAACAATATTGGAGAAGGTGGCAAATATTTGGGGGATCAGAATCGTACACCTGCGCATCACCAACAATATTGCCCATGTGGATACTTTTGTTCCCAAAGACAAGAGTGAACCTCACTTTTGCCCTGAAAAGCAAGCCTTCTACCTTGACGTCAGAGTGGATTCAAGCGAGCACCTCAGGACATACTTTCTGTACAGCTGGGAGGGAAGCTTTGGGATACTTTATTGCAGGTTCCATTTAGGTGCAACATCATGAGTGAGTTGGGGGTTCCTTTTGGTTTCTCTTTTCTGTATAATATCTGACTAGGTTTTTTGTTGTGGCAGGCAGGCATTTCCCACCTCCAGGCATGACACATCTTGTCTTTTCTTCTTTTGTTTTGGTCCACTTTACTCCCCAAATTGCACATTCACTCTTCTCTATTGTTGAATACACTTTGCACCTTTCTTCTTTGTTGTTGAGCCTTTGAATACCTTTAATGTTGTGTTGCTGTTCCCCAGGAAGTGTTTTTCAATGTTGGACGGAGACTAGGTTTTTTGTTGTGGCAGGCAGGCATTTCCCACCTCCAGGCATGACACATCTTGTCTTTTCTTCTTTTGTTTTGGTCCACTTTACTCCCCAAATTGCACATTCACTCTTCTCTATTGTTGAATACACATTCCACCTTTCTTCTTTCTTGTTGAGCCTTTGAATACCTTTAATGTTGTGTTGCTGTTTCCCTGGAAGTGTGTTTTTCAATGTTGGACAAAGTATACTTGCGCTGATAATTACCTTGGACTGCATCTTGAGGCTGTTGGTGGTGGAAATACATTACCTTGATTGCTAAGTGAGATATGGCAGGAGGCTGGTGGGTTTCTCAATGTTGCTAGTCCATTGGTGTCCCACAATGATGTTGGAGAAGTCTTGAAGGGGGTTTGGAAAGATGGGAACAAATCATATATGGACCTACCAAAAAGAACTAATATTACCAAATGACACATAGCCTAACGGTTAGCTGGTGATTCAGTGCGTGTTTTTGGTTGGCAGGTAGCGAGTTCAAGCCTCACTGAGGCCAAAAAAAAAAAAAAAAAAAAGAAACAGAAAACCACATACAGAAAAAGAATCCAGTGGAAGATTATTCAAAACAAAGACATGTCAAAAAAAAGTTGGATGCATTTGCATAAGTGGGAAAAAAAAACCAATGCATATGCATCTGGTGTGTGGGAATTTGGATATTCAATATGAATGCTATTATGCAAAGTGGGCAATATGCAATATAATCCTTAATATGCAAAATGAAGGATGGCTGGACATGCCCCAGCCCCCAGCGGACACCCCTGTAACCCTAACCCTTTGAATCTTGTAATAGACAACAGAAAGCCAAGAAAGGAGCTGAAAAAATATGCATTACTGCAAGAAATAGAAGAAAGTGAAGAAAAATGGACATTTATTAGCATGTACTTTGTCACAGGACTTCCACAGTGTAGTACAGCTCAAGGAAGTTAGGCCAAGCTCCAATACTAACATGAGCTTCCCGTTAAACCAGGTAGTGAATTATCACCCCACAAGGCACAATTACATCCTTCCTTATTGCTGCGCAACAACAAGCTATCTTTCTTTTCCACCTTTTACAATAATGATTTTCACAAGCAGCCAGGTCCTGGCAAAATTCTTTCTTTAAACTCACAAGATTTCATCATGTATCACTGCTCCCAAACAGTTTTTGGGAAGCAAGGAGCTACCTGTCCTCCAAAAGATCTTTGGCAGCAGGTAGCTACCTTCTTGCCAAGAGGCCTGGGGCAGCAGTTAGCTACCTGGCAATATTCTAGCTTCTTTCCAAGAGGTCTCAGTAAGCCATTATTTATCTGCTGGCCAAGAGCTCTTGGGATGCAGGTGGCTACCTGCTTGCCCAGAGCTCTCAAGCAGCAGGTGGCTCTGCAGGTCTCTGCTTGCCAAAAGCTCTTGGGCAGCAGGTGGCTACCTACTTCCCAAGAGCTCTTGGCAGCAGGTGGCTACCTACTTCCCAAGAGCTCTCGGCAGCAGGTGGCTACCTGTTTGTCAAGTCTTGGGAAGCATATGGCTAACTGCTTGCCCATAACTCTTGGGCAGTAGATTGCTACCTCAGATCTCTCAGGCAGCAGGTGGCTAACTGCTAGCCAAGTGTTCTCGGGCAGCAGGTGGCTACCTGCTAGCCGAGTGTTCTATGAAGCGCCAGTGGACCGCAGTGAGCACAGAATAGTGTCGTGGGAAGGAGGGACAAGAGCTGAAGAAAAGAAGAGCGAGTATTCACCTATGAAGCGCCAGTGGACCGCAGTGAGCACAGAGTAGTGTCGTGGGAAGGAGGGACAAGAGCTGAAGAAAAGAAGAGCAAGTATTCACCTATATGAGGTGGGACAAGTGATGACTAGATGAGTGCATTGAAAGCAGAAGACAAAGAAACAGTGAGACAAAAACAAAAGAAACAGAGAGCAAACCTATGAAGCGCCAGTGGACCGCAGTGAGCACAGAGTAGTGTCGTGGGAAGGAGGGACAAGAGCTGAAGAAAAGAAGAGCGAGTATTCACTTATATGAGGTGGGACAAGTGATGACTAGATGAGTGAAGAAAAGAAGAGAGGAACAAAATACAACTATGGAATCTAAATACAACATGCTAAACCTAAATGGTTGAGAATGACAAGATTCCACCACGTTCCACCGGAACTAAAACCCTAACCTAGTTTTGCTCAATCTTGGTTTCTCACATCACTGTCACAGCCCGCCGTGCTTGCTAGGCAGTCTTTAGACTAATGTTGAGTAAGGCTTGCCGGGTCTTGATTGGTGTAAGCGGTTTGGTAAGGAGGTCTGCTTGATTGTCTTCAGTGCGGACGTAGCTGACAGTGAAGTTAGTTTCACGCTCAATATGATGACGGAGCCAGTGATGGCGAACATTGATGTGACGTGTGCGGTGTTGATATTGAGGATTTTGAAGGAGGGCAAGGGGACCTTGGTTGTCACAGTACAGATGAGCCATGGTGACTTGAATGCCTAGATAGGGATGAACGTCAAGCAGCAGTTGTTCTAACCAACGGATGTCTTGTCCGGCTTCTGAGCAGGCCTGATACTTGGCCTCCGTTGTAGACAAGGCTGCAGCGTCATCGTCCTGCTTGTGACAGCGCCACCCAATAGCCCCAAAATATTTGATGAGGCTTCCCGAGAAGGAAGCTGAGTTGACGGCACTTTCATAGCTGGCGTCGGCAAACTCAACAATATGCCCAGGGCACTCAGGGACTTCACCAAGCTGAATTGAGGCGTTGTTGGATGCATTGAGATATTGGAAGACATGGCGGACGTGGTTATTGTGAGTTTTGTACGGGTTATTCAGGAATTGCGAAAGGTAGCTGCACGCAAACGCCAGGTCTGGCAGAGTGCACTGAACTAAGTAGTTGATCCGCTTGTCGGTAATTGAAGTTCTTGGACGGTGCATTGTGATCAATGGGACACGTGAGGGCGTTGAGGGGAAGGGGGGTTGATGCAGCTTTGCAGTCGGACATCTGGAACTCGTCCAATATTTCATGGATGTATCTGTCCTGACTGAGACTGATGCGTTTTGCCACATGGTCCCTGGTGACTCTCATTCCCAGGACCCACTCACAGGGCCCCAGATCCTCCATCTCAAACCTTGACTTGATGGCTTCTTTCACGAACTGTCAGCCTCTGTGATGCCAAGGGCTAGTACCTTTTAGCTACACAAGGTGATAAGAGTGCAAAATAAGGGTAGAGTAGGATAATTTCACGTAGAAAAGTAGTAGGAAAGAAATAAAAAGAATATAATTCTTTTTTATAGAGGGGCCTGCTGGCGCAGGGGTGTTTGTAGGTGCCCTCTAAATCCTAGAGATCTGCTAAGCAGGGTGGTATCTGATTAAGCAAACAATGGGTTTCTGCGTAACAGAAGGTGGTACCAAAGTGCTTTTCCAATTAAGGAACCAGGATGGGGACAGAAGGATGAAAGAAGTACTCACTATTGCTTCTTTCAAGCCAAAAAGCCACGTAGGGGGGTGAAGTAGAGCTGCTGGGTAGATTGGTGGGTTTCTGCGCAGGAGCTGGACACGCAGGATGGTTGATTTAATGACAAAACCACGGATAAAACAGGCAAAACAGGGCAGAGTAACTGAAGTAAGGACAGGACACGGCGTAACTGATTGACTGTAATAATAATTGATGATGGGAAACAACTTTTGGCGTGGAAAGAGGGCTCTATATATACTCATTTCACTCATAGTGGAGGACCTTTCTGCCTGTGTGCGTGTAGTAACTGGTTTTCAGCGCAATGTGGCCAATTTGGGAGATTGGCACTAACAGGGCTCATCCCAATGACACTGCTGGTCATTAATTCAGCGTCACAAGTGCTTTTTATGACCTTAATAACCTATTTAGTTATTGTAACTAAGGTACATAGCAACACTGACGTGTAATTGTATCTGAAATGGGCCACAAATGACGCAAATGGGCCACAAATGGCTAAGGCCAATCATTAAAGACCACACTGGCTATGTTACTCTTATGTATTCAAGGTTTTTATTAATAAAACCTTGTAAATAAACCACGTAGAATCTACTTTTACCCTAGTTACACTTGTACAAATGTGGTAACTAGGGGATTAGCTATTTCCACGCACTTGGCCAATTTCCAATTGGATTATATAATCCACGCGCGGGGTTGGAGGTTTAAACCCCAATTGGGCCTAACTCCCAAACTATACACAACACCTCAATTATAAGTCCATAATTGGTCATTTCACACATAGTATGCATATATAACAAGTACATACGTGTGTAATGTCCGTGTGACATATGTTTGTGGCCAATACTTACGGGTAATTGGTTCAAGGTGAAGGAGTAGGAATTTAGGGGTACTTCCAGTGAGGGACCCTACATTAATTTGCATGAGGATTCAGAATATGACATAATATTCTAAGTTATCCTCAAAGTTTAGAAGTTATTTAGTATTTTTGTAAAAAGTAGTTATTATTTTAATTAATTACTTATTTTTATGGTGCCAGGACTTTGCTAAGCTTATTGGATAAAAATAAGTAAACTGAGTTTTTTGTACATTATTAGTCATATAAATGGGTCTTAATATTGTAGTAATAATGTCTCTATTTATGTTACCTTTGTCAGGTTGGCTCTGTCATAGTAGCAAGCTGACATTCCCTCCCTTTAAAATGAGACTTTAGAAAACAAAATTCACTCTATTTGTCTGTAGTGAAAAAAAAAATTCTCAATTTCTCTTGGAGGCTCTATAATTTCGTAGATGTATGGGACCATCTGGTATGTTAGCTTCAGGAATCCATTCATCTTTGTCTGCTGATTGTCCTCTATTCCTTACTAAGTAGAGTCTAATATCTTTCCCATTGATCCTTTCTTTCTTATCCTTTAATATCTTATGTACTTTAAAGTTAGAGGTGTCTAGAGGTTCAATTATAGGTACAGGTACAGGTGTTACTGCAGGGGTATCTGTGCCTCTACTATTGTAAGGCTTGATTAAGCTAACTGGAAAAACAGGGTGTTTTCTGGAAAATTCATCTTTTAAAATTACTTCCACAGCATTTTTTCCATGTAATTGCTTAATGGTAAAAGGTCCAACAAAGGAAGGTTTAAGTTTCCTGTTCCCTCCCAAGTTATTAAAATTTACAGTGGACAATAAGACTTTGTCCCCAATTTGGAAGGAAGGTTCTTTATGACTTTTATCCCATCTTAGCTTATTATATTCAGCTGCATCTTGCACACATTTCTTAGCATGTTCATGTGTTATATCAAGCATTCTTTTAAAGTCCAAGGAAGTGGGATGTACATGTGGTAATTTGTTGTTAATATGATCTTTGGGCATTCTTGGTATCCATCCTCTTTCCAAAATATAAGGGATTTCTTTGGATGAAGAATGTTTACTGCTGTTATAAGCTATTTCTAAAGGAGGGAGTAAGCTAACCCAATCATGAGTGTAACCATCACTGTTCTTGAATTCTAAGCCAAAAGAACAGAATCTTCTGAGCATATCTTCCAGATTTTGGATCATTCTTTCAGCCAATCCATCAGTTTGGGGATGGTAAGCAGTAGAAAAAGCTAATTTAGTGCCTAACATGTCATGTAAATTTCTCCAAAATTCAGAAGTAAATTTGGGGTCTCTATCACTAATGATTATTTTGGGTATCCCTACATCAGCCATAATTCTATTCCAAAATAGTAAAGCCACTTCCATAGCTGTATCATCTTTGTGGTTAGGAATGAATCTGGCCCTTTTTGAATATCTGTCCACAACCACTAGTACAGAGTTAAAGGAGTAAGACCCTCCAGGAGGTAAACCTGTAACAAAATCCATGTTTATTATTTCCCATCTTTTGGTGGGTTCTTGGATGGTTTGAAGTAGCCCATATCTCTTACCTGTTTGCTTATTTGATTTCTGGCAAGTTTCACAGGATTTTATATAAGTAGCTACTTCATTAGGCCAATTATTCCACCAAGCTGTGGTTCTAACTCTTTCAATAGTTCTTTCTTCTGAAAAATGTCCAGCACCAATATTGTCATGGCATTCTTTCATAAGGGTATCAATCTGAAGTTGATCACATAAGACTATTACACTGGAATGTCTTTCTTTGAAGTATAATATTCCATCTAATAGTGAGAACTTACCAGAAGAGTAGGGTTTGGATAACCAGGGAGGTAAACTAGCAATCAATTCATGGGAGCTGTTTTCATTGCTAAGTATGTCTATTAATTTGACAAATTCAGGATTAGACTGGTAACTATCTTTGATAATAGTATAGTAGGCTTCATCTAAATCACAAACATGTATTCCTAAAATGGGGAATATGTCTTCATCTTCAGGATCCCAGGCAGGGTTATCTGGAGTGTTTGGTAGAGCCCATCTGCTTAATCCATCAGCATTACTATGCTTTTTACCAGCTTTATGAACAATAGTCATATGTCCTCTGTATTGCTGGATAGCAATTTGCCATCTTAACATATGCCTATTAGTTGTCTGCATGTTCATAAGGGTTTTAACTGCTGTGCAATTAGTGACTACAACAATTCTACTACCTTCAAGATAATAATGTAACTTCTCTAGGGACCATACAAGGGCTAAACATTCCATTTGACTGGCTCCATACCTTTTCTCTGTTGGCTTAATTTGTCTTGAAATAAACAGGACTGGTTTTTCTACCATTTTATCTTCAATTAAGAATTCTTGGTGTAAGGCAGCGCCTAAGCCATCTAGACAAGCATCTATGTATAAGATAGAGGGTAAATTATAATCTGGTTGAGCTAGCACAGGAGCAGTAGTAAGGGCTAGCTTCAGTTGTTCATAATCTAGTACTCTAGGGTGAGTCATTTCATAAATGGTTTCTTTACTACATAACTCATACAATGACTTGGCTAAAATAGCAAATTTCTCAATATGTTTCCTATAATAACCACAAAATCCAAGGAAAGATTGCATTTCAGTGATATTCTGAGGCATAGGTTTGAGCATTACAGCTGCTACTTTATTTTGGTCAATAGCTAGGGACAGACCAGAAACAATGTGTCCTAAAGCTTTAAGTTCACCATATCCAAAATTGCACTTTTTAATAGACATTTTTAGACCAGCTTTAATGGAAGTTTCTAACACTATTTTTATCTTTTCTACATGTGTTTCCCAGTCATCTGAATAGATGATTATATCATCAATATATATCATCATCCAACACTGGCGGATAAAAGATCCAAAAATAGAGTCCATCATTCTTTGGAAATGAGAAGGTGCATTCTTAATTCCAAAGGGCATCCTGAGGTATTCAAAAACACCAAGATGGCAGATAATTCTCATAAATTGGCGGCTATTAAGTTCAATAGGTATCTGGTGAAACCCTTTAAGAAAATCCATACAGGTTATGTACTTAGCTTTGGATAAATTATGCAGAGAATGGTCAATTCTTGGAAGGGGATAGTTATCTGCTTTAGTGTAATTATTTAAAGCTCTAAAATCTCCAACCATCCTAGACTTATCATTATGCCAGGCAATAATGACTGGGGTAGTAATTTCCACTTGCTCATTATGGCCCACTTTTTTAAGAACACGTAAATCTATAAGCTCTTTAATGTGTGCTTCTAAGGCTATTCTAGATTTAGGGCTAGAAGGGTAGGCTGCTTTTCTAAGAGCAGGTGGGTAAGGAGGTTCACAAGTTAATTCTAATTTAATATCATGTCCTGTGACATTGCCAATTGGTTCTTCAGTGGTACAGAAAGCTTCTTTATTGTTGTAGCATACTTTAAGAACATCTAATATTTGGGCATTGGTTAGTATGTCACTTATAGCAGCTTGGGACATATATTCTTGATTAAAATCTTCTAATTCCTTGGGGTCAGGTTCCTGAGAAACAGGGGCAATAGTCTCAGAATGAATATTGCAAATTTGGTATATTCTTTTCCAATCTCCTCCAATGGTAAAATATCTATCTTTGTACTGGAAAATGTCAATACCATACATGCAAAAGGTATCATTACCTAGTATAAGGTAGTCACAAATAGCATCTGAAAGTACTACAAATTCTACACTTAATCTGAGGGATCCCTTAGTGTGAGGGAATATTAAGGGCAAATTTATGACACCAATGGGTTTCATGGTGGAGTTACAACTGCTAAATGTAGCTTTGGGAACAGGTAATAAATGTTTGCACCATTCAGGGTATATTTGTTGCAAAAATGTAGCACTGGCACAAGAACAAAAAGCTCCTATATCTAATAGTGTCTTAACTGCTAAGTCTCTGAAAATAACCTTAGTGTAACTGGTTTTTCCTAGAGTGTAACATCTTCCTTCCTCAGGTTTGTTAGTTAATAGCTTAGCATCAGATATATGACCAATATCCATATTGTCTTCCCATTTCTGGGGTAAGTTAGATTCACCGTGGATGGTATTAATGCTGAAGTCATTGCCAATATCAGACACTGCCAGAAAAGCTGGCTCGGATGGTCGCATCCGAGTTTATATCGGATGCGACCATCCGATTCAAACTTGGGCGCCGGGCCACCGAGTGAATCGTTGACCAATTCAAACTTGGTGGCCCTGGCGTTTGGCCACCGAGTTTGAATCGGTTCTTGATTCACTCGGTGGCCCGGCGCCCGAGTTTGAATCGGATGGCTGCATCCAATGTAAACTCGGATGCGACCATCCGAGCCAGCATTGCTGGCAGTGAGAATTAATTACTAACACTGCATGCTCACTAGATTCTGAGTCATCATCATCTTGACCATAATGTGTATTACAGGGTTCTTGTTGTATGATATCAAAGGTACCTTCAGAATCTGAATCAGGGCTTGCCTGCACATTATTGATTTTTCTCCTAGGTTTGGTACATTCAGTACTTCTGTGGCCAGTTTCTCCACAATTCCAACACGTAGGAGTCTTTTCTTTTCTAATGAGTTCAGCTGGCTTAGATTCTAACTTTTTGGGAGGATCTGTTCTAGGAGTGTAATCCTTTTTATCAGAGGGGTTGTGCTTCTTATTGATCCCAGTCATTTCTACCACTTCTTCCATAACACCTATAAGAGTGGATAAGTCACAATCCATGTCATTGATTCTACATCTGACATTATGTTCTAGGCTGCCTTTAGTTTGATTAAGTATTAAATCATTTATTTGTTCCTGATCTAATTTAGGATAAATGCATTCAATTCTCTTTTTCTGGTTCAGGCACCATTGATGAGGATTATGTTTGACTGGGTCAAAATAGTCATTCTCAAAGGCTCTGCGCATTTTCTTTTCCCAGAGTCTAGTGCCAAATTGTTGTTTGATCAATTCTTTCCAAGCTGGCCAGGATTGTTGTCCCATGGTAGCTTGTTTACTAATAAACCAGTCAAAAGCTACTCCTTCAAATAATCTGGGCAATCTTGTAAGGATAGCTTCATCAGGAGCTCTGTAGACTGTTAAAATATGATCAATATATTTAATGAAGTTAATATGGTCATAATCTCTCTCTCCTGAGAATTTGGTCCATTCTTTAATTGGTGGCAACAATTTATTCAGAAGGGAAGGGTCTATAAAGTTGTTAGTATTGTTACTGTGTGCTTGGTTACGTGAAGAATGAGCATGACTGCCTTGGCTCCCATTATGATGATTATTGTGACTAGGAGAATTATTAGGAGGGTAATTGTTAAGAGGCATGGGTGGACTGCTATTCTATTTGGTATAGTTGGTTTGACTATTATTTTTTTGTTGTTGATTATTATGAGGATAGTTGTTATTATTTCCTCCATTATTTTCAGGTATGGTCTCCATATAAGGGTTGTTATATTTGGGCGTGGAGTTATTAGCAGGAATAGTTCTGGTAGGAATTTCTTTAATTAAGTCTGCTAATTCAAATTTCACGTCTAACAGATGCTTCAATAACAGAGTTCCATTAACATTTTTGTTGTTTTGATCAGATATTAAGGCTACTTGAGCTTGTAGTTCAATCATCATTCTTTTCAAGTCCATTTGTTCAAGTTCTAATTTCACATTTTGGGCGTGTAAAGTGTTGATGACATTTTTATTAATTCTGTTAATTATATGTTCAGTATTAGCATGAAACATGTCTTCTAATCTGTTAATTTTATCCGCCAAATCATCATTAGAATACTTGGAATGTTCATCTTCAAGTTCTTCTAATTTTTTGGGCACATTAGGGATCTTTGGCTCAGAAGTTTTAACGTGAAAATCAGGTTCATTATGCGTAAAGACAGACTTAGGTGAGTTAAGAAATTTAGACAATTGATTTAAAATGAGAGAAGAGCTAGACATATAATTTTCTAAAGATTCAGGCGGAGGAGGAGCCTTATTTAAAAATTCTAAAACAGTTTTGTGGCATTTTTTAGCATTTTTATCTAACAAAAGAATATTATTATGCGCAATTGTAAGAGAATTATCTAGGACAGAAAAACCTAATCTAAGCTGTTGTAAAAGCTGGTTATGGCGCTTCTGATGTTGGCCAATTTCTTCCACTTCTGAGGATTGTTGTAATGACGGTTGTTCATAGAAAGACTGCTCATATTCTTTCCCTTGTTCTTGTTGGCTGTGTGAGGAAACAATACTCTCTTTTCCTCCCAAGGGTTCCATCCCTTCGTGTACTCCTCCACTTCTTTTTTGAAGATAAACTTCTGTAGCTCTTTCTGACTCTTCTGGGCTAGTCCTAAAAGATTCAGCATCATCTCCTGGTTGGCCTTGGATTTCTGGGCTTCCACAAATTTCTGATGGTTGGCCACGTGTATCTTGACCAATCTGGCTATTTTGTCCTCCTTGGACATACCTATCACCTGGATTTCCAGGTCCTCTTCCTCCGTCTGGGGTTTCTGGATACTGGCCAAGGAGGTGGAAGGGGTTGGTTCCACGTCCACGTCCATGGCTTGAGGATTGGGGTGACTGGGGGCTTTCTTCTTGAATGCCAAGTTCTGGGGCAACTTCTCTGGCTCTAGGTTGCCTAGTGGCCGGGGGTAAGGGGCCGTGGAGATCAGGCTTGTGAGCCCTGGTAGACTTCCTGACAGGACTATTTTCACGGGACATATTAGTGAAAAGGGCCACAAAATATTAAGTAGGCGTAATTAATAAACTTACTGGTTGGTGGAGCCGTAAGTGGAGTAATAGAATTGGCCACAGAGGTAGCTGGGGCCGTGGTAGAAGAGTTGGAAGAGCTGGGAGTAGTAGTGGAAGACACTAGATGATATTCAAGCGTAAGAATAAGTATTTTTTGGTGATTTTAATAATTTTTATTACGGATAAAAAAGAATTAAACTGACTATTGTAAAACTGCTGTTTACATTCCAAAGTTCTTTGAAGATCTGCACGCCTCTTGTTCTCTTGGTTTCTTCTGTTGATGACGTTGAGTTTGATGAGAAGTTCAGTGTCCTTTTGAGCACGTTGGTGAGAGTGGAAAAGAGCTAGTTGAAACTGTTCTGTAGGCGTAAGTTTTTCCCAATCAGAAGGTTGATAGTTAGCTATTTCCTCTTCTTTGCGCAATCTGAGGACTTTGAGATAGTGTTTGATTAATTCAAAGTGGGCAATTTGGTCAAAAGGAGGATGAATAAATTCAGGAGTGGAAATGAGGGATTTAGTGTATTGGTTCACTAAAAGAATGCATAAAAAATAAAGCAGAAGGATATTTTTTAGTGGATTTATTTTATAAATGATTTTTAGTTGGTTTGGTAATTTTTTGCGTGAGTGAAAAGCAAAAGTAGAAAGAATAAGTACCAGGAGTCAATTACCACGAGTGAATATTGGTAATTTCCCGGCCAGACCCCCAATTGTCAGCCTCTGTGATGCCAAGGGCTAGTACCTTTTAGCTACACAAGGTGATAAGAGTGCAAAATAAGGGTAGAGTAGGATAATTTCACGTAGAAAAGTAGTAGGAAAGAAATAAAAAGAATATAATTCTTTTTTATAGAGGGGCCTGCTGGCGCAGGGGTGTTTGTAGGTGCCCTCTAAATCCTAGAGATCTGCTAAGCAGGGTGGTATCTGATTAAGCAAACAATGGGTTTCTGCGTAACAGAAGGTGGTACCAAAGTGCTTTTCCAATTAAGGAACCAGGATGGGGACAGAAGGATGAAAGAAGTACTCACTATTGCTTCTTTCAAGCCAAAAAGCCACGTAGGGGGGTGAAGTAGAGCTGCTGGGTAGATTGGTGGGTTTCTGCGCAGGAGCTGGACACGCAGGATGGTTGATTTAATGACAAAACCACGGATAAAACAGGCAAAACAGGGCAGAGTAACTGAAGTAAGGACAGGACACGGCGTAACTGATTGACTGTAATAATAATTGATGATGGGAAACAACTTTTGGCGTGGAAAGAGGGCTCTATATATACTCATTTCACTCATAGTGGAGGACCTTTCTGCCTGTGTGCGTGTAGTAACTGGTTTTCAGCGCAATGTGGCCAATTTGGGAGATTGGCACTAACAGGGCTCATCCCAATGACACTGCTGGTCATTAATTCAGCGTCACAAGTGCTTTTTATGACCTTAATAACCTATTTAGTTATTGTAACTAAGGTACATAGCAACACTGACGTGTAATTGTATCTGAAATGGGCCACAAATGACGCAAATGGGCCACAAATGGCTAAGGCCAATCATTAAAGACCACACTGGCTATGTTACTCTTATGTATTCAAGGTTTTTATTAATAAAACCTTGTAAATAAACCACGTAGAATCTACTTTTACCCTAGTTACACTTGTACAAATGTGGTAACTAGGGGATTAGCTATTTCCACGCACTTGGCCAATTTCCAATTGGATTATATAATCCACGCGCGGGGTTGGAGGTTTAAACCCCAATTGGGCCTAACTCCCAAACTATACACAACACCTCAATTATAAGTCCATAATTGGTCATTTCACATATAGTATGCATATATAACAAGTACATACGTGTGTAATGTCCGTGTGACATATGTTTGTGGCCAATACTTACGGGTAATTGGTTCAAGGTGAAGGAGTAGGAATTTAGGGGTACTTCCAGTGAGGGACCCTACATTAATTTGCATGAGGATTCAGAATATGACATAATATTCTAAGTTATCCTCAAGGTTTAGAAGTTATTTAGTATTTTTGTAAAAAGTAGTTATTATTTTAATTAATTACTTATTTTTATGGTGCCAGGACTTTGCTAAGCTTATTGGATAAAAATAAGTAAACTGAGTTTTTTGTACATTATTAGTCATATAAATGGGTCTTAATATTGTAGTAATAATGTCTCTATTTATGTTACCTTTGTCAGGTTGGCTCTGTCATAGTAGCAAGCTGACAGGAACGCAACATCGGGACCTACAATGACAAGGTCATCAACGTGAGGGTACACAAAGCAGGGTTTGGACGGATTGAGGTGGATGAAGAGACAAGCATCGGCTTCGGCTGGCTTGAAGTTGACCAACAGGAAGAATGTCTTGAGGGCCTGATACCAGCAGCGAGGGCTCTGCTTGAGCCCGTAGAGAGATTTCTGGAACTTGAGTCCGTGGCCATGGGGTACGTCTATGTCAACGCCGTCAGGGACTTTGATGTAGATGTCCTCTTCCGGTACGCCATTGAGAAAGGCGCAGCGGACATCCATTTGTTCAATCTGGAAGTCATTTGCTGCCGCTAGACCCAGAAGCGTCCTTAGGGTGGTAAGACGACCGGTGGGGGCAAAGGTGTCCCCGTAATCAATTCCCTCCACCTGACGAAAGCCCCGTACGCACAGACAGGCCTTGTATTTCAGGATTTCGCCATCCGCATTGTATTTTCACTTGAAGACCTAGACGGTGTCCAGGGCTTTGGTGCCGGTTTTCATGGGAGCGACAACCCACACTCCGTGGAGTTTGATATTGTTGAGCTCCACCTCAACCACCATGAGCCATTCATTTCAATCCAACCAATGCATGGCTTGAGAGAATGTTTTTGGGTCCTTCATGGACGCGGGTTCGCCAACGATAACAAACGCTTGATGCACCGGCGGAAGAGTCACCGCATTGGCACGGTGGTGCCTTGACCCTTCAACAATGTTGGATGGGTCAATGTCAGAGCTGATGTTCTTTGGCGCAGTGTCGTAGTGAGGTACGTATGCGTAGCCTTTGACGGTGGTGGGATTGACGGGGAGGGGCGGCAGCGATTCAAGGTCTTCTTCTGGGTTCTCCCCTGGGGTGTCTGAGCTTTCCTCTGCGGGGGATTCTTCAGAGGGATTAATTTCTTTGATCTGGGTGGGCGGAGTCTCTGGGGACGGTGGTTGAGGTGTTTCCTCAACCAGGATGGGGATGTCTTCAGAAAACAGGTCGTTGGCCCAGAGCTCGGTAGGACTACGGGGATTGGCGTCATGATGGGAAGGAAATTCAGTGGGGTAAAATCGGACATGATGGCAAACTTTGATTTTTCCTGAAGATGGAACCCACAGCTTTTAGGTTTTATGGCCATCGTCAAATCCAATCAACAGGGCCTTGACTCCGGATGGTGAGAACTTTGAGTTACACCACTTTTTTTCCTCCAGGTACACTACTCGACACCCAAAGGGTTGCAGACAAGACAGATCGGGCCGCTGACCTGTCCAGAGCTCGTAAGGGGTCTTCATGTCAATTGAGGAGTCTGGAGAGCGGTTTTCCAGGAAGACTGCGGTGGTGACTGCCTCCCCCCACCAGGCAAGGGTCATTCCAGAGGTGAGTAGCATTGCGCGGGCCTTCTCTATTGTTGTCCTGTTACCCCTCTCCGCAAAAGGGTTTTGCTGCGGGGTGTATGGAGCGGTGGTGTGATGAACAATTCCGCAAGAGCCAAATAGCTCGGCGAATTGGCGATTGACAAACTCCCCACCATTGTCCGACACGACTGTTTTCAAGGTACGACCCGTATGGTTTTCAGCTTGATGGAGAAATGTGAGGAAATTGGAAAAGGTGTTGGACTTACGCGGCATTGGGTAGATAAAGCGGTACTTTGAGTGCCCGTCTATTATCTTAAGGAAATAATGATTTCCTCCCCGAGTGGCCGGCGTGATTGGTCCACAGATGTCCATGTGTATACAGTCCAGAGGATGGTCGACTGGAGGGAAGGTTCCGGAAAAAGGCTGCTTATGCATTTTGGATAAGTCACAGTTGTGACATTCAAGGGAGTTGAGGTGAAGATCGGGGAAAGCGGCTTTCAAGTACGGTAAACTGGGGTGTCCCAGTGCGTTGTGTAGCACCATGGGGTCTATTCTGGCAGCTAGTGCCACGGGTTGAGCCAGCGCAATGGTAAGGACTTGTTCAGAGGTGGTTCGCGTGCAGAGAACGTGATTGCCACGTTGGCAGATGAAGCCCTCACCGTCGGTTGACGAGGTGACAGTGTATCCTAGTTGGACGTAATGGGTAAGGGGGATGAGGGAATTGGAGAGTTCCGGTACAAAGTAGGCTAGTGGGATGTGCATGGGTCCCGTGGCAGCCGGTATGACTGCACTTCCTTCACCAACGATGGGAATAACAGCGCCATTGGCGCCAAAGACCAAAGAAGAACAGGGACGGATCAAGGTGAAGTAGGATTTGTGCTTGAGATAATGACCAGTTGCACCGCTGTCCAAGATGATGGTGTCGGAAACCCCGGAATGGGTGCTAAGCATTGCCTTCTTGGCCACTCTGGTGTTGGCCCGATCCATGGCTGCCTTGTAGAAGGCGGCAGCAATTTCCAGATGAGCGGTGTGACAATTCTCTTTGGTGTGCCCGGTGACCGCAGGATTGTGTACCCCATTTTTGCATTTGGGGCCCTTCTTCCAAGAGGAGGTTCCAGGTTTGGAAGTGTGCGCCTGTTGTGGTAGGGTGACGGCTAGAGCAGTGGGTGTAGGAGTGACAGACATCACCGCGGCCTCATTTTGTTGCCGCACCTCACTCTCGAGGTCCTTGAGAAAGCTACTCATTTTAAGGGGGGTGTCGAGCTTCTTCATACCAGCATATTGGATGGTTCGGAAGGTAGCGAAGGAGGCGGGGAGGTGTTTGAGCACCAGGAAGATCCAGCACGTCTCAAGGGTAGCCTTATCACTAAAAACATTTGCAATTCTACCCAGAAGGAAAATGTAAACTTGGGATGGGCAAAACATATACCCAATTTTACAAAAAATGGTCAGAAGTGAAAAATAAGCTATACTGAGCATGCTCAGCATTTTTTTTTTTTTTTTACAAACTGAGCAGAAATCATTTTTATTCATTCTGGCAACTTTAGGGGATTTTGCTGAGCATGCTCAGTTTTGCTCAATTTTTATTACTGAGCCATTTTGTTGAAAAAATTTAACATTTTGCCTAACCCAAACAGTTGTTTTTTCTTTGGGTAAAATTACAAATGTTTGTAGTGTATCCAGCTTGGTACCCAAGACTTCGACTAGCAATTTGAAGGTGGTCCGGAAGGAGTTTATCGATTCCTTCATGTTGTCCTCACCAAACCTGATCTCAGTGAGTTTGTCCCATACGTTTGCCGCATTTTCCAGGGAGAAGGAGGCATAATGTGCGTAGATGGAGTCCCAGAGGGCCTTGGGTTTGTAGTTTTTTTAATCATTCCCTACGAATCTGTTGGCATTCTCTTCATCCAGGTGGAGTCGGATGTAAGTGGTGGCCTTCTTTTTCTTGTCCTTATACTCGGGTCTTGATTTGAGTTCGTCGGAGTCTTCTAAGACGTAATCATCCAGCTTGTAATAACCCAGCGCGTTGATGATTTTATAACGCCAGGTGGTGAAGTTGGTGTCGCTGAGCGGCTCCGTGACTATTTTGAGGGATTGGGTAGAATTGGCCATTGATGAGGCAGAAGTGTTTTGGGGTTGTGTAGGGTTGGGTGGATTGATTTTGGGGGTTAACCTAACTGAGACGGATTTGTTGTCAGAGGTTGATTCTTCCTGATCAGCTATTTCAGGGAGCTCGGGGGCCGGCAAGGATGCTTCAGGGGCAGAAGTGAAAGGAGGGCGTCCTAAGGTGCTAGGGGACGGCTTGATGTCCTCTTTATCTGCCACGGTGAAATGGATCGCTGTCTGATCTTCAGATCGGTACTCTCTTGATTCCTAACTAACGTCGGTGCTCTTAGTAGGCTGGGCTCATAACCTATGAAGCGCCAGTGGACCGCAGTGAGCACAGAGTAGTGTCGTGGGAAGGAGGGACAAGAGCTGAAGAAAGAAGAGCAAGTATTCACCTATATGAGGTGGGACAAGTGATGACTAGATGAGTGCATTGCAAGCAGAAGACAAAGAAAAAGTGAGACAAAAACAAAAGAAACAGAGAGCAAACCTATGAAACGCCAGTGGACCGCAGTGAGCACAGAGTAGTGTCGTGGGAAGGAGGGACAAGAGCTGAAGAAAAGAAGAGCAAGTATTCACCTATATGAGGTGGGACAAGTGATGACTAGATGAGTGAAGAAAAGAAGAGAGGAACGAAATACAACTATGGAATCTAAATACAACATGCTAAACCTAATCGGTTGAGAATGACAAGATTCCACCACGTTCCACCGGAACTAAAACCCTAACCTAGTCTTGCTTGATCTTTGTTTCTCACATCACTGTCACATGTTTGGGCAGCAGGTGGCTACCTGCTAGCCAAGTGTTCTTGGGCAGCAGGTGGCTACCTGCTGGCCGAGTGTTCTTGGGCAGCAGGTCGCTACCTGCTAGCCGAGTGTTCTTGGGCGGCAGGTAGCTACCTGCTAGCCAAGTGTTCTCGGGCAGCAGATGGCTACCTGCTAGCCAAGTGTTCTCAGGCAGCAGGTGGCTACCTGCTGGCCGAGTGTTCTCGGGCAGCAGGTGGCTACCTGCTGGCTGAATGTTCTCGGGCAGCAGGTGCTACCTGCTGGCCGAGTGTTCTCGGCAGCAGGTGGCTCCTGCTGGCCGAGTGTTCTCGGGCAGCAGGTGGCTACCTGCTGGCCGAGTGTTCTCGGGCAGCAGGTGGCTACCTGCTGGCCGAGTGTTCTCGGGCAGCAGGTGGCTACCTGCTGGCCGAGTGTTCTCGGGCAGCAGGTGGCTACCTGCTGGCCGAGTGTTCTCGGGCAGCAGGTGGCTACCTGCTGGCCGAGTGTTCTCGGGCAGCAGGTGGCTACCTGCTGGCCGAGTGTTCTCGGGCAGCAGGTGGCTACCTGCTGGCCGAGTGTTCTCGGGCAGCAGGTGGCTACCTGCTGGCCGAGTGTTCTCGGGCAGCAGGTGGCTACCTGCTGGCCGAGTGTTCTCGGGCAGCAGGTGGCTACCTGCTGGCCGAGTGTTCTCGGGCAGCAGGTGGCTACCTGCTGGCCGAGTGTTCTCGGGCAGCAGGTGGCTACCTGCTGGCCGAGTGTTCTCGGGCAGCAGGTGGCTACCTGCTGGCCGAGTGTTCTCGGGCAGCAGGTGGCTACCTGCTGGCCGAGTGTTCTCGGGCAGCAGGTGGCTACCTGCTGGCCGAGTGTTCTCGGGCAGCAGGTGGCTACCTGCTGGCCGAGTGTTCTCGGGCAGCAGGTGGCTACCTGCTGGCCGAGTGTTCTCGGGCAGCAGGTGGCTACCTGCTGGCCGAGTGTTCTCGGGCAGCAGGTGGCTACCTGCTGGCCGAGTGTTCTCGGGCAGCAGTGGCTACCTGCTGGCCGAGGTTCTCGGGCAGCAGATGACTACCTGCCGAGAGGTTTTGGGCAGCAGTGGCTACCTGCCGATAGCTCTTAGGCATCAGATGGCTAGGCTGGCTGCTGGTACGGGGCCATGGGAAACCGTTGCACCTGTGGTTTATGTTAGCTTAGGAGGCGTTGCATCATTTCCCGCAATGAGAGGTTCACTAATTACTACTAATTAGCAAATGAAGCGTCTTCGCGTTGAGGGTATCGGAGATCAGCACCGTTAGTACGCATGTTGAGTTCAACTTTGTTTGATTGATCATGGTTCATGCCTCCGCAATGAAAAACCTCAAAGGTAAAAAAAATCATATAGATTGCCTGGTGGTGAGTCTCTTTGTGACTAAACATCCAGGAAAATGTTAGAATGATTTATTCAAAGGGATTGATTAGCCTGGCACTAACATCTACTTCCCAATCAAGTCAACCTGATGGAGCGGTGACGGGGTGGCTTCACCATTATTATCAATGGCTTAGGCGGATGTAATGTGTGTCACAGTGAAGTTGTGAACAAACAGGGGGTAACATGGAGAACCCGCCATGGTCTTTGACAGGTTGACGCTTGCAGTGGGGTCCGTTGCTATTACATACCCCTTCAACTCATCGCTTGCAACGGTGGTTGGCCTTGCCAACAAGCAGACCCTTTGTGTCGTAGGGTACGGGGAAATCTTGCATTATTGGCCTGGCAAGGCCCAAAGCAGTCAAATTGATATAGAGTGTAGTGCCAGGAAAGGATTGAAGCATAGCCTGACGCGCAAAAATAGATTTGTCAGGGAAGGCCGGACAGTGCGTAAGAAGCATTTCTGCTGCACAATTGCAGAGTTCCAAGAGGTTCTAAGAGGTTCCAAGTTGTCCATGGGCATGGTGAGGGTACAGTGTGGCACAGCGTGGGGGAAGCAACAGTAACAGCTGCAAGTTGGAGGCTTAGCCATTGGTGGAGATACCGCTTGCATGTTTCTGCAACAAGGCAACTTGTTGGGCATGTATTGGCGGCTGAAACAAATGGCAATGTCCAACAAGAACGCAGGCTGAACAGCCTGTGGGCATATAAAGTGAGGAGACAAGTGGACTTTGCAAACCCAGGAGCCTGCCCAACATGTTGCTGATGCGCATGGGTTGAGTGACTCAGGCCCAGGGGATGTAAAAACTGCTGGAAAAAGCAGAAATCACAGCAAACCCAACTTGAACAGCGTTTGCGCAGTTTAAGAGTTAGGAAAAACCTCGGATCCAGTTTTGCTGGATCTGTGGGTTTATTGAACTTGGACGTGTGATTATCATTCCCCAATTCTGCTAAATATCATTAAATGCACTAAAACATTTTTTCAAAAAAAAATGCAAGCGCTATATGACAAAACTGCTATATCCCCGCATTTGAACCCCTATGCATGTAGGGAAAGTACATTATGTTTGTAACAAATGCACCTTGTTCCCATTGGTAGATTTTTCTCGTGAGCTGTTCTGCTAGAGTATCATATAGATTCACAGAGTGATTCTGTATCTCATTCCATTCATCCTTGTGCCACTTAAGAGACCAAGGCTGCTAATCATGCACACCAATTTCATCGGAGTTCACTCAAAGTTCAATCCAAAATAATTGAAGTGAACTTAAATTCCACTCCAGTGGACACTTTCCCACTCCAAAATGTTGGAATGCATGTAGTACAAGTTTGGAATGCATTGAGCCTGACCAAAATCATAGGATAAAATAAGATAAAATTATACCCAAAAATAACAACATCATAACACACACCAGGAAAAATTGATTATCACATGAAATCACACAACATCTCACAAATGTTGGCTGTAACTCTGATCCATTTCTGGTTTTACATACCACCAGATTATTAAAATTGCCCCTTTTTCCTCTTCAGCAGAGAACTGTCTTTTAACTGACTTGTTGCTTCATGGGTATGTATTTGGAGTTAGCCTGGTGTCATCTTTCATCTAGTGAAGCTTAATTTGGGGTCAGGCTAAATTCCCTCCAACTTTTTACTTCATTTACTCCAATTTGGAGTGGAAAAGTGTGCACTCCAATTTTTTTGGAGTGGCACTGGGAAGCTGTCCACTCCAATATATTTGGAGTGGACAACTTTCCACTCCAAAATTTTCACTACTTGGAGTAAACAACCATGCACTCAAAGTTCACTCCAAAAATTTGGAGTGCACCTGAATTAGTCCACTACAAAAGTTTTGGAGTGCAACTCAAGTCCACTCCAAAATTTTTGAAGAGCACTTCAAGTCCACTCCAAAAAATTTGGAGTGCACTCAAAGTCCACTCCAAAAAAATTGGAGTGCACAAAATTCCACTCCAAAAATGTCAAATTTTTGGGGTGAACAACCGCCCACTCCAATTTTTTTGGAGTGGACAGCTGTTCACCCCATTTTTTTTGCAGTGGACACTTTCCCACTCCAAAATGTTGGAGTGCATGTAGTAAAAGTTTGGAGTGCATTTAGTGTGACCCTCAATTTGTCATGTTGCATGAACATAACAAAATGAATTCACAAATAACTGTTTTACTGAGGAGAGTCCACAGGCTAGTTGTACCATTTGTTATGCACAGCAGTCAAACCAATAGAATCGGATATTTTTCAAAATTTTCAGAAGTTATAAAACTTTAATAAAATTTCACTAGACTGAGACACTTATTTCAATTTAACTCAAGATCAATTGGGAAAACATATAAATTTTGGGAATTGATAAAAAAACCCGGTAAAACCGCGCCTACACACGGTTTTACCGGGGGGCGATGTCGTTGCCCCCAGCAAGCGGCTTGTGCCAGCTTGCCAAGGAATAACTCCTTGCCAAGCTGGTACAAGGTTGTACCAGCACGCCAAGAATCTATTCCTTGGCAAGCAGGTGCAAGCTGGTACCTGCTTGCCAAGGGATAACTCATTGACAAGCTGTACAAGCTTGTACCAGCTTGCCAAGGAGTTATTTCTTGGCAAGCCGGTGCAGGCTTTGACCTGCTTGGCGAGGAATAACTCTTTGACGTGCGGGTACAAGCTTGTACCAGCCCAAAGAGGAGCTATTACTTGGCAAGCAGGTGCAGGCAGGTACCTGCTTGCCAAGGAATAACACCTTGGTGAGCTGGTACAAGCTTGTACCAGATTGCCGGCGGCAGCAACGTTGCCCCCAGTAAAACCGCGTGTAGGCACGGTTTTACCAGGTTTTTTTATCAACGCCCTAAATTTCAATTTGGCCAATTGTGAAAGAAGAAAAAAATAGAAACTATATTGGAGTGGCACTTCCAAAATGGAACAGTTGGACCATCTGTTTTGACTGGTAGTTAAATAGATGTTTTTTGTATGGTCTTAAAACTTGAGGATGACCAGGATTTGGTTTGGGACCACTGATCCTGTCATCCTTAGAGACAACACTGTTGCCCAAAAGGCTTCGACAATGTCCTCTCCAGATTCCCCTCATTTTTCTGATCATTTTCATCTATTATTGTCCATAGTTGTGATGTATAGTTGAGGAGTAATTACACCTTGAACATCTATTATTTTCTAAGTTCAAACCATATTGAATATATGCATTTTAATCAACAAGGTTAACCATTTTTTCATCTGGCTGAATGAAAATCTTCATCATCACTCAGAACCACCAACCTAGAAGAAACAGACAACTCTGGACAACATCACTCCTCACTACTCAATCAACACAGATTCCATCACATCCCTACGTTGTCGTGGTCATTTGGTGTCATCTGATTGAATAGTAAGCAGCTCTTTCCAAGTTCTCTCTTCCTTCAAGGTTCCTCTGAGCTCTTGATCTTTTCATCCATCCTGCTCATCTTCTTCCCCAATCAAATAAAGAATAAAACAAACAAACATATCTTCTGTGCTTCTGTGGACTGCTGCTAAAATCCCCATAGGTTTCCTGCTGCACAAACTTTGCCAGTTTCCTTTGGCATAAAAAAGCAAGGCAGTCTTTGACTGGACATTCTCACTTTCTTAAGAGAAGAGGGGTTAAGCTTAGCTTCCCTTAAACCATCCTCCTTTAAGGAGAGAACCAGAATATCCCATAGAAGGCCTAAGATCATCATCTTCATATTTATAACTCTATTCTTCTTCCTCTCCTTCTTCCTTTTTCTTCTTCACAATGGTTGTCCTCCCATTATCCTTTCAGGAATCAAACTGTTGTGCCCCCCCATTCTTGTGTCCTGCTGTCACATAAGAGACCCAGGCTCACATATCCCATCTGTTTGACTGCTGCTCATAAAATCGAGTTCAACTAGAATTGTGGAAGCTCCTCATTAAAAAATTTCTTTTTGATATTATGCTTTTATGTTGTGATGAGATATGATGATGTAATGTTGTGATATGATGGTTTTTGCTGTGATATGATGGTTTTTTGCTGTGATATGATGGTTTTCTATTGTGATATGATGGTTTTATATTGGGATATGACTGTGATATGATATTGTGATGTGGTTATATGATGATTTTGTATGAGGGTCACATGGAAAAAATTTCCCCTACTAGATATCCGTATATCCCGTGATATCTTACTCAATATCCCATACGGGATATATAGTAAGGTATGTAGTGATTGCAACTCGGTACAACGGCAAAAAATTGGTTAATGTGTAGTACTCATTTGTCAGCTGAAGGCCAGCATGGCAGGTGTTCCTCAAGGCGGGGAGTAATTGTTTCTCTTGTCAGAAATGGTGGTGGGGAGTTGACTATTGATTTGATTGATAAAGACCACAATGTCAGAGATCCAAGCACCTCCACAATTCAAAAATTGCAAGGTTATTTGTAGAACGGCTGGAGGACCTCAATGAGGTCTTGATCTAAGCCAATGTCATTGCTGTTTAAGTGGGATTCCTGTGGAGTGCCATGGTTTTTATCTTTCTGTCACTCCATGCTTGAAGTTATAGGATATCAAATCAGCGCAGTGGGTTGGGATTACAAGTAGAGAAAACAGATTCACATTGCGTCCAAGCAACGCACAATGCTTTTCAATTGTGCAAGAGTTGAATTCCACCTTGTTGCACATCCTGTTCAATGTTGTGGGGCCTTGAACACTTGTGATCATGACAGAGGTTGACAAAGAGAAGCCTTGCACTGTCAGAAAACCTGACTCGGATGGCTACATCCGAGTAAATATCGGATGGAGCCATCCGAGGCAACTCGGTTGCATGGCAACCGAGTGATCCCCTCATCTGATTTAAAATCGGTGAGGGGTTTGCGACTTTGAATCGCACTTGCTATCAACCAAGGGAATTGTATCCCTTGGTGGATGTCCAGCTGATGTAGCCTCGGGTGCCAGACACCGAGGCATGACCCGTCGGCTAGAAAATCACTGATTCAATAATGAATCGGTGATTTCTAACCGAGTCAATGGTTCCATCGGTTGGCATCAACCGATGAAAACCATGCCTGCCCGGTGAGCAGGAAGTGACCTTCTCAACGGGCAGATTGCAGCCTGCTCGTTGAGCAGGCTGAGCCTGTAGCCTGCCCGGTGAGGAGGTTGCTACCTGCTCATGGAGCAGGCAGTGACCTCCTCACCGGGGAGGCAACAGCCTGCTCAATGAGCAGGTAGTAACCTGCTCACTGGGCAGGCTACAGCCTGGTCTGTGAGCAGGTAGCGACCGGCTCATGAAGGCTGTCGCTGCCTGCTCACTGGGCAGGCTGTAGCCTGCTCGATGAGCAGGCAGCGACCTGCTCACCGGGAAGGTCGCAGCACCCTTCCCGATGAGCAGATCGCTACCTGCCTCACCGGGAAGGCTACAGCCTGCCCAATGAGCAGGTAGTGACCTGCTCACCGGGCAGGCTACACTCGTTGTGAAGGATGTGGCCTGCCTGGTGAGTGCCCGGCGAGCAGGTCGCTGCCTTGTCATCGAGCAGGCTGTGGCCTCCCCGGTGAGCAGGTCGCTGCCTGCTCATTTGAGCAGGCTACAGCCTGCCCAGTGAGCAGGTCGCTGCCTGCCTCATTGAGCAGGCTACAGCCTGCCCGGTGTAAAGCTCAAAAGCGTCAGTGAAGACCTTTTGCTGAGTGCGGAACGGGATGATGTGAGGATGACTCTGCCGTTCCTATACTAGACACTAAAACAAGACCCCCCCAATCTATGATTGGCAGGCTTTAATTCAAGTGATAGTAAGTGTATCCAAGATACTTCAGAATGGTATAGCAAGTAAGGTGACTAAGGATGTGTTGAGGTGTTAATGTATGTGATGATGATGATAAACGATGATAGTGGTGACTGATGATGGTGTTGTTGATGGTAGGTGATGATGATATTGGTGAAATGTTGAGAGTGTATGTGGAGGATGAAAGGTGTTTTAAGCTAATGAGTTCTGGGAGCTGACGCTACTACCAAGGATGGATGATGATGATAAGGGTTGTAGTGCGAAATGAGTTTTTGGGAGCTGACGCTTCTACCAAGTGGGTCAAGATGAGTTGTTTAAATGAGTAATGATGAAGTTGTATTGCTGATGTTGATTGACTAAAACCTCAATATTGAGTGACTTATAATGAGGAGTGACCAGTGTATTAGACTATAGGGGATAGTGCAAGGTATCTGTGGATGGTGTGTAATGTGATGGGATCCCAGAATCTGGTGAGGAGGGGGAAAACAGCTAGAGGAGAGCCTCTTTTATATCAAAATCCTGACAAATGGGGGTGGTCAACTTGTGGTTGGAACAATGGTCATGGAACACAGTGGAACAACAAATGATGACTAATCAGGGCTGAGTTGTGGTTGATGGAAACAAATGGAACAATGGAACAAGTGAAATGTGTGTGACTTGTGGTTCTGAACCTGATGGAACTTTCCATGAGTGTTGTGGGCCTAAGTTGGGTGGAACATCCTAGAAAAGGGTTACCTGGGCCTAGTGGTTGAGTTTGTGGGTGGGGTTTTTGTGTGATAGCCTTGTGAAAGCGCCGTGTAACTATGAATAACTGGAATAAACTCGGGTCTAGGAACTAATATTGGCCATAACTATTGATCCAGGCATGTAAGAGAGATTCCGTGAGTTGTTCCCTAGGATCAAATGGCCTGAAGAATGTTTTGCTGGAACAATCTATGGGGTTTTGAGGGTTTTGTATTTTGGTGACCGTAGTAGGGATTAAGGCTTAGGTGACGGAGTATGTTGATTTGTTGATACTTCCTGATCCAATCGAGTGGTGAATATGCCGTAAATTGTGTTCTAGGGTGAATTTTGCCATAGATTCTGATTCTTCAATAATATTTGAGGATATCTGAGTGGATATAAGAGAAAAAATGAGAAAGAGGAAAGAAATAGAGAAGAAATAAGAGAAAAATAGATAGAATAAAAAATTGAAAATTTGTGTCATGTTTGGAACACCACACCGGTGAGCAGGTCGCTGCCAGCTCGTCGAGCAGGCTACAGCCTGCCCGGTGAGCAGGTCGCTGCCTGCTCGTCAAGCAGGCTACAGCCTGCCCGGTGAGCACGTCGCTGGCCTGCTCGTCGAGCAGGCTACAGCCTGCCGGTGAGCAGGTCGCTGCGTGCTCGTCGAGCAGGCTACAGCCTTCCCGGTGAGCACGTTGCTGCCTGCTCATCGAGCAGGCTACAGCCTGCCCGGTGAGCAGTTAGCGACATGCTTGATGAGCCGGTCGCCACCTGCTCACAGACCAGGCTGTAGCCTGCCCAGTGAGCAGGTTACTATATACCTGCTCATTGAGCAGGCTGTTGCCTGCCCCGGTGAGGAGGTCACTGCCTGCTTCATGAGCAGGTAGCAACCTCCTCACCGGGCAGGCTACAGGCTCAGCCTGCTCGACGAGCAGGCTGCAATCTGCCCGTTGAGCAGGTCACTTCCTGCTCACCGGGCAGGCATGGTTTTCATCGGTTGATGCCAACCAATGAAACCATTGACTCGGTTAGAAAATCACCAATTCATTATTAAATTGGTGATTTTCTAGCCAACGGGTCATGCCTCGGTGTCTGGCAACCAAGGCTACATCAGCTGGACATCCACCAAGGGATACAATTCCCTTGGTTGATAGCAAGTGCGATTCAAAGTTGCAAACCCCTCACCGATTTTAAATCGGATGAGGGGATCACTCGGTTGCCATGCAACCGAGTTTGCCTCGGATGGCTCCATCCGATATTTACTCGGATGTAGCCATCTGAGTCAGGTTTTCTGACAGTGTTGGAATTTGGTGACTTGTTCAGCTTTTGTGATATAGCGCAAAACTGGAAGATTAATCAATCTGATCAGTGATTGTTCTTGGTCAATTCAAAAAAGGGTGGTAGCACTTTACCTTGGCAAGGCTCTGCTTGCATGAGTGGGATGTATATTGATTGTCATCATCCTTGTTGCTCAGCTTGTTAACATCTTCATCCTTGAGTTCAATTTCATCTTCATTAATGCGTTTTCCAATTGTCTGATCCTCTCTGCTTTCATTTTCATCTCCAGAATCACTCTTGTCGCTATCAAACCTATTAAGAAATGAGAAAAAATTGATATAAGCAACTGTTTGGTATTACCAATCCTATAAAAATACATACAATTGGATCTGTTCCTCTGGATTGTCCAACTCCTCTTCATCTGAATCCTTGTTATTGGAGGATTGATCTGGTTGGTTTGAGGTGTTCTTCTTTTTCTTGGTTTCCAAAAGGTTGCAACATGACCTGGGCAATCAAATTTAGGATGTGGGCAGAACAACAAACCCATTGTACTTCTCCTTTGAAGCAAGGCCAGCAATACAATTTGATTTTTTTGATCATTGTCTGGTTGTTTGTTGAGTTGTCCGTGACAATTCCAAAAATCTTTGGAAGTAATTTCACAAGTTAAGAACACTGTCTCAATCCAAACATTGAAAAGAAGGGGAAAAGCTCACTTTTCCTTCAGGACAAAATTTCTCAAAAATTGCCTGGACAGTTTCAGAGAGATAAAAGCCCGTATGACTTCTGCTCAACTGGACAAAGTCAAGTGGCATGGCCTCCAAGTGGAAGCCACCAGAAACCTCTTGAACCAAGCGGTAAACGACTGTTCCTAGTATATCAAACCCATTAGGGGACTGCCACGCATCAAGCGCAAGGTACATGGCACCCTTATGGCTCTAGAGAAGGAAGAATAAAAAGTAATGATAAGCGTGTTAAAAGACTTATTGCATTAAACATAAAACTGAGCTTAAATGTTTCAATGACACAACAAAAAATTATGCAATCACCCCCGGGGATATTTGAAATATTTTGGGGGGTGAATTTTTATATTTTTTTCACAAGAAGATAAAATTTTCTTTCATTTCTTTTCTTTGTTTCATTTCTTTCTTTTTGCTCTTTTTGCTCTTTTCTTTCTTTTCTTTCTTTTCCTTCTTTTCTTTCTTTTCTCTCTTTTCTTTCTTTTATTTCTTTCCTTTCTTTCTTTTCTTTCTTTTCTTTCTTTTCTTTCTTTCTTTCTTTTTCTTTCTTTCTTTCTTTTTTCTTTTCTTTCTTTCTTTCTTTCTTTTCTTTCTTTTCTTTTCTTTCTTTCTTTCTTTCTTTCTTTCTTTCTTTTCTTTCTTTTTCTTTCTTTTCTTTCTTTTTGTTTCTTTTTTTCTTTCTTTCTTTTCTTCTTTTCTTTCTTTTTGAAAGTCAAAGTCAATTTTTTTGGGGCATGAGGAGGACAGATTTCCAGAATTTTGGATAGACAGTTTTGTTTCTCACAATACAATCTCTGAATTTTGAAAAACCAAAAAAAAAAAAAAAAAGCTAAAAACTCTGGGATGTAGGTGGTGATTACATTTTCACCAGTCACCACCAAAGCCTGCAGATTTTCTCAGTCCAAGCTGGGCTGCTGAATCATAAGTCCCACTCCCTGTGGCTGTGGTACCATGAAAAACATGGTGAACAAGCAGGAAGTTGAACTTTGATAAGTTTTCCCTAAGGTACTGGTGGAACAACTTGGTTAAGTAGGTGTATCTGCATTCAATCAAGGCTCATACTGTTAGGATTTCTGGCTTGAAGCTTGAGGGAAACTGAGAGTTTGATACATGGACTGGGGAAGGGAGGGAAAGGGGAGCTCTTGGGGTACATAGTGATCTGTCTGCAGGGATGAATCCTTGTTACCAGCTCAGTATGCAAATTGACCTGCCAGCTGAGCTGTTAGGCTTACCTGCCAGCTGAGCTGTTACCAGCTCAGCATGCAGGCTGACCTTCCAGCTGAGCTGTTACCAGCTCAGCATGCAGGCTGACCTGCCAGCTGAGCTTTCACCAGCTCAGCATGCAGGCTGACCTGCCAGCTGAGCTGTTACCAGCTCAGCATGCAGGCTGACCTGCCAGCTGATCTGTTACCAGCTCAGCATGCAGGCTGACCTGCCAGCTGAGCTGTTACCAGCTCAGCATGCAGGCTGACCTGCCAGCTGAGCTGTTACCAGCTCAGCATGCAGGCTGACCTGCCAGCTGAGCTGTTACCAGCTCAGCATGCAGGCTGACCTGCCAGCTGAGCTGTTACCAGCTCAGCATGCAGGCTGACCTGCCAGCTGAGCTGTTACCAGCTCAGCATGCAGGCTAACCTGCCAGCTGAGCTGTTACCAGCTCAGCATGCAGGCTGGCCTGCCAGCTGAGCTGTTACCAGCTCAGCATGCAGGCTGGCCTGCCAGCTGAGCTGTTACCAGCTCAGCATGCAGGCTGGCCTGCCAGCTGAGCTGTTACCAGCTCAGCATGCAGGCTGGCCTGCCAGCTGAGCTGTTACCAGCTCAGCATGCAGGCTGGCCTGCCAGCTGAGCTTTTACCAGCTCAGCATGCAGGCTGGCCTGCCAGCTGAGCTTTTACCAGCTCAGCATGCAGGCTGGCCTGCCAGCTGAGCTTTTACCAGCATGCAGGCTGGCCTGCCAGCTGAGCTGTTACCAGCATGCAGGCTGGCCTGCCAGCTGAGCTGTTACCAGCATGCAGGCTGGCCTGCCAGCTGCGCTGTTACCAGCATGCAGGCTGGCCTGCCAGCTGCGCTGTTACCAGCATGCAGGCTGGCCTGCCAGCTGCGCTGTTACCAGCATGCAGGCTGGCCTGCCAGCTGCGCTGTTACCAGCATGCAGGCTGGCCTGCCAGCTGCGCTGTTACCAGCATGCAGGCTGGCCTGCCAGCTGCGCTGTTACCAGCATGCAGGCTGGCCTGCCAGCTGCGCTGTTACCAGCATGCAGGCTGCGCTGTTACCAGCATGCAGGCCGGCCTGCCAGCTGCACTGTTACCAGCATGCAGGCTGGCCTGCCAGCTGCACTGTTACCAGCATGCAGGCTGGCCTGCCAGCTGCACTGTTACCAGCATGCAGGCTGGCCTGCCAGCTGCACTGTTACCAGCATGCAGGCTGGCCTGCCAGCTGCACTGTTACCAGCATGCAGGCTGGCCTGCCAGCTGCACTGTTACCAGCATGCAGGCTGGCCTGCCAGCTGCACTGTTACCAGCATGCAGGCTGGCCTGCCAGCTGCACTGTTACCAGCATTCAGGCTGGCCTTCCAGCTGCACTGTTACCAGCATTCAGGCTGGCCTTCCAGCTGCACTGTTACCAGCATGCAGGCTGGCCTGCCAGCTGCACTGTTACCAGCATGCAGGCTGGCCTGCCAGCTGCACTGTTACCAGCATGCAGGCTGGCCTGCCAGCTGCACTGTACCAGCATGCAGGCTGGCCTGCCAGCTGCACTGTTACCAGCATGCAGGCTGGCCTGCCAGCTGAGCTGTTACCAGCTCAGAATGCAGGTTGACCTGCCAGTTGAGCTGAAGAAAGAAAAGAAAGAAAAGAAAGAAAAGAAAGAAAAGAAAGAAAAGAAAGAAAAGAAAGAAAAGAAAGAAAAGAAAGAAAAGAAAGAAAAGAAAGAAAAGAAAGAAAAGAAAGAAAAGAAAGAAAAGAAAGAAAAGAAAGAAAAGAAAGAAAAGAAAGAAAAGAAAGAAAAGAAAGAAAAGAAAGAAAAGAAAGAAAAGAAAGAAAAGAAAGAAAAGAAAGAAAAGAAAGAAAAGAAAGAAAAGAAAGAAAAGAAAGAAAAGATTTTATTTTTTTTGTGAAAAAATAAAATAAAATTCACCCCCAAAAATATTTCAAATATCCCTGGGGTGATTGCATAATTTTTTGTTGTGATGAGTGACTCCTGAACGGTGGTGCATAATTGGGCAATGTTGTTTGAGACAGCCTTTTGTGTGTGTAGATGCTTGGCAACAATCGGATGCATTCTTTCTCAATGGGATTGTTCTCTGAGGGAAAAGAACGGGTGTGCTGTTTTGGCGCACCAAATTGCACACAGCTGAGGCACCTCTTGTGGATCAATGTTGCCTGTTCCAGTTACTCCCAGGGCAGCCAGCTTGTGGTTTTCTACCAAATTGCATTCCCTCTTGAGGCAACTTGCAACATTTTTAAAGAGATTTGTTGGGGATGTATCATAAGTTGGTTGGTTTATTTTGGTACCACATCTAAAATAAGTTTAAGATATCTTGGTTAGTACACGGAATGGTAATTGAATGATGATTAAATGTGTTTGACTTGCATTTTACATGGATAGGCTATCATCCTACAACCATTCTTGTCCAACTGCTTGGAAAGTTGAGGGGGATTGTAAGAAGCATAGCATGTGCTATTTTGATTTTTGTGGACTCTCTGTGCTTTTCCTGAGAAATGAATGCAAAAGTTGGTCAAACAACAGCCAAGTGAATCATGATATGGAGGTTACTTACAAAGCTCTTGTTTGTCTGATAGGTCATTCCCCTTCAGCAAGGTTTGGGTGCTTCCAGGAGTTTCACCGTCACAATCAGTAGCCTGCAGGTTGTTTTCAGATTTGTTGTCAATGATAACTGTTGCATTATGCTTCTTGCGGGAGGGTCGTTTGGCTGGCGCTGGGGAGCTGGATATTGAGGTTGTTGGAGATGCCACGCCCTTGCACTGCTTCCGTGGATTTCCCAGGTTTAAGTGCGGATTTGATTGGATGTGAGGAGGCAAGTGATGCAGGTGCAATTGGGTGAGTAACAATGATGGTGGGTTTGTTATATGTCATGTATTCATATGCATACATATGATATAAATACATACATATATACATAAATAATTATCATTTGGATTTCAATATAGAAGCAGCTGAGAACCCGTCTGGAGGGCAGGTGTTTGGCGGGTACCTCCAGCGGGTACCCGCCTACTTTTTTCTCCAGAATCTGGACACCCGCACCCATACCAGGTACCCGCCAATGGGTACCTGAAGCCATCTCTAGCAGGCATCACAACGCTGTTCAACATGGCGATGGGTGTACACGTAACACGTCTAATCTGCTCCAAGAGGGTGGATGATAGACCAGATGTGCTGCAAGATGCTGCATGTTGCGGCACCTCATTGGTTGGTCGGAGGGGATCTTCCTCAACTGGGCCCGTGGTGTACACGTAGCACGTCTAATCCGCTCTGAGAGGGTGGATAGACCAGATGTGCTGCATGTTGCGGCACCTCATTGGCTGGTTGGAGGGGATCTTCCTCAACCGGGCTCGTGGTGTACACTGTACTGGAGACAACTAAACAATCTTCTAACAATAGAACTACTCTGTCCATTGAAAGGACAACTAACCTTTTGAGTGAGGAACTACACCATCCACACCAGGACAACTTGAACAATGATGACTAAATTGATAGAGATGAACAGGGATTTTTGTGAGAGAGGAGATAGAGAGATGATGACAAGAAGAGGAAGACTGGGAGAAGGAAAACCTGAAAATTTGGTGTCCCCAGAACAGAACACCAAATGATGTCCCAGAGGCGTGGTTATCCGTTTGAAAATGAAATGCACCATCACAATAGGTTTATTTTGCCTTCTTTTCGGTACTTGAGACGGCACTGAGACACTGCTGTCCCAGGGCTGGATCTGCACTCGCAGTGTAGGAGTCTGCATGCTCATCTGGCTCTGGGAGGACTCCTACATCAAAGGAAAATCATCCTCTCTTCCAGCCTGTTGGTTAACTCAAGGGCTTCAAAGAGTCCAACATCAAGGAAATGACTCGGGATGGCAGGATACATGGTAACGTTTGTTCAATCACGAGAAAGCAGCCGAGATATTTCAGCGTCAGATATGTATGTATGAGCGACGATATTATTGCTAAACCTATCAAAGTAGAGAAAACAAAAGTAATCGACATCAAAAAAGATAAAAAAAAAAGGCGGCGGACAAAACTACAGGTCAAGTACAACGAAACCAAGAAAGAAAATGGTACTTGTTTGACTGGGTGGACCAAAAAAAAAGTAAAAAAAGAAAGAGAAAAAAAAAGGGAAGCATAATAAAAAGTCCACGAGGGACACCATTCCGCTTGCCAGAGGGGATAAGATCAGTCCACCTTCCGAACCGGATTGGGACGCGCTCCACTTGGAAAGCTTGTGTCGTCATTACGGGCAGGAAAGATGGAGCTGAGATCGCTTCGTTGACCGTTCTCACTCACGATCCCGGCCATCTCTGCGAGCCGGTAGATGGCATTAAGCAATGGAGATGGGAGCCCCGGCGCGACTTCTTGGTTCATTTCGACTCGAAGGGAAGGGAATCCAGGCGCGGGGAGATTGGGATTGCGGTAAAAGTTCGGAGTGGGGGGAAGCAATGTCGGTGTTGGGTTAGAGATCAAGTCAGATGTACTGGTCGACGACGAGAGGAGAGCCGTGTCTTCGTCGACCTCCTCCCATTCTTCTTCTACTGGACTGTTATCGGTCCGGTGAGATTTGCGAGGGGATCCTGAAACGTCATGAGGAAGTAAAAATCAGCAAGAGTCGGAAAAAAAAAAGAAAAGTACATTGAACGCTTACTTTTACCAGGGGCCAAACACTGCAGAGATCGCGAGTCATAGAGAGGCAGCTGATGACAAGAGTCGACCATTCCATGAGCCAATGTGCACGACTTGCATTGTATGCAGTCTTTCTGATGAGCGCGAAGCGAGCGAGAAGAAGGCTGAGTAGTAGCTTTATCGAGCCAGTGACCAGGGAGTAAGAGCACGTCCGCCAGTCTGCCCTCCGTCCTCCTCACTTTCAAAAGCCGACGCTTCCAAAGGGTACCAGCCGAGCCACGAGATTTGACGGGGGATGTGGCAGTGGACCAGGTGGATGCAGGTTCAGGTTCACCAGATGAGCTGTCCGATCTCCAATGTCGGAAGACTGCACGCGCTGCATAGAAAAGAACGATGACAATGCCGGCATAGAGCCAAAACATGCCGAATTTGCCGAGCCATAGCACCGGGCCAGCACCGTCGGTGTGCCAGCTGGAGCCATAGTAATGCGTGAAGTAGGGGCCTGGGCTGGGTTGCGGGGCAGCCAGATTTTTGCCGTAGAGTTTAGGAGGGAGAATCCGGACCGGGCCAAACGCGGGCATGCCAGGAGTCAAGGCAAAGGACGGCGAGCGTCGGAACATGTTCAAGAGAGCTGAAAGAGCCATTGGACCCGTGGAAAACATGACGGTGGCATCTGCAAATTAAGTTGGGACAGCAGTTGGCAGAGATCAGTTATCGTGCAGGTGTGGTAAGTGAGAGTTAGATTGATTGAAGCTCACAGTTCAGGCGGTAGTCATGATCAAACTGTGCAAGCCGGTGGATGATAAAATCCATGAACGGGTGCTCTTTTGCGCTGAACATCAAATCGTTCGAAATTCCTACTGGAACGGTTTGAGGTAAAACCAAATCAAATCGTAACAAGCTGTCCATGGGTCGTAAACAGCCAATGTCGAGATCCATGTAGACGCCCCCATCTACAAAACAGTCAACAGGAGGTTTAATTAATTTCAGAAATCAACTGTCAACAAAGAGAGAAAGGTACAAACTACTTACAGTGATGCAGGATAAAGTATCGAACGGCATCGGCACGCTGAATAGGATAGCGATATCCGTCATAAACAGGCAAGAACCACGGGTACTCTCTTTCGATGAGTTCACGGCCGGATTGGTCGGTCCATAGCATGTACTCCCACGATTCGTGAGCAGCCACACAGCTCTCGCGAACAGGGACCCATCGTTCAGGGATTTGGTCGGTCTTCCAGGTTTGGTGGATAATCTTGGGGACGCGGGAGGGTCTGAGAGGTTCGGCTTCGAGCTCCGAGGGCAGGATGAGATCAGAGGGGTAGATTCCCATGTAAAAATTCACTGTTGAAAGAACAACGACCTGGTTGATGAGGCAGGAAGAGTAAATCACGGAATTAGACTCAAGTACAGCGTGAGTGATAGAGAGAAGAGGACTCACGGTGCCAATGATAACAAGAACGAGTAGAGCAAGCAAATAGTCGACCCAGGAGCGGCGGCGGGGATGGCGAGTAGCAGGAGCGAGGGAGTGAGTTGCATGTTGAGGCTTAGAGGATAGACGAAACAAGAAGGATGATCTGGTGGCCGAAGATTGAGGAGAATTTGGGGGCTTCTCGGAAGCGGGTGATTGCTGGCATGCTGGAGGTCGATACTCGTATGAGGTGGAGGACGGAGGTGAATAGCTGGGACAGTCCATGGGGGAGGGTGTTAATGTGCAGAAGGAGGGATTTAGATGAACGGTGGGTGAACGACGACGAATAGAAGGAGAGAAGAGGGCTGGGTTAAGATAGGAGGGAGGAGCAGAAGCAGGAGCGGAATATTGGGGAGGTGAGTTGAAGCTGCTGCTGCTACTGTCGTTGGTGGTGGTTGAGGTGTAGTCGTGGTTGATGTGAGTGCTTATAATATTATGATTATGATTATGATGATTATTATTATTAGTATGGTGATCAGATGAAAGAGGGAGTAGTGGAGTGTCAGGATGGAAGGGGGGAAGCAGTAGATGGGAAGGAGAAGAGTCGCTATGTGAGGGGATGATGTTGGACTCTTGGGGAGTGGAGTGTTGTCTGCCCAGCTGGGCGGAGAGGCACAAGCGTTCAGTTGGGTTTGGAATTTCCAGCCAGACCGCTTGGGAGTGGTAGTGGGAAAGAGGTTGGCCGCTTGCAGAATGAGCTGGGTCGAGCGGTGGAAATGGTTCGAGTTGACCTCGCTGCTGCTGCTGCTGCTGGTGTTGGTATTCTTCTTGATCTTCGGGTGGTGAGTAGTGGTCGGATTGGCTGGTGGCGGCGGATGGGAGTAATAAGTGAGGTTTTGCTGGAAGATGTGGGTGTACTTCGTGCAGCGGCAGGACTGGCAGTGGCTGCTGTACTCGATGTTGCTGTGTTGGCTGGCTGATCACTATTAGAGTGTCGCTGCCATTGTCAGTGTCAGTGCCAATATTGCCATTGTTAGTCTGATCAGTGCCAGTCTCACTACTATAAGTGGTGTTGCGGTTGTTCATCTTCAGCACTGAAGAGTAGCTGTAGTCTTCCAAGGGTTTTCATTCAAATCGTCCGGATGGAGAAGGAATCGGATCAAAGTGTGTAATACAACTGGATTAATAATGACGCCAGCAGCTGGCGTATGTAGTAAAACTTAATAATGAATATAATGGCTTGTGCGTAAAAGTCGTTGGAAATGCGCTCTTCCTGGAAAAGTTGATTCGGACGGGGACACAGAAACGAAGTGCATCAACACGGAGAGAATGGATCTCTCTCTCTCTTTATATGAGCAGCTGTCTGCACTCTTCACCCTTCCCGGATGAAACAACTCCGAGTACAGGGGTTTTCTGTCTCCTTCCCTGTTGGTTACCGAGTTTGGGAACAAAAAGATCTCTTTCTTTCCTTGCTCGTTGCGAGAGTGACTATTAACCTTCTGCTGGACGGAGTGAGAATCGGGTGAAACCGGGTCAAGCCAAATGGAGTTTACTATACATACAATCAGAGGAGTACAGATTGCATTCAACACGGAAGGACAACTTGTTGCATGTTTGGTCTCAAGTTAACATTATATCCCGCCATATTTATACCAGAACGCCCTTCACGCCCACCAACCTCAATATTTATATGTAGTCCCATGACTTGCAAGTTATCAGGAACACCATGAATACTTCCCCAGCACACGCACACGGACACGCAAACGCACACACCCTGTTCCCTGCTGTGCTTCCGTGAGACTTTTTGTGTATGTACTCTGTGTGATAGCCGAACGAGCCCTTGAACAACTTCCATTGGGTAGCCTGTACATCTTGAGTCTGGCACATTATATATATCATACTCTCGGGTGTACTGTGAAAGAACAACAAGCTGGGTGTAACCAACAAATATGTGTACATATTCGGCGCGGCACCGTGTTGAAAATTATAATTGACATCGTACGGAAATGACGTTGACATTTGAGAAGCCATTCATTTCCTCGTTGTGTTCACGAAAATGGAGAGAAGCCGCTCGGTCATCACTCACACACACTCCATCACGCTGCAGAGAATGTGAGTTCATCATGACCTCTTCACAGGACACAAGCAGCACTTTTTTATATCGATCACCAGCATCCTTCCATCAAGGTTCACTCTCAAAACAGCTCAAAACCCGCTTGGTGATGCCAAGACGAGCCCAGCCGACATTTTTTTAAATGATTGTTGGAGCCTCTGTACGCCATGCATCAGACGGCTTAGCTCAGTGGTAGAGCAGGTCTGTACCATGACTGTGACATGGGTTCGACTCCCATAGTTGTCCTGTCTTTTCAGGTTATGAGCCCAGCGCTAGCTCCTAGCACGAGCTTTAGTCCCCGCACTAATCATGGGGGGAGCAGCTGCATAGCTACATGGATTGATGGGGGGCCTCCCTAATTCGGGGTCTCTGATGCTTGGCGTAGGCGGGGGTGTTGGAGCCTCTGTACGCCATGCATCAGACGGCTTAGCTCAGTGGTAGAGCAGGTCTGTACCATGACTGTGACATGGGTTCGACTCCCATAGTTGTCCTGTCTTTTCAATGATCACTTTGTATATACCGCTTGGCGTGGCATACTAAATGCAAGCCATACGAGTTAGATTTACATCATAATGCATAAAATCACGTATTCATGTATGTATGTATGTATACATGATGTCACTCTATATACATCACGACATCATCTTGTATGTACATAACTGTTTTCTTGGCATCGGCCCAACCTGTCAGAATGTTACGAGCGGCCAGTCGTGACAGGCGATGACAATATGTATGCATAGTGGCGCGCAACATTGTACAACTGCGCACGCCTCTGCACGGAGAAAAGGATCAGGAAAGGATCAGAAAAGGCCCAAGGGGAGCAAATCAGAGAGAATCAGAGAAATGAAATAAAACACATGTATGGCCTGGAGCAGCAGTGAGTGTGTGCAAGTATGTTGAAAAAGTAATCCTTCCACAAGTGCTATGTTCTACAGCTTGAGGAAAAGAAACTACATCTCTACACTGACAGACAGAATCAGACTACCTAACAAGCTAACTCAGTCCTGCTGTCTGGAGGAGGCTGTGCCAGCAGGATTTATAAATTATCCACCTTTTGTGGCATGTGCAAACTTTTTTTTTTTTTTTTTGCTGGCAATTTTGACTTTTTCCCATATCTCTTTCAACCTCATTCCAAAATTTGTGAAATAAAAAAAAAACACTATCAGAACCACATGTTTCATCTCTTCCTCTGTATATAACATTATACCTCTGAAGTCTCTCCCTTCAACTGAAAATCCTCTCCAAAAATTGTAGCGGAATTGATATTGGGATTGTCAAGATTTCTGCTCAAGAAAAAGATCATGCAATGGAAGAAGAAAATCTTGTGAGGACCAAAACTGTACCAAGGAGCTGAGCCAAGGTGGTTCTTGGGAGAAAGTTCTTGCACTTGATGCTGATTTTTAAACAGTTGCAACAGCTGAACTAGTGACAACTAGAGAGCCCCCTGGGCAAGATCCAAAGGGCTTTGGCAAATGTGAACAGGACAGGGGACAGGACAACAGGACAGGACAGGACAGGAACAGAAACAGGAAAAAGGGGAAAAGGACTATGAGCGGCTGAAAGAGATTGCTCCAAGAAATCTTTGATCACTTGCAATTACATACCAGAAAAAGAACTTACAAACTTGCCATGTATTTTGACCCCTAGTGTACTTGGAACAAAATTATAACCAAAAAATTAGCCAGCATCTTTAATACTAAGAATGAAAATCTTTATATCAGAATCAATGAAGATGATGGATGACTGATAAAAAAAAGAGGGCAGTTTTTTGGTGTGGCTTACTGATCAGAAGTCAAAGGTACATTCCCGCAGGGGGGGGGAACATACCAATGCTTCTGGCAATCCAAGAACTCAGTTAAGCTCTACCAAACTATCTCCGCAATAATAATAAAAAACCTGATTTCTTCTCTTGCCTCATAATTTATCAGAAGGATCACATATCTTAGGCGTTCTAAGTCCCTTTGTTTATTTTACCACCAGTTGGGACCCAATGGATAACCCCAATTTTGATGTCATCTTGGACCTCTTTTCAGGTCTCATGATGAATAGGGTGCAAGAAGGTACAAGCTCTGCTACTTCCAGAACGGCTATCAAACATGTGTAGCTTGATGGCTGGTGCGGCCATTGAACTGTATAGCTCAATGGCCACCATGGCCATCAAGCTGGAGCAAGAAGATCTCTCAAAGGCCCATCTGTACCTTTCACTGAGGCACAGCTCAGAGCATGGCTGTTGTGTTGTGTCACATAAATACATAGGGGTGTAGTGTGGCACGTGAAAAAGGAAGGTTCACCCAAGCTGGAGAGGAGCCCCAGAGATTCCTTGATGTCACATGTCAGCATGCAACACATCAGAAACCATGGTGCTGGTGCTAATTTTGGTGATAGTGGGGGCTATATTTAGCCCCAACTAGCCCTTGGAATAAGCCAACATCATTAACTTATCAAGGTTGCACATGTTGCCTGCCATACAAAAGTATGCATGTAGAACTCACATGTGTATAAGTCATCATATCTAATAAGGATATTCTGATGTTAAATTGGTGGATTAAATTAGCCTGAAACTCCACAGCCAATGTGGATGCTCTAACTGTGTAGGCATCCTGGGAAGCTTTTGATATCACCTCATGGGGTCCAGTTTAACCAAAAACTTAGTGAAGCTCAGTTTAAGCAAAAACTCACTCTGGCCAGTGGCAGCATTCACTGGCCAAACCAACACTGGTTCCAAGGTGATTAATTGTTAAACAGTTATGCATCATTGAAGGCCCTAGTTAGTTGCAATTGTAAGCCTCCTCCTCAAGCTAGGTTCCACATGGATATCAAGATAGTCTCTCTTGTCAGATTTAGTATAGCTGTTTTTGATCTGACTTGGCTCAGTAGGGACTGATCCCTACTTCTCTCTCTGTGATTCAGGAAAGTTCACTCTCCATGAGTCAGTTAATTTCCCTTTTCTATTCCTTCTTTCCTTTGCTGTTTCATCATCTAGTTTAAGTAGAGACTCATCCACACTTCTCCCTCTGAGCCATTCAGGAATCAAAACTACAAAGTGTTTTGGCCTTGGAACTTTCTATGCTCTCTAGCCCTTCCCCGCCATGCCATTCCATATGTCTAGTGAGGGAACATTTTTATTCCTCAAAGCACTGATCAATGTTTTTGAATTTGTCTTTGTCAATGATTGGAATTCTGTTGCCATACAGTTAGTTCTGGTAGTGATGGTGTCTAACCAACTATAGACACAACCCACTATGTGCAAGCCAGGGCCATTGACACTCATTTTAGCAATGAAAGTGCATCAATTTTTTTTTTTTTTGATTTGATGGAAGTATTGGCTAAAAGCCCAATGGTTTCATTGATTTAAGTATAAATCTTTTGATTAAATTTTGCCTTTTCATTTAATTTTCATTGAAAACACCAGTGGAATTAGGTCATTATATCCTAAATCACAGAAAACAATTCAAGAGAAATCCGTTTATGACAAGATTCATCCAGTAAGAGAAAAAAATCTTACTCCCCTTCCCTCTCTACCCACCTTCCTTATGTTAGACTTTCAGTTATAGATACATCCAGTGGAGGACTTCCCTTTGCTTGGGATTTACAAATTTGACCTTTCTGGAATGAGATTCCAAACCTCTTTTGGTGGTGGGAACTTAAATGTCAATGATTTTCACCACCAAATAAGGTTTGGAATCTGGAATGAGACCGTGTACATTTGGAATTCCAAGTGGAGGGAAGTCCTCCAGTCCACATCTAGACCCCTAGTTTGTTATGCTCAAGCCTAACTCTCAATTCCATCACCATTCCATCTCTTGACTAGGAATTCTTTCCAGTAACTGCTTGTATCAACTTGTTAGACCAGGCCTCTTCCCAGAAATCCTTTGTATCAAGAACACCACCAACAAGTCATGCACTTGACTACTTGAAACAACTCTCTCATAAATACTTTCCATCTCTTCCACTTGTCCTTGGGAAGATTTCATCTTCATCACTTCCTAGTCTCAACAAACTCCTGCATCACTCACTGTTCCTTCATTCAACTAAATCACTTGTTGAAAAGCTTCCTTCATTAACATTCCATCACTTGCCACCTGACTCAGCTTTCACTCATTTCTTTATTCAAGAAACCAATCAATCTTCATCTCTTGTGGCTCTTTTCTCCTGCTCTTCTTGTTGCTCTCTTTCTTCCTCCATTTCCCACTTATCCTTCAGTTGATTGTGTTCACCTTATAGGTATATTTCCTTCTCTTTTTTCTTGTCTTGTTTTTTTCCTTTCATTAGTTTCATACACTGAAATCTATTTCTTTTTAGTTCCTGGAACCTTTTACCTCATTATAATTTCTTTGAACCCTTATTTTTATTTTCCGCAATGAAAAGAATGCAAAAACTCTTCAAAGGACACTGGGGAATTCCTAGATATACCTATAAACTAGCTGAATCTTGCACAATTTTAAAACAAATGAAATTGATAAACGTCCTTTCAAGAGAAACCTGATTGGAAAGACAGGTTGGGGAATGAGGATAGACATCCTTAGTAGAATATGGAAAAGTTAAAGAAAAGCTGATCTGTCAAGAGTGTTGTGAATACCAAGCTGGCATAGAGGCATGATTTAGAAACACTAGATTAATGTTTATGGCTTCCAAATTCAAGCAAACTTTTCATCCTCTCTTTGCTTCAAAATGTTAGAGCTCTGAGGATTATAATGATTTATGGAAGCAATTCTTGTCATCACAGCTAAAAGAATCCTGCTAATTTTTACAATATCTTTTGCATTTGAGAAAGAATCCATGCGTTTTCTGAGCTTTCAAGTGAGCATGGACCTCCAATGTTGTGCTACGCGTTGCCATTGAGAGAAAATAACAGCTTACAATTGTGAACGGCATCATCCCTATATCTTTATCTGCTCGCACTAACTGCTCGGACACAGTGGTCTGAGCACTGGTTGAACTAACATGTTCAGCCGGTTCGGAATCCTGGGAGGCCCTGGGTGCCATCAGTGGTTTGCCTGAATGATGATGCTCCCAGCAGTGTTGGTGAGTCCGACAAAAACAAGCAGTGCATCTCCGTCTCAAACAGCAGGTGAAGCAAGATTTTGAAAAGGTTGAAGTCGTCCCAAGTCGAACAATACACAAACGCGACTCTGGGCATGTCCTCCCAGATGGCTGATAATCGTTAACCAGTGGGTCGGCTCACAATGTCAAAACACTCCACTAATGAATGGTCTAGAGCCGGACCAGCCGTCCAGTATGGGAGGCTGGTCAGTCCAATCATTGTGATCTTTCATCTATAGAAGTTCATCTATTTATGTACCCCGATGAAACTTACCTCCTATGTTCAACATCTTTTCTCAACAAAATTCCCCAAGTCCCTAGTTGATCAATTTTCCGCAAAACTCACCTTCAACTCATCCTTCTCCTCCACAACCAACGCATCTATTTGGAACGTTCAGATCGCATCAGACCAAAAAAGCATTTTCTAGAAACTCAGTATTTATTCGTTTTCCAAGTCAGCTCATTTATCTAGTAAACCTACACGAATGTCAAGCCCGAGTAATTCAACTGCAGGGTTGCCACCGCCAGGGCCTCCCCCAGCTGGAAAACCACGGCCGCCTCATTCTGTCATCTCACTTGCCAGAGATTGGTCCGCAGCCGAGTTTGAGACAGTATGTGTGATCTTTGGATTTACTCTTGGATTTGGATATTTCGTAGTCTGTCACGCCGCAAGACAAGCGCGACGGCTGAGCGCTTTCACGGTGCTTGTTTGGGTTGCCGTGCGTTTGAACAGTCCTTATTCCCGTTTGACTATGTCGAGTTTTGGTACCATTTGAATCAAGTGTTTCCCTTACCCCACTTGATCACAGGTTTCTTCAAATTTAATTGCTGCATGCGCCACATTCCTCTTTGCCACTGGAGTGCTTAATGAATCCACTCCATATTATTTATTTACACTACATCTTTGTAAGCGAAGTGAAAATTTTTCTTGACTTTCACAAAAACATGGCGAGCTGCTAACTGGGTTCAATTTGACTTATCACCGTGCTAGGGGCCGTACAGGTTAGACCAGTTTCCCACTATTTTCTCTCAGATTATTCGACGCCATTACGTTGGTAGTGGAGGAAAACTGGCAGATTACTGACTCGTGATTTAAACAATTATAGCTTCATTGCGTGTTCCAAATTATGGCAAGTTATTGTTCTAAAAAAAAGCTAGAATCTCAGTCTCATCACTAATTATATTTCTTGCTCTTGAATTGATAGGTCAGTCGGATCGTATTGATATGGGCAAGCCCTTCCCATCGTCAATTTCTGCGATGGGGAATCTTTGTCTGGACTTCTGTCCTGATTACTGCTGCGGTGAGTTACAGTAGTCATCGGCGTGTGCTGCTTGTCGGTGTGAAAGACATATGACTTGGACTTATTATAGAGAATGTCTGTTTGAATGTCCACATTTTAGTTTTCTACTTGGATTCCGGCTCGGCTTCAAGTTTCTAAAACATTTATAAAACTCAACAACATTTTCTATCCCACCATGTGAGTTATGTCAGTGAATTAGCAAATCTGAAGTGTATGTTTTGATCACTGCTCGAGGCTGACTAGTGGATATATGTTTTGACGTTGAAAGACGAATCCTGTGTTTGTTGACCAATCTTTTTCTGAGCGTCACCTTCATCCAATCTGTTAAAAAGACGTTGGTTGCAAATGGCTTGGAAAAATAGTGAGAGAGTTTCTGATCATGAATACAGCGTGACACTGCTTAAAAAGTTGTTTGGACTCACCTACAAATACAACTTGGATTTGGTGTAGCAACAAATTATTGAAGTTCAACGCAAAGATAATGGGCTTGTCTCTCCTGCTGGTATGTTAAAATATGCTCTACTGGAAAAGGTTCAAGTTTTAAATTTCAAACGCTGATGTCCGTAATGGCGTGATCTTGCTCCCACAAAACCAACAGGATACAGTGCCAATATTCCTTTTGTGAGTACAGATTATTAAAACTCCGTGATCTTAAACTTCAATTAACGTCATCTTCTCCTCATCTCGATGCCCTTAGAGTGTGTCAAAGCAGGTCGGTCAATTCAAAGTGTTTCCTGATTGGCCAGATCATGTACAAAATAGACTGATGCTTTTATCAACCTATTCCTAACAGCCTTGTCTACATTTCGTTTTTTCCACTCTCGACGATGGTCAAACTGGAAATGGTGAGACACGTTTATTGTCAAATATTCTATAGGGGTAGCGTGGAAGCTAATTATTGGGAGTCTTATGATGAATAGGAACTCGTGACCAATGATTTGATTGTGGAGGTCGTCAGGTCTGAACAAGAGTTAATACGAGTGATGGAAAGCCCTGGCGTGATTCTAGGACTAGGATACCCTAACTTCTACGCGAAGGATGGTACCATCGCTCATAAGCCGCATAGTCCGTATAACTCACTCAATAAGACCCTACTGTGATTGAAAGAAATATTTAAAACAAACCTTCTTCTTCTTCTTCTTCTTTTCTTTGAACATGTGCGCCTGCAGATAACGAGCAGGAGACGCGGCAAATCAGTAACCACGTGATGTGGAAACTTCCTTCGCTACTGGATCTTTCGATAGCTTCCGAGCCAGTTGCGATTCCGCCGACTGGAGTGTTTTTGCATGGGGATGAATTGTCTCAGTTTGGGATCATGTGCCGGACGTTCTCTCCGGTTGATTCGGGGTTGGACAGATGGCCGCACAGTCGGATCTCATCAGCGGGTCATACATACTCTTGAAGAGCGTGTTGTTGTTTATATTTGTAAATGTAGCAGTAGTACTACATACTTGAAGAAATGGGGCATTGATGATTGTAGTGATGTAACTTATTAGCCCGCAGCAGCTCATTTAACACAGTGCGGGTTAACTAACCTAACCTCTGCATGTTAAGTTAGCCCTGCATGAGTTTGACTCTTTTCCGGCAATCCGCTGTATGTATGCGCCACTTTGATGATGAGTTCTGCGCTGTTGACCATGTCCACTTCCACCATCTATGTCAAGCAAACCTCTCGCATCCATGCCTCGCGTCCCGCCAGCTTCGGCCCGCACTTCTCCAACCCCGACGGCCAGCCGATGAACTTGATCCCCATCGAATTCTATCTGGACCAGCGATCGCCAAGTGCAACGGAATCGGGTGCGAGAACCGCCCCACGAGTAGGAGCGCAGCTTCCCCAAATCGAGCCATCCAATAATCGACTGGGATGCTTTCCAATCGATGAGCAATATCTATCCTCGCCAAAAAATCCCCATCCTCATGATTGGATCGCACTCATCGAACGTGGTGCTTGTCCGTTTATCGAGAAAGTCAGATATGCTCAAATCCTAGGCGCTTCAGCTGTTGTCGTTGGTGACTGGCAGCAATCTCCAGCTCCCTCATTTTATCCTCACCATCCCTTCTCCTTCAGCCCAATCTTCGATCAACCCTCCAAAAGTACTGACACTAACTTCGGTTTCAACTCGGGCCTCATCACCATGTATGCTCCCGGTGACACTAGCGATGTATTGATCCCTAGCGTGTTCGTCGCAAGAGATAGCTACTTGAGTCTCAGACAAGACTGGAAAGAAGTTTCTGCCATTTCCAATCACATCAATCGACCTTCGGCTCAATCCCACCATCTTCATTCCTTGGAAGTCATCATGAGTAAAGATGAAGTATGGGCATGGTCTGTCTCGCCTTTCTTGCTCTTGTGTTTCTGTTTTCTTGACATACTGATTTGTTCTTTTCCCCCATCAATTCACCAAACAACACACATCCACACGAATAAAAGGCCTTTTTTTGACTTGGTTATCATTCTCCTGTTCTTACCTTCGATCCTTACTATCGTCACGTTACTCCTTCATCGTATAAGTACTTATCGAAAACGAAGAGCAGACAGGGCACCTAGGGAACTGGTCAATCGACTACCGTCAGTAATCTGGGCCAAAGATATGGAGAAAGGTATTCCAGTCTTAAGCGACTCGCACATCAACACGATTCAAGGCTCTCAACCATCGATTTCTGTTGGATGGTTATCCGGAATCGGCGATTGGCTACAAAAAATTCAACCAAGAATATCAGATCCCATCATCTTTTCTAACCCCCGTTCCGAGCAGACCCCATTACTCAGATCCTCAAACTCTCACCAGGTCGTCGAACCCGTTCTGAGAAAACAACGACAAAAAGTTTATTTCTCTCAGCGAGAATGTGCTCTATGCTTGTCAGATTTCGAAGTAGGCGATTTAATCCGAATCTTGCCTTGTGGACACTGCTTCCATCAATCCCAGTTGGAAGAGCAGTGCATGGGTATAGACTGCTGGCTATTAAAGTCCAAACGATTTGTCAGTTAAATCTTCAATATCCCCCCAGGACGCATGAACCAGGTGGCTATTAATACTCATATATATATCTTTGAATCACAGTGTCCAATATGTCGAATGTCTATCGTTGAAGAACCTGATATTCCATCTGAGACCAGTACTATTGCCCCACTCCTCCATTCAACCAACCCGGTCGAACGAGACCTCGTAGGATTGCTACCTGAGCCTATCCCGCTTCCCTGCACCTGCAATCATTCTCATCGACCGATTCACAGTCAGCATTCACAAGGGATCAACGATGGTCCAATACCTTCTTCCTCAAGTGTCACCTTGGATCATGCCTGCTCTCGTACTCGCCTCTGAAACCTGGCACTTCATCTTTTCGAAATTCCATGGATAAGCATGGCTTGGCTACACATCAATTACCAACGCTTCACATCGAAAACAGGCTCTGACATTGCACCACACCAAGGCACACAATATGCCACCTCTTCTTTCTCTTTTTATCTGGCGGAGGCGGATACCTTCCTTTTTTGTGTACTATTAATCAATCAAGAGCTGTTGCTCGGCAGTGCTCCTTGAGCGGGTCGGGGGGCAGTGATGACGACCCCAGTCCGCCTGCCCCTCACGTGCTCAATTTTTACTCCAAACGTTCTATCCCGTTTCATGTCCTTACGCTCTGCTGAACTTTTGTTGTTGTATTTGGTAATTTCTTACAGGTCACGTCGTTTCTTGAACTCATTTTACGCCGATCTTTATGTATTTGTATGTATACTATTCTTTCGCATGGTACCAATTGGTTATTTATCCCCCTCTCTTCTCTGGTTACATAGTTGTACTCCATTTGCTCTCATGTACTCTTTATCTTCACTCTCATGACCAAGTATATCTACTGCGTCCAGCTTCAAGTAATCAAAACGCATCTCTACTCCCGTCTCTCCAAATGATAATTATCCTTTTTTTCATATTACATCATGATCTTGACTCACGTCTTCAATTCAGAATGTGTATGCTCAACACGTTATCCAATGATAATGGGGACATTCACAAAAGCTGTATCTACTTTCTACATCAATCAAGTTTAAATGTGGTTTAGGTATGATTGGATCAGCTCTGTGGGCCTGACAAGGGGAAGGAAGAGGTGAAACACATGTTGAAGTTCTATTTGTAGATCACACATACATGGTGATGTATCTTTGATATATCTCCTTAGCATTTGTGGGCTATTCCACATAACCTATCCAGTGATCCACTGGTAACAGCTTGTCAATTTTACACAGTCCACTGAGACAAGAAGATATGGAAACTTGATCCCAACAGTTTCTATTTGATTGAGCACTTATTTCCACCAATTTTCCCCACTATTTGTTTGCATGCATTTTATTTTTCTTATCTTCCTTCAATAGTACAGCTTGCCCTATTTTGAGTCTTGAACATGTAACCCCCCAACTTACAAGAAATCACCCCTCTTTCTGCTGGATTTTGCCTGAAACCAAATATAGTATCACATACATTAATGGTCCAACTCCAGTGAAAAATTATACCCCTACACCATTTTTCATGGTGCTAATTGTGGTGTTTCTGGTGAAATTCTGTGTCAAGATTCCAAATACTCTGCTCCCATTCTTCCCATTCTTTTTTTCAATCTTCACTGTCTCAGCACATCTTGTCCAAGTCCTGTTTTATCCAGTCATGTCCATGTCATGTCTATGTCCTGTCCATCTGTTGTCTCATGTCACCCTTCCATCATCCATGTCCTTTCTGTGTCCCATCTATATAATTCCTGTCCTTTCTGATTGCCACCTGTCCTGTTTCACACTTGTCACCTGTTCCAGCTTTTCTCCTCCTCTTTAAACTGCTGCCCTAGGAGTAATGAAACCACCAAGTCTAAACAAAAAATCTTAATAACCACTTGTTCCACTTCCTCTTGAAGATCCTCTTTCAAAACCCTCTTGTGCCCCATTTGTAGCCTTGAGCTTTAAACTCAACAATCTATGATTCTGCCCATCTGAGGTATCAATTGAATTGCCTTGTTCCTTATTCATTTTTTTTTTTTCATTCACTCATTCTGTTATTCCCATATTTCAGCCGTCTTTTAATAAGGGGTGAGTGATTTTTAAAAACTGTGTTTTACAATGTCCCCCCAATGTAAAACTGAAACATTGAAAAACTGTATATAATCCTTACATCAACTAAATTCACAATTTAAGGTGTACCTACGCCACATTGTAACCTAACACCTTGCAAGCCACCCATTGCAAATTACACGGAGCTGACTGGCTTCCAGCTTTTTTACATCCAGCCATGTAACAATGCATGTAAAACTACCCATGTCCCATACAAAGATTAGATTTACGGAAACTCAGTGACAATTCCCTGCTACATAGCTTTCATCAGCCCTACCTAGGTCAGTGATCACTCACCTAAGTAGGGCTACACTCAAAAAGTATCCCTTAGCCCATGGCATCCTCATTTTCCCATATTGTTGCGCGCTTGCATTTTCACGGACAGTTCCCAACCTTATCAAAAATAGATATTAGATTATAATTACATACCCCAACCCAATCAAATTCCCAAGCAACAAGTATAAGCTTCAAGCTAATAGATAGTAGATACCCAAGGATTTAAGCTTCAAGCTTAAATCCTTATCGCATAAATCCACATAATGCCCCAAGGCCGCAGAAAGATACCCACTGCAGATATCCCACCACTCTCTCCCAACTTCTCACGTGAAAGGCCAACTCCAACCGTTGCTGAAAATCCAACTCCGACCACTGCCTCCCTCCCTACCACCACATCACCTCATCTCCACAATTCCCCAGCCGCTCAACCCAACACCATCCACCCCCATCAAGAACGTCCAATCCTCTCAAAATCTGTTGCCAATTCCAAAGAGCCCAAAAACTGGCAGTTCCCGCATGCCATGGACAAAGGATTTGCAACCTTCATTGACCATGGCTGTGTTTTAGATCGGCAGGGGTATCCTCTCTATCCGAACGGATCCACCACCTTTGTCCGCCCCGCAGGCACCAGCATCACCAATTTTGGAGTGCTTGGGTACTCCAGAACCTGTAGCAACGGCGCCAAGTCCTTGACCGCGGATTGGAAGGTCGTTCAAATCTACTGCCTAGGCGTTTTACTGTGCAATCGTGAAGGATGTGACTACGCGGGCCCTCCCCCAACTGGACCCCACAAGATTAAACAATATCTCAGCAGGTGAGCACCTCTATTCTTCTGCCATTGTAAATCTGGCAGCTGGAAACTGACATTGTGCCTTATAACAATAGGAACCCATCGTGCAAGGGGCTTGCGGGAAGATTCCCAGGGAAGGTCTACTGGAAGAAATGTGTGGGTACACACTGCCGCTTTGATTGTCACCTGAAATCTGGCTGGGGTCTCCTCCGACACCGCGGGGTTCACAATCACCGATGGCCGGCCTCAAAGAAACCCGACCCCCTTGCCAAGCAGGATCTTGTTGCAGCAATCCAGAATAATCCCAAGGCCACTGTGCAGCTCAATGTAAATCACTAATAGGTTACCTTTTTGGTTTGGGAGGCAAAGCTGAACCACTCGCTGTGAGAACTCCTTTTGGGATGGGTTGGCAGTCCTGTGAGGGGGAAATAACTGAGATGATATTTCAACTATATATGAACTATTATGACTGTTACGGGTGGTTTGAAAGACCTGCCCCTCTAATATACTACGTAAGAGCTAACACAACAAACTTATTTATTTGCTGTGGCTAACTAATGATAGAGAAAAAACTGATATGTAGTAGTCTCGTATCAGGCTTAGATCAACTTTCTTCTTCAGCAATATCACCTTTAGTGTGCGTGGAGCTTTGATATGATGTAGTGGATGAGATAAGATAATTAAGAATGTGATAGAGTGGAAGCAATTGAGAATAGACTATGAGTTGACTGATAAGAGCTGATGAATTCTTTTTATCTTTTGTAGTTTTGTGAAGGAGGTGATGATGATAAAGTCTTGTGAAAAGAGTAAGTGAAATGTTTTTATGTCCTTTTATGTTTTCTGTGAATGACTATAAGTTAAACTAATGAAAAGTGGACTATTCAGGATATTTTATGCCCCACTCTCTTAGCCTTTAAGATATACTACCCTTAAGGTATGAAAGCTTCTCAGGCTTCCCCGATTTAGATCACACTTACTATCTTGAGAACAGATGTAAGTGTTTTACCTTTCTGGCCTTCTTCTGTTGTGTGATGGATGTGTTTGAGTGGTTGTGAATGTGAGTGCTTGATGGTTGGGTGTGTGTAGGTGATCCCCTGATGAGGTGCTCTGATGAGTGAGTGAACTGATTCTGAGGGGGGGAGAGGCCCTCCTTTTATATCGGATAGTGAGGTATTTTTGCTGGTGTGAAAATCCTTTGAGGGATTTTTGCTGGTGAGGATCTGAATCATGTCTTCTTATAATTGGTCAGAACTTGATGTCTGAAGCCTACATGATGATTGGTTAGAGCTGAGCTGTGCGTCCTTATTGGTCAGACTTGATGACTGAATTCTTCTAGAGTTTTCCTGTCCAAACCGTGATCTCTGATTGGTCAGAAATTGATGAGATAATTCTTCTTGAGACTTCTGGCTGAACCGTTGTGGTGTGCTATTTAGGTTTCAAGTATCAAATATGTCACAAGGATCAATTATCCCATCAGGGATGTCACAAACCTGACATGTCACTACATATTTCCACTCTCACTGGTACTTAAACCATAGTCACTCACTCAAACCTCCGGACTAGTCCCACTTAATCCATAGTTATATATACATAGTCTTTATACATAGTTTGATAAGTACATAGCACAGGGACACATAGTCATATTTTAGTCCATAGTTTTAGTCCATAGTCTTACATAATCAACTCTGACCAATCATCACGTACGGTTCAGCCATCAAGTTCTGACCAATCAACACGTAGGATTCAGAAATAGAAGTCTGGCCAATCAGGACGCACGGTTCAGCCAGAAGTCTCAGGAAGAATTAGCTCATCAAGTTCTGACCAATCAGAGCTCACGGTTCAGACAGGAAAACTCAAGAAGAATTCAGTCATCAAGTTCTGACCAATAAGGACGCATGGCTCAGCTCTGACCAATCATCACGTAGGATTCAGACATCCGGTTCTGACCAATCAGAAGACATGGCTCAGATGCTCACCAGCAAAAATGCCTCAAAGGATTTTCACACCAGCAAAAATACCTCACTATTCAATATAAAAGGAGGGCCTCTTCCCCCTCATCAGAATCATCCAGCCACGGATACCCACCTCATCAGGGGATCACCTACACACACCCAACCATCAAGCACTCACATTCACAACCACTCAAACACATCCATCACACAAAAGAAGAAGGCCAGAAAGGTAAAACACTTACATCTTTCTCAAGATAGTAAGTGTGATCTAAATCGGGGAAGCCTGAGAAGCTTTCATACCTTAAGGGTATTATATCTTAAAGGCTAAGAGAGTGGGGCATAAAATATCCTGAATAGTCCACTTTTCATTAGTTTCACTTATAGTCATTCACAGAAAACGTAAAAGGACATAAAAACATTTCACTTACTCTTTTCACAAGACTTTATTATCATCACCTCTTTCACAAAACTACAAAGATAAAAAGATTTCATCAGCTCTTATCATTCAACTCATAGTCTATTCTTGATCACTTCCACTCTATCACATTCTTACTTATCTTATCTCATCCACTACATCATATCAAAGATCCACGCACACTAAAGGTGATATTGCTGAAGAAGAAAGTTGATCTAAGCCTGATACGAGACTACTACATATCAGTTTTCCTCTATCATTAGTTAGCCACAGCAAATAAATAAGTTTGTTGTGTTAGCTCTTACGTAGTATATTAGAGGGGCAGGTCTTTCAAACCACCCGTAACAGTCATAATAGTTCCTATATAGTTGAAATATTATCTCAGTTATTTCCCCCTCACAGGACTGCCAACCCATCCCAAAAGGAGTTCTCACATCTGGTGTCCCAACAGTGGCCAACTAAATTCAGACGATCAACAAAACACTTAATCAGCAACGCAAAAATCACCAGATAACATCGGCGTGGCGCATACAAATCAGGGAGAAATCAGTTCAACAATCAATAGGACATATTGGGCACCACCCCGGAGTTGGTACAACGGAAGTCTTACCCAGGAAGAATTAGCAGATTTAGACGAACTTGCAGAAGAGATTCAAATTCGACGCATAATAGAGATTGGGATTCAAGAAAGAGCAAGAATGGCAGACATGACGGCGAGAGGACTCGAGGATTCGGCAATCATTCAACAACAGCAAGAACGTATTACGTTTCTGGAAGAACAATTCGAGCAAAACAAGAAGGCGGAAGCGGAAAAGGAAAAGGAACGGTTAAAGAGCATGGACAAATGGCTGGCAACAAAAGTGGAAGAAATGATGGCAGAATTTATGAACTCACGAACGGAGGCAACACCGCAGGACATCCCAATTCCAGAGACACCACAGCCACAGATTAGATTCTCTGTTCCGCCAACCGGCCCAAACATAGGTCAACATAGATTTACAACATCTACCCCGTATACGGCAGCTCATGGCAGAGACAACCCAGAAACTCCTCACCCACAGAACATGCATGGAGGCTCCTCCACTTACAATTTTGAGAGAGGAAGAACTAGACCAGGGTATACACCACGAGAGACGCCAAACGAAACTCCAGCAGCTAGTCCGGCGGAAACAAGATTTGGGAACAATAGGGATGTCAAGTTACCCGAGGAAGGGGAATTTACAGGACTCATAGATGCTAAGAAGGCCAACATTACCTTTGACGGGACCGACGTGGAAGGATTTATTAAACGACTAGAAAACATAGCATCAATTTTGAAGTGTGGTAGTATAAGCTTAGCTCGCCAGCTCCCCTATATCATAAACAACAACAAAATTGGCAGGTCAATAGAGTTAATGGAAGGACATGAGACAGGAGACTGGGAATTATTGAAGAAGTCTTTACTTAGGAAGTGGGGAAGAGCCACGCCGCTTAGAAGATACCGGGAAGAGAGCATCACAGAGCTTGTTCAAAAGGCCGTGGACAAGAAAGGAATCAAAACCAACGTGGAGTATAGGAAATTTATCAGCGAATTTGAAGAAATGATGGACTATTTTATCAGAATGGAATACAACAACCTCAATCCAGAAAACGGGGACCCTCTGTGGAAAGCGCTCTCTGACGAACTCAAGAAGGAAGTAACCAAGGAGCTTGCTCACGCCAAGAAGTTAAAGAAGACCAAGGACGGTAGAAACATTATTCCCAACCTCAGTATTCTCAAAATTTATGTTGAAGAAGCGTTGGTGATTCTAGACTTTGATGGCGAGGAAGAAGAAGTAACGGCTAAGAAAACTGTGAAGATTCAAGAACCAGTCAAGTTGGACTCTCAAGAAGAAGCATTCAAGAAAGCAATGGAACAACGCAGAAGAGACACGTCACCACATTTCAGCAGACCTCCTTCCCCGCACAATTCGGACGGAAGACCCAGAACAGGGCCATACAATTTTGAATGCTATTACTGTAAGGGAAAGCACAGTGTTGCAGAATGTGAAGATTCTGCTAAAGACTACAGAGAAAGAAAGTTTTATAAGTCAGGAGGAATATATTACTATCCAAACAAGCAGCCCATAGTATTAGAAAATGACTTATCGGTAAAAGACATGGTCCACAAGTATTTCAAACAGAACCAGCCATCCACACGAGCTCAACCTAACGAAACAAACAAGGATCCCCTGTCATCAATTGCCGAAATAGAGGAATGGGGTTCCTGGATTCCACCGTCAGCAAATATAGATGAAGAAGAATTACAAAACAACATTGGGTTTGGGATTCGCAAATCTCAGAGGATACAGGAAAAGAATCCGGTAGCTAGTAGTCAGCCTGTTCCCGGTCCAGCTCAGCAACCTGTGATACCAACAAACTCAAAAGAACCAACCAGACAAAGAAGAAATAGTCTCCCTGGGGCTTGGATAGAGAATGAAGCTCCCGAAGAAGAGGACAGTATCACAGAGACCCCAGGCAAAAATCCTGCTCCCGCAAAGAAGAAACCTGCCAACACAAAACCAGAAAGGAAAGATGACTTGGCAAGACAAATGGCTGATTCTCTGGCTAAGAAATTTTACAAGCAAACTTACACACTAACTCTGGAAGAAATATTGAAGATTGCACCTCAGTTCTTACAGACACTTCAGAAGTCTTTGCCGGACTCCGAAGAACTAGAAAAGAGCATCAATATTGGGAGAATTCAACATCAACAAGACTGCAATTTGGCCAAAGAAGAACAGGGAAGACTCACATACGCTTGTCCAGTAGGAATGGTTGATATGACAATAAATGACCGCAAAATCAGAACTTTGGTGGATACTGGCGCCGAAATGAATATAATCCCCGAAGAACTAGCAAATCAATTAGGCTTTGTGACAACCGAAATATTCATGCGCTTAAGAGGGATTGGAGGACACTTTACCCCTATTGTTGGACTGGCTGAGAACGTCGACGTCAGCATCTTTCCGGGACATAAAAACTTGGCCAACTTTTTCATAGTCAAAGGCTCCGTCCATACGGTGTTGGGAAGACCTTTTCTAGCCGACCACAATGTTAGACTCGAGTTATCGAACGAAAAAGGAGAAGTGCTCAGCTTTCAAAACCCTCTAGGGAAAAGACTGTGCATCCCAATTTGCTTACCAAATGTGCCAGGATGGCATAGAGAGCCTCCCATGTTTCGACAGAACTGTTCCCTCCAAGTAGTAGATTGGGATATGCTAGACCAAATCAAGGATAAGAACGTGGACGTACTAGAGACCGACTGGGAACAATTAGAGAAGGATGAGGAATATCAAAAGATCTTTAGTTCAACTCTTCACCCACCAAGATTAGACACTATCCTAGAGGAATTTACAAAAGGAAAGGACAAACAACAAGAAGATCCTTGGAACGTGAAACTGGCAGAACCAGTTGACTGGGTTGAAGAATTAGGCGGTTACAAAGTCACTGACGAAGAGCAAGAACAGATTGATCAACAGTTTGCACAATCCGAAGTTGCATGGGCAGCAGAGCCAAAGCCCTATAATTCTATAGCAGACTACTACTGGAAGGACAAGTCATTCCCGCGCCGATTCAGAAACGTCTTTGATGAATCCGAAAGGCCCAAGACTCTCAGAAGAAATCAGGGATGGTTAGCAGAATTACCCGGAGGTTTCACAGATTCGTTGGATTTCTTACAGATACTGGACGCAACCGGAGAGAAGGCTTTTGTCAGTTACGGAAATTGGAGCTCAAGATTTGGTTTTGTAAGTAGGAAAGTAAGGGAAAAATTATATTACGGAGGAGGCAAAAACTGGTACCGGATCAACATAAGCAAACCAGCAAAGAAGAGGAAGTTTGAGAGGCAGTACGAGTACCTCTTTCGGGTATCCTTCCAATAGTTCACTCAACAGGTCAAAGTTTTTTTTTAAAAAAATTTACATTGCAACTAAATGCCTACAAAGGAAAGGTTTTTTTTTTTTTTTATTTTTTTTTAGGGGTTTATCAGAGTTTTATCAGTTTTTTTGGTTTTGGATAAAATAAAATAAAAAAAAAAAAAAAAAATTCAGGAGTGTTGTACAATACTGATAATATAAAAAAAAGTAGCTCATGTAATAGTATTTTTTAGGCATAACCAGAAGTAACATTAAGAGGCGGGAACAACGGACAAGTGGCCAAATGCCAGGCATCAGCAAGTTCTAAAGCCTCCGTCATCTGAGAAACAATTCTAGCATACTCAGGAGCAGGAGTATAAACTTCAAGAAAATGTTTAAGAAGGCGGGAGACACAGACACACGAGTAGCGATATTGAAGAAGAGGGTCCTCAGTAGTCAAGTTGTTAGTGGACGTAAGATAATGATAAAAGGTTTGTGCGAAGTCAGGCAAAGGATCAGACGTAAGGAGGGGATCAAGAGGAATTGGTGCGCGGAAAGAAAATGGGGGCAGTTGCCCGGAGGCATCAGCAAACGTGTTGTAAAATGTGTTGGCCGTAGTTTCAAGATTCAAAGCAGCCTCATTCTCAACCGGCGGCAGGCGTGGGGGAGTCAAGAATGGACGGGGCCCACTGCTGTTTGCTATGCTGGGCTCATTGGAAAGGTCTTCAAAACAAAGGAAACATAAATCAGAAAGCTGTTTTTTGTTTTATAAAAAGAAAAATATATATATATATACAGGGAGCAGCTTACTCGACGACGGAGGACTAGACGAGAACCTGCCTTTAGCATCTCGAAAGCGGCGCCTGACGGGTTGGTTACCACCTCTTTTGGAGCGGACTCGAGCTCGAGAAAGCTTGCTGCCGCAGGAGGGAGCATAGGTTGAGTCTCGAGGACGCTTCTTTGCTGAGCTCTTAGGAGAAACTACTCAGGAAGAGAAGGGACCAGCAATCAGAATCAATACGGACACACACAGTATAAATCATAAGAAAGAAGGAAGGGACTTACGAGTAATCCGGCCATACAGGTTGGACAGCAGATCAGGATCTATACGAGCAGGCACATTCTGGCGCAAGTTGTAGCGCAAGAACCCTTCATTCTCACTATCGGTAGAAGCAGAATTGTTTGGAGCTACAGCGGACGGACATTGTTGTCAGCTAGCGAGATCTAAAGGGTATAGGAAAGAATGAGGCTTACCATTGTCATCGAGGCTGAGCTTGTCCTCTTCCATTGGAGAAGACTCATCTCCAGACGGTGCCGAGGCACCTTGCCAGACAGAAGGGGAATCAGCCATCTCCACATCTGCAGGAGCTGGGCTCGGCATGTTGGTCATTTCAACATCTTCAGGAACCGGGCTTGGCGTACCATGCCAAGCTGGCGGCGAGCCAGATACTAGTCATAAAAAATAAAAATAAAAAAATCAATTGGGGCAAGAACAGTAGATAACCATAATAATAACACACAATTGCGGAAGTAGCGGTCACCATCAAAGTAACGATATGACGGGGAGACGGGCCGAGGAGATCTCATTGGTGTATCAGGATTGTACACCGGACTCTGCAGGTAATGATACTCGGGAGGGGAGTTGGTCGCTATGAAGATAGCAACACTAATCAGCTAGGTAGCGAAACAAAACTCAGGCACAGTCACACACAATCCGCGGGATCCCAGGCGCCGTTGTAATAATAGGCAGGATCAGAAAAGGTGCTACTCATTTTGGGCAATGTAGATACTAGGAAAGATGAGGGGATGAGGATGAAGAAAGCAACGAACGACGGTCCTTTTATAGACCCCACCCGCTCGCTAGCGGGCCAACGGGCGAAGCAGTCGCTCTGCACGCTCTCACTGGCGACTCACGCTCACTGCTCTCACTCGCCTTTGTCAATGAAGGAAGACACAAGGTCAAGCTGCGTGTGATCACTTGCCCTCGATCCACTCATTGCGGGACCAGACAAACAGCTTGAAGCAACGGTCGTCGCAGCGTTGCCGTCATCAGCAGCAGAATGGCCGCACTCTCTCCTCCGTATATGGAGGGAGCAGTTTCAACCGCCACAAGAAAGGAAAAATAAGTTCACATTGTCTTGGGTTATGAACAGAAAGGATTAGTTAAATAACAAGAAGCAGGAGCCGAGTTTTTTTTTGAGAAGTAAACAGAAGTCGGTCTTCAATTTAAGCAGCAAGATCAATTACAGGTCTTGAGAGCTCAGTTTACAGATGGAGTAGCTTCGGCGATCGGCTCAAATTAAGGTGCCAGGGCAAGATTTGTTACGCTCTCGTTTGTCCGGCTGCAGATAAATAAATACACAAATAAAGGACCAAAAGCAAGCTACATGAACTAGAGTCACAAAAACAAATCAATAATAGCTAAGTCAACGGCAAGGCGAAAAAAAAAAAAAAAGGGAATCGATCGAGCGAGGAAGTCGAAGGAACAAGATGGATGAGCTCAGTGGCTCAGTTATCAGCTTGAGAGACTCGATAAATGAGCTTTGGACGAGATAGAGTGTGCGATTGACTGGATGCGGGTCGCGGGGCGAGATTAGCTGCAGCTCAGTCTTCGTGGAGTCGTAAATCATAGCAAGATGAAGTGCTGTGTCTACTCTACTCCTACAAAGGAGAGAGCACGGAAGAGACGGGTTACGGAAGCTGGCTCAAGACTGGCAGCAGCAATCAGAGAATGGTGCTGGTACTGAACAGCACATGTATTGTGAAGTACTGCTCAGCTTTGGGACGGAAGGAGATCGGAGATTGGCTGGACACAAGTAGCAAGAACCATACGTGATCTCTGGGAACTCGCTTATGCGGTCTCCAGGGAGAAATCAATGAGGGGCGTATGCGGCTTACGAATTTAACTGATTGCAGAGGCAAAGATCGGCTTCCGGTATTGAACATGCCAATATAAACAATAACAGTACATTATGCTTCATACGAGTCGCGCGGCCTATCATGCCAGAAGAATCGGGACTACTAGTATTCAAATCCGAAAAACGAATGAATAACTCTAGGAGGCGACGATCGAATCTTGAACGCGGCCTGTACAAACGGTCTAAGAAAAGAAAGCTACGTAAAGAAAAAAAAAGAAGGACCTGCCACTTTCAGTGGGGTCGCTCACGCAAGAACTCAAAGTAGTGTTGCCTTGCTCTTGCGGACATGAGCTGATGGTGGAGGTTGAGACAAACAGATAGCGGCTCCAGAAACCGGTCTAACAGTCCTATCAAAGAGAAGACAGACCCAATATCAGTTCAGTTGTGCCAAACGAGGTGATGAGGACAGAGAAACGGAAAAGAAATGCACTTACCTGCGGTTGCAAGATCCGGTGGCTTGGGGACAAACGCCGCACTGAACCGGGAGCGTAAATACATATAATATATGTTAAGGGTTGGCGATATGCGCTCAAAAACCCCGTCCGGTCCATTCGGGGGACAAAACGACACTCGAAGCAATCTGCCCGGCAGATTGCTCTTACAAATTTAAATCAAAAGGGGCACAAATGCCAGTGCGGCGCCCTGGAAGCAAAAAAAAAAAAAAAAAAAAAAAAAAAAAAAAAAAAAAGGGGCCTAACACAGTAAAATTAGATTGGTCCTGTATGACCTTAAACTGCGGCAAGTCCTTCAAGACTTAGGAAAACTTTTGCGCACAAAATCGACCACCACCATGGAAAACCACCTTTTAGCAGCAAAATACAAAACAGTTGATAAAAAGATTAGGCCTGTGAATCACGCCATGCCTCAAGACGTAAACCCCCCTCTCCAACGTCCTGCATTGTCAAGGGACCCTTACCAAACACCCCTCACAATGCGTCCTCCGGAATTCACCCCAACCTCTCGAATTACGCACGAAAGATTAGAAATGATAAACTTTGGCCCCTCCGGGTGGCTTACAGAGGAAGAATTAAAGCTTTTAAAACATGTGATAGTACTTAGGCAGAATTCTGTAGCCTTCTGTGAAGAAGAAAGGGGACTCCTACGCCACTCCTACGGACAGCCTTATAAAATACCAGTCATAGCGCACGAGCCCTGGCAGAAGAAGCCAATACCAATACCAAAACCAATTATGGACGACTTTGTGGAGCTACTCAGAAAAAGAATCAAGTCCGGTCTCTACGAGCAATCAACATCTAGTTATTCCAGCCCCATATTCTGCGTGAAGAAGTCAAATGGGAAACTACGAATAGTACATGATCTACAAGTCTTAAATAGGGTCACTATCAAGGACGCAGGACTCCCGCCCAACATTGGAGAATTCGTGGATTCTTTCTCAGGACGGGCATGTTACGGATTAGGAGATATCATGGGAGGATATGATGAAAGAGAACTAGATCCGGCGTCAAGACCCATGACCACTTTTGAAACTGTGTTGGGAAGATTACAGCTTACTAGACTTCCACAGGGAGCTACAAACTCAGTTGCAGTATATCAAGCTCAAATGACATGGATACTTCAAGAAGAGATACCAAATCACGCAGGAATCTTTATTGACGACGGAGGGATCAAGGGACCAACTTCTACGTACAACAATGAGAAACTCGTGGAAAACCCAGGAATAAGAAGATTTGTTTGGGAATATGCTATAATTTTAGAAAGGATTCTTTTTAGGATAGAGGAGGCAGGACTAACAATATCTGGAGAAAAGTTTGCTTGCTGCGTCCCAGCTCTAGACATTGTGGGACACATCGTATCTTTAAACGGAAGAATAATGTCAAAGAAGAAAGTCAACAAGATTCAAAGCTGGCCAACTCCTGAAAGCAAGAAAGACATTAGGGGATTCTTAGGACTTTGTGTATACGTTAGGATGTTCATCAGGAACTTCTCAGCTACAGCATCACCACTAAGAAGACTCACCAGAATAGACGTAACTTTCAAATGGGACAAAGCCTGCAAGGAATCTTTTGAGTTGTTAAAGAAGATTGTTGGGGAGGAGATACTTTTAAAGAATTTGGAGTACGGAGAAAAGGCAGGAAAAATCACTTTAGCCGTGGATTCAAGCTTCATTGCAGCAGGAGCGGTTCTTATGCAAGAAGACAAGGAAGGACTCTCACGACCAGTTGTTTACGAATCAGTTTGCTTCTCAAAGAGGGAATCTGAATACTCACAATCCAAGCTTGAGCTTTGCGGAGTAGCTAAAATCCTGAAGAAACTTCAAACCATGCTATGGGGGCAACACTTTGAACTTCAGGTGGATGCTAAAGCACTCATAGAGATGATCAACACTCCTAGTTTGCCTAGTGCCCCTATGACAAGATGGGTAGCATTTATCCAGTTATTTTCTTTTGATTTAGTACACAAGCCAGGGAAAACGTTTACAATGCCAGATAGCCTTTCAAGACGCCCAAAAGCAGAAGATGACGAGGACCCACGAGAATTTGATGAAGAAGAAGAATGGGTTACACCACACCCAGGATTTGGAGCAAAAGAGGCAGATCTCGTTCACTACTTTCCAACACTAGGGCAAATCAACATAACCACGTTGGGAATATCAATTAGAGAAAATACTCAAACTGGATTCTGGAAGAAGATGGAAAGATACCTTTTGACTTTGCGACGGCCAGAAGATTGCACGGACAAGGAGTATATTAAAATTAAGAGAAGATCAGTAAATTACTTTGTGGAAGATGAACAGTTAAAGAAGAGGAAAATACCTTACAATCAGGTTGTAGTCTCAAACCCAAAAATTCAAGATAAAGTTCTCAGCTCATTGCACGAGGAATTAGGACATAGAGGAATGGCGGAAACTTATAGACGACTAAAGGAAAGATTTTGGTGGGAAGGAATGAAGAAAATGGCTAGAAAATGGGTTCAAACTTGTGAAGCATGTCAGAAGAGGAGCAAAGATCTACCTAAGGAGGAAGGAAAGCCCACGGCAACATCAACACTTTTCCAACGAGTCAGCATGGATGCAGTTCACGTCAAGGCAGGAAGATGGAAATATATAATAGTGGCACGGGACGACTTCTCCGGATGGGCAGAAACCATAGGGACAACAAATCTGAAATCCAAGACCATAGCAGATTGGTTTCTGTCAGAATGGGTTTGCAGGTATGGAATCCCAAAGCAGGTTACAGTTGACGGAGGCGGAGAGTTCAAGAAGGATCTACAGAAGGCGATGAAGAAGACAGGCATCAAGATTCGAGTGGTAACACCATATTATCCAGAAGCGCAGGGAATGGTGGAAAGAGGTCACAAGAACATAAAGGATGCATTGATAAAGATGTGTGGAGAGAATGGAGCAAAATGGAAGGAGTTCTTACCACTAGTTACTTTTGCGGACAGAATTTCAACGAAAAGGACAACAGGATACTCCCCATTTGAACTACAGTTTGGACAACCGGCGGTCTTACCGGTGGACATGGAGCTGAGGAGCTATTTGAGCGTAGATTGGACAACTATCAAGACCACAGCAGAATTATTAAGTGTACGAGCAGACCAAATGGCTCAACGGGCGGAGAACATCGAGAAGGCTAAGGAGAAATTGAAAAAGGCTAGGGAAGAATCTGTAAAATATTGGGATAGACGACTTGCACATAGGATTAGACAACCACTAGCTCCTGGGGACTTAGTGTTAGTATATAATAAAGCTTTAGAGAATCAGTGGGGCCTGCTATTCAAGAACAGGTGGAACGGTCCTTACCGCGTAGTCAAGCAAATCAACCGGGGCCCTTATGAACTAGAAGAACTGGACGGAACTGCATTGACAAGAAGATATGCGGCTAGTCAAGTTAAAAGGTTTTTCCCTAGAGGTGAACCCCTTGATGAAAATGAACAAAATGAATTGAATGAAGAAGATCAAGATGAGGAACAAGATGATGAAGACATTAATGAAGAAGAAGAAGAAGAAGAAGAAGAAGCAGAAGAAGTAGAAGCAGAAGAAGAAGGTGACGATGAAAATGACAGAAGCATTGAGGATTCAATTGATCAGGAAGACGACACGTAATGTGAAAGGACCAACGCAAGACCTTCTCAACACAAGAAACGGTTTGAATATCAATGGGAATAATGATGGCAAGTTTATCTAGTTATGGCAGAAAGAAATTTGATCTCAGATGTACGGAAAGGCAAGATTCAGTTTGGACGACAACGGAACAAGAATTGACAGGATTCAGCAGTAGAACAAGGAACAAAATGGGTTTATTGGGAATAAGGTTATATTGGAATAAAGGTTATATTGGATATAAGGTTATTGGTTAAATTGGAAAAGGTTCACAAGTTCTAGCTCAGGAAGGTCTGAAAATTAGGATGCCGGAGTCAGAAGAATAGAGGTATTAGTTAAAGGTATAAGAAGATCAGGTAGCTTAAAGTATAGTCAGATAGATTCACCATTTCAGTATTTTATTTGATACTTGAAACGGAATGCTGTGGACAGCATTAAGTTGGGGGGGGATGTGGTGTGCTATTTAGGTTTCAAGTATCAAATATGTCACAAGGATCAATTATCCCATCAGGGATGTCACAAACCTGACATGTCACTACATATTTCCACTCTCACTGGTACTTAAACCATAGTCACTCACTCAAACCTCCGGACTAGTCCCACTTAATCCATAGTTATATATACATAGTCTTTATACATAGTTTGATAAGTACATAGCACAGGGACACATAGTCATATTTTAGTCCATAGTTTTAGTCCATAGTCTTACATAATCAACTCTGACCAATCATCACGTACGGTTCAGCCATCAAGTTCTGACCAATCAACACGTAGGATTCAGAAATAGAAGTCTGGCCAATCAGGACGCACGGTTCAGCCAGAAGTCTCAGGAAGAATTAGCTCATCAAGTTCTGACCAATCAGAGCTCACGGTTCAGACAGGAAAACTCAAGAAGAATTCAGTCATCAAGTTCTGACCAATAAGGACGCATGGCTCAGCTCTGACCAATCATCACGTAGGATTCAGACATCCGGTTCTGACCAATCAGAAGACATGGCTCAGATGCTCACCAGCAAAAATGCCTCAAAGGATTTTCACACCAGCAAAAATACCTCACTATTCAATATAAAAGGAGGGCCTCTTCCCCCTCATCAGAATCATCCAGCCACGGATACCCACCTCATCAGGGGATCACCTACACACACCCAACCATCAAGCACTCACATTCACAACCACTCAAACACATCCATCACACAAAAGAAGAAGGCCAGAAAGGTAAAACACTTACATCTTTCTCAAGATAGTAAGTGTGATCTAAATCGGGGAAGCCTGAGAAGCTTTCATACCTTAAGGGTATTATATCTTAAAGGCTAAGAGAGTGGGGCATAAAATATCCTGAATAGTCCACTTTTCATTAGTTTCACTTATAGTCATTCACAGAAAACGTAAAAGGACATAAAAACATTTCACTTACTCTTTTCACAAGACTTTATTATCATCACCTCTTTCACAAAACTACAAAGATAAAAAGATTTCATCAGCTCTTATCATTCAACTCATAGTCTATTCTTGATCACTTCCACTCTATCACATTCTTACTTATCTTATCTCATCCACTACATCATATCAAAGATCCACGCACACTAAAGGTGATATTGCTGAAGAAGAAAGTTGATCTAAGCCTGATACGAGACTACTACATATCAGTTTTCCTCTATCATTAGTTAGCCACAGCAAATAAATAAGTTTGTTGTGTTAGCTCTTACGTAGTATATTAGAGGGGCAGGTCTTTCAAACCACCCGTAACAGTCATAATAGTTCCTATATAGTTGAAATATTATCTCAGTTATTTCCCCCTCACAGGACTGCCAACCCATCCCAAAAGGAGTTCTCACACCGTGTGTCCTGATTGGTCGGACTTCTTTTTCTGAATCCTATGTGTTGATTGGTCAGAACTTGATGGCTGAACCGTACGTGATGATTGGTCAGAGTTGATTATGTAAGACTATGGACTAAGACTATGGATTAAGCAATGACTATGTGCTTGTCCCTGTGCTATGTACTTATGAGACTATGTATAAAGACTATGTATATATAATTATGGATTAAAATATGACTATGTGATTGTCCCTGTGCTATGTACTTCTAACTATTTATACAGACTATTTATATATAACTATGGATTAAATGGGACTAGCCCAGAGGTTTGAGTGAGTGGCTATGGTCTAAGTTCCAGTGAGAGTGGAAATATGTGGTGACATGTTGGGTCTGTGACATCCCTGATGGGATAATTGATCTTTATGACATATTTGATACTTGAAACCTAAATAGCACACCACATCGCTCTCACCATTTCATTTAGATTGGCAATGTAAGCGGACCCGGCAAGGTGACCAACATTCACAAAGCCTTTGGCAACTCACACCGGCTGCGCCATCATTGTTGGCTGATCCTAGACAAGATCAAATCCGGTTTGGCAAAACATGGAGACGGTGGGGACAAATTCATGAACAACCTGTTCCAATGTCAACAGTTGAGTCTCTCTGTCTCCGAGCAAATTGATTGGTCTCACTTTTTGATTTTTGACAATCCCTGCTTTTGCGATGGCTAATACATCTTCTTTCTTTCAATCTATTTTAGGAATGGCATGGAAATCATATCAATGTCATGCAAGAAAGACCATGAACACATCACATTTCAAACAAAAAGGATGTCTGAGCGGCTTCTCGATTGCGGCGAGGACGGAAACAATGTGTACTTGGGCGGCTTAATTTCCAACATAACTTATTGATTCTTTGCCACCGGTTATCTTCTCACAACATCTTTGTATTGCAAAGACATAGGATGTTGGATTCCCGTGCAGCTCAGTTGGATCCGAGGGCTGAGCGAGACATATTACACGGTCCACTTCTCAATACTTTTCCGCCAATTCCTGATTCCCTCTCTTCTGAAACATGAGAGTGAAAATATGGCTCGCAGCATTGTGGACTTCTCGAAGGCTCAACAAGGCGGCTTCATTGCGGCTTACATGGAGGTTTTGGCGCACAAAACCCCTCAGAGGCCTTGAAAAAACTAAAAGGGTGCCGTGAGCACTTCCGGCAATCAGTCACTTGAGTCAAGCGCAACCAAGCTGTTATAATGGCTGACGAGGAGGTTAGTCTTTCCATCACCTGTTTACACTTCGCTGGTGATTAATTGGCTGACTGTTTTTTTTCTTCAGTCCCTTTTTGAATCAAAGTGCTTGGCACTCCTGAAGCTCCTGCAGCCATGCAAGGTCAATGGCCCCCCCCATGACCAAAAAGTGGATGAAATGCGGCGGAGGTTCCCCAAGATCAAGGCTTGGCTTGATTGGTGGACAATGGCTGACGTGGAAGCCATTGTGTTTCCCAGCCGTTGCAAAATGCTTGAAGACTCTCCGAACGGGGATGATGGGCTCCCAAGCTCAACAAATGCTCAGGAGAGCATGCATCGAGTGTACTACATGTTCAGGTATGTTTTTCTTCTCTTTATTATATGAAATTTTGCAATGCATCTCTTTTACAACGGGGGGATTGTAAACATTACACACAGGTTGTAAAATTCATCACCCAAACTGATTGTATCTTGGTTTTCTGATCAGTTTGGGTAAGAAGTCGTTGATGGAAGGCTTCTACGAGTTGTTTGCCTTTGTCAAGGCATTAGAGATGGACCATTTGCTGGCCATGCGCAGGGTCGCTATTCAATATGGGATTGTACCCAAAAATAAGCAAGATGTTGCCCACTCAATTGGATGGATCAAACCAACCAAGAGGCAGAGGGCCGCTGTGAACGATGGACGTCCCCCAGATACAACTGACGCCCTCCTAGATTGTCCTCAGAAGAAGGCCAAGCTCAGAAGGCCCCCTAAATCCACAAATATCAACCGTTCTATGCACACGACCTACCTCTCCTACGCCGCCTCAAAGGAAGAAAAAATGAAGAATCACGGTTGGTTGGCTTCAGCGATGGAATTGTTATACACCGTGTACAGTCCGCTCTGGCTGCGAAGCCCTGGGGGACATCTGAACGATCTGTTTCACTTGCTTGTTTCTCATTTTACCTCCCAAACAACCCACAAGCTTCAGGAAAACAAACACCTCAAATCAATCCTGACTTGCGGCCTCAACTCTCTTTTCAATGAGGCTCAACAGAAACACCCACAAACCTTCATCTCTGGCCAATATGCCTCATGTTATTACTTCTTCTTACTTGTCTTAGACCCCCAGTTGAATTCTGCCGCCGTCCTGCAAACAATTTTCTCCATCCGAGAAACCAGGAAGTACTTGTGCCCCCTGAAGATCCGCAATCATGTGGTTGAGACGCCTCATGAAGAACAAGTCATATTTGCCCTCCAGGTGACCCAATTGATGTACGAACAAAATCAGATTCCCTCTTCCAATCCAGAATCCCTAATTGCTAAATGGACGTCTTCCAGCCTTGATGGTGCATCCTGCCTAGTGTGTAAAAGGTGCAGTGCACTCCGTGCTAAAAAGAAGGCTAATTGCAAGATTCCCAACAGTCAACAAAGTCGTCCTTCCAGTAGCCGGTTGAATGAACTCTCCTTGTTATCTTTCCCCCAATCTGGACCACCTCTCCACGTCTACTTCCAGGTTGATGCAGTGCCCATCGCTGACGACAACACAAAATTGGAATTCATGGGCCACATGAATTGGCCGTTCAAGCTCAACATTTTAGGCAAGGTGTACACTCTTATTTCCCGCGGATATTGGGGCCACAACCACTACTGGGGGAAGGTACTGCGGACCGTTCGAAGTGTCACCGGGGTGTGGCTGCACAACAATCTAGAAAACGCTGGCTACGCACAGATGGTTGACTCGGTCCCAGGAACTATCAGTGGCGCTCATCCGAACACTTCCTGGCTGATATACTCTCAAACCTGGAATCAAGACGAGGCGGCTTTTGTCAAAGAAAGCATCTCACAAATCCGCCGCAACAACCCCTCAATTTCCTCCGGCTTCCCTTTTACCCACATGAAGAACCTTCTTAACATATCTTATGACAGAGCTCTCACCATGGAAATGTCCAATCCCCCAAAGGCTTCCAACTCCCTGATGATCACAAGTGATTCCACCAAGAAGCAGCTTGATGATAACAGCCATTTCTCGGGTGCTTGATCGAACGAAGGGTCCAATCAATCAATTGTGCCAGATTCAGATACTAGTCATGATTTCTCTGATCAAGAGAGCAGCTCTTTTGAAGATGAAGATGAATCCATATTCCATCCGACTCCAGCAAGAAACAGTTCTCCGCCTCGGGACCCAATACAGATTTGCCTTTGTCTTAACCAGAGTCACGTCAAGGACCCTCAGGACGTCAGTCCAGTGGACGTACACAAAGTTGGCAATTGTACCTGGTTGACGGATCCTCCTCCTCCTTTGGGAAAGCTGAGGAAGGAATTGGCGGATGTTTCAGGTCCCAAAGTGTCAGCAAATTTACCGGCCGATAAATCTAAGCCCAAGCCTGAACACAATCCAATTCCAACGGTCAAGCGCGGACAGGGACGCCGCAGGAAAATCTCAGAGAAGGGCCCCAGGAAAATCCCAGAGACGGGTTGTCAACCTGCCCCCTTAACCAATGCTGAGTGGGATTGGATTGAGGCCTGCGCGGCAGCAAACTTCAGTGCTATTTGGAAAGCTCGGGACGAGACGGAGTTGAAAGAAAAGGAAAGAAAAGCAAAGCAAACCAATTAGCAAACAAGAAGACCAAAGGTAAGAAACCTTCTGCCACAAGAAAGCCAACGATCAACGGTAAGCAGAAATCTACTGCTACTGTTCCATCAGTTGGGGTGCGCCGATCTGCAAGGGGTGTAGTGTAGTGCGGGGCTTAGATTTCTTTTGTGTATTTGTATTTTTCTTTCCCCTTTATCTCACCTGTCCTCTCTTCTTGTTCCCTCCGATGCGTGGTGTTTTTTTTGTGTTGGTTTTTTTCCAGGCTTGTGGGCTTTTTTTACAATGCATTGCAAACATGCCCGTGGACGGGGGGGAAATGTAATTTTACAATCTATTATTTTACAATGGGTTGGTGTTGTAAGGGATCCAATTGGCTATTTGATGTTTTAGGCCCTTTTGTGGGATTTCACAATTTAAAATTTTGCAATGGCCCCACATTGTCAGAAGCAGATTGTGAAACAGACCTTTGGGTCATTGAAAATGAAAAATTAATTTTTTTTTTTGAGAAGTCTTGTTTTGCAATGTGTGATTTTCTGTGTGGTTTTGTAAATCTACTTGCTGAGGGAGGTTTAAGTATTTTTACAATGGAGTGCCTTTACAATGTACTCGCATTGTAAAAATTAGTTTGTAAAAATCTATATCCCCTTTTAATAAGAATTAATACTAGATGATTATAATCAATGAAAAATAATCAGTTCTTGGTTTTAAACTGGCCCTTCCAAGACTGTGACACTTAAGTGTTTATGGAGCCTTTCCTGCAATGCACTTGAGCCAATTTTCCAAGTTGATTTATCTTTTATATTTGAGAATTGTCTGTTCTTGATGCTCTTGATATAAAAAACCCTGTTTTCAATCCATGGGCTCAAAACCTCAACAAACATAATCAATTAACTGTTTTCTGCTATCATGATACACTTAATAACATGGTAAGGTTTTATCAATTTGATGGTTACAATTTTTTTCTCCTTGGTACATTCAGTGTTTTTTGAGATTGGTTCAATTTCTGTGGATAAGACATATCCTCAACAATGACAAAACTATTGTTGTAATGTGATCTGATATCATTGAAATATCATACTAGAAAATAGATTCTTGTCACTCATCCCAATCAATCCCTGCACAAAGGGGTGTAATTATGTTTTTTTTTAGTGCTTATTGATTTTGACATTGCGCACTATTGGTGAATACTAGTTTGTAAATACATACAATGATGATTAGATAATTTAAATGAGAGATACTATTTATTTTTAAGTATTATAACCATGAGATTCAAATCAGATTTTGAAAAGAGAAGAGGAAAAAGAAAGCGACCAAAAAGAAAAAGAGAACCAAAAAAATAAATCCAAGCTCTTTTAAATGGTACCAGAAATAGGCAATGCTAAGCCTCTCAACACCCCGCATTCTGTTTCCCAGGCAGTTTGCTGTGTAGGCCTCAATAACACACCTTAGACCTAAGTTTCATGAGAGTGTTGAGCAGTGTTGAGAAATTCTAGAATCCGGTCCACTCTACCCCCTGTACTCCGTGTATTAAAGATTGAGAAAGTGTTTGATCATGAGAATAGATAACTTTTAACCAAAGAAAATGATGACTTTTAACCAAAGGAAATGATAACTTTTAACCAAAGAAAGTGATAACTTTTAACCAAAGGAAGTGATGACTTTTAACCAAAGAAAGTGATAAAAAATAAAAACTGAGTTTGTTTTTCTTTTTTTTTTTATTCTTCTTCTAATGATTGATCTTTATATGATTGTAAATTCTTGAATCTGTTTGTTGATAAGATGAAGGTTGATAATGCGCCAAAAGCTTTTGACAAATCTAATATGTCTCTAAGAGATTTGACATCAATTTTAATTTTTTCTTTGTTGATGGTTTGACGGAAGAAAGTTCTTTGATGATTGTATTTTTTTCATTTTAATAAATAATGTTTTGTGTCTTCTTCTTTATTAAATGTGTTGCAGTTTGGTGAGTCAAGTTTTTTGATTGAATGTAGAAACTTGTTGAGTGGTGAGTGGCCGGATTGAAGTTGATAAATAATGCAGCTTTCTCCATGTTCTAAAGTTTTGAGTGAATTATATATTTTTATCGGAAAGGTTGAGAGTTTGGTGTAATTATTTCAAGAAGGACTTCTGTGTGGTATAATGAAAAAGAAAGTTGATTTAGGATGGTGAACAAATGTGATTTCAGAAAGGCTTGCGGTAACAGCCAGTTTTATCATTTTTTTGCTGTTACTCCAAAGGCTGTAAATATGATTTTTTTCCCCTCAGGAGTTCAACCTTACAATCTATTATCTGTGCACTTTTTTTTGGAATAGATCATAGAATATAGGGAAGAAAGGAGATTGTTTTTCCCCTATTTTGGAAAAACTTGTAATCATTGAAATCTGTGTATTTAGCTGTGTTTAGAATAGGGTCTTGGTTAAACGACTCCCAAATTTTGGAGAAACAACTCCCAAAAGTTGGGGATGTTGTGCCTACCTCTTGTCAACCACCCAGGGACTGGTGGTGGACGTAAAATCACTGTGGCGGATTTTTGGGAGTCAATTCTCCAATTGTGCCGTGCACTTTGGGAGTCGTCAAGATAATTGACAAAAATAATCAAAAAAATTAATTACTCTCTAATGAGTGGTGCCAAGTGCCCCAAACTTGAACCATCGCTAGTGGGCTCACTAAAAGGTATTTCTGGAACATATCAGCTCCAAAATATCCCTGCATTTGAATGTAGAAGTGTGCAAGTGATTATTGAGTAGGTTTTGAAAAATCTTACTTTTCTTAATGTCAAAAGCTGTAATGATTTTGTTATAGGAGCAATTGAGTAACACAAATTATCACACAATCAAAAAAGGAGCCCTTTCTACTCTTTTTCAGAAAAAATTAGACATGGGTAGTTGGTCAATGCACCAAAATCATAGCCTTCAAGTGCCAATGTAGGCACACTGCTCCTTTGCCAGTGGCAATTTTACAGATCACTTTTGATACCTGAAATGACTTCCTCCAGAGCTCCAAAAATTATAAAAAATCCTCATTGGATCTCTTGAATTGTGATTTGAAGGCCAAGTCATTCCACCATACATCCCAAACCTCATTAAAAAACAACAAAAGCAAATAAAAGCAAAAAAAGCCAAAACAAACAACAACCAACAATTTATATATACATTCTGGGAGCTCAAGCCTTGAGAGTGTCTGTTGATTATTCAAAGCATCTGGTTTTTTTTTTCATGCCAAGGCGGCTCCAAAACACTTTCAGAGTTATTTGGGGATTGACACCCATGTTCCATATTGTTCTTGGTCTAGCAACTCCCATGGGGTTTGCAGATCAAATTGTCTTTTTATTTATTTTGTGATTTGCCTGCCGACTCCCAATTCTCAAGCAGAATTGGGAGATTGACTCCCAAATGGTCTTTGCAGAGTGGTTGACAAAGGGTAAGGACAACGTCCCCGAGTTTTGGGAGTGGTTTCTCCAAAACTTGGGAGTCATTTAACCAAGACCCTTATAATATACTCACCTTGAAAATTTGAATATCTATTTCTAAGAACATTCCCTTTTTTTACTTCCTTATTCATCATTGATTTTATATTCACTTTCATCCAAAACCAACTTTTTCTCCAGCTTGTAGATAAACTTGGAAGTTAGTCTAGTTCAATACAGGGAATTTAATACATCAGGCCTCTGTTGAAATCAGAAAACATGTGTATAAGCTGTGCTTGCCTTTTCCCACACTATCTTTAGCTCAATTTTTCTAAGATTCAGCCCTTTTTCTTCTCACTGATGCTTCTGATCAACGCACACCCTTAAGCATTGAACACCTTTTTTCTGAGAAGAATGACTTGATTTGAATTCACATTGTAAAAGAAAGATGTAATATATACTGACTTGCCAACCAGACCACTTATACTGGAAATTTACTTCTCCCCTTTATTTCTAAGGGAGTAAACCTGATGTAAATTGAATTTTGCATTGGGTGAGGTTACTTGTGGCATCTGATTCTTAGTAAGATATAAGTATCATGAACAAGGGAGAGGCAATGCTGGAATTATACACATATATCAAACATCTTTCTTTAATTTCACAAGCAGTAAAACAAGTGATACTCTGAGCAAGTATCACTTTCTTTCTTTGACGTTGCTTTTGTTTTCAAGGGAAAGGAAGGAAAGTTTTGAGTTCTTGTTTTGAGGTGATAACAGGTAAACTAAAGACGCAGGCAAGTACAGTTGGTAGGAAATCATCTCAGCAAGCAACAAAAACGTTTGGAGTGAACTTGATTTTTTGGATAAGCTTTCATGAACCATAGAACAGGAATGGAACTGGTGATCATGCTGGATAATTGGTCTTCATGCTTCAGGTGTAGCATGCAGATTTTTTGCAAACGGGCCGAGTTCCAGTTAATTTGAAGGTGGAATTTTATATGAGGACTCAAATAGGGACGCAGACTTCAGTGGACTACAAGCGATTTCCGGAAGAGACGCGATCAATTGGGTAATTGAAATCCTAGGATCCTTGCAAGAACTCAAGACAAGAAAAGTATTTGACCGCGAATGGTTCAGGGACACTGGACAAGAAGTACCTGATCACAGAAAACGTGTTATTCATCGTTAGGATTGATGTGCGCCCAGCTTTTCGGGGCCTGGTCTTGATCATCTGAATCGGTGAACTGGTGCGATTGAGAGAGGTTGTCGACTAGGCTTTCGAATTTTGTTTTAGCTTCTGTCTTGAGCTCGGGGTGTTTTTCGAAGAACTGTTGGAGATCTTTCCTAGCCTTCTTAACCTGCTCCCGATCTGATTTAGGAAGCTGCCCAGATTCTTCGAGCCACAGCTCTCGCATGTCAAGTGATAAATCTTTGGCGTCTTCAGGATGGTCTTGAGCGTATTCTTCAACGACATCCTCGAGGGCTTGAGTAGCAGTCGCTTGGACTCTCGAGTCGACCGGAACATTCTGGTTTCCAAGCATCGGGGTACCCCAATCGAATATATTATTGAACGTTATTGGCCCGATGATGGGTATGAAGACCACACGAGGGGGGAATAGGATTGCTCGCTTAGCCAATGTCGCCCGGTTGATATTTGAAGATCTTTCGGAGCTGGGATGCAGGCATGTGGCGCTCGACGGTTGGAAGGTTGAGGCTATGATGAGCGCGAGCCACAATGCAAGACGGTTGGTGCAAAATAACTGCATTGTGAGGTAGGATTTGTTCAGATAGCTTAGCGTGATGTTCGTAGATAAGGCTTCAACAAGGTTGAAAATGGATCACAGTTTTATCAAGCAAGGATGTATGTGAGCGTCAAAGATGAAGCTATGCGAGGAGTCGGTAATGGGATGACCTACTGTTGAGTAAGAATAGTTCCAAAAGGGGACGGGCACTCAAATGGAGTGGGTTAAAGGATGGCTACATACATGGTGCGAGCTCACTGGGCATTGCTATGCTCCTGCGCTTCTTGAAACACTTTTCAGATCAGTGTGGGTCTCCGACCTGGGAGAGACAGCATCTAAAACCTTGCGAAATTCATGGCTGTATTTATAATCCGAATGCGCAACATCCATAATGGTTTCGAGTTGCCGACTTGTTTCAACATGCAGCGAGCTGAGAGCTATGTATATGGTGTATTATAATTACCTGACAGGAGTGCCCATAGTTGGCTGGCAATACTACCAGACAGAGCTGCGCTGTGTCTTCCAGCTGTTCCAGCGTGAGGTTTTCTTAACTGTACCGTAGGTGATGTTGTGTATACCGCTCGTCTAGGCATTCCCCGCCACCGAGTGGACCACAACTTCTCGATAGCCAGGCTGCAGAGGTAATCGGAGAAGCTGCCCAGACGGGTTGGTAGTAAGACTTCGTGGGTCATCCAATGTTGCGAAGTGCCCAGGCCGGTCTCAATTGGCAGCCGGCACAAGGGTGGTGGGGCTTATACAAAAATGTATTGGCTGAAAAAGGGAGCTCTGATAGGATATACGAAAGCGCCTTGGAGGGTGGATCCGTCAGGGACCGAAGGCGGCGCAATGCGACAGATGTTTCAGCACTCGTCCGCAGCAAAGGAGGACTTTACTTTTGTCAACAATTAGGGCCTGTACCATAGCTTTCCGGGTTTTTGAGCCCAGGAATCCGCGGGCCCAAAATTTCCGAAAATCTGGGAGACAGATTTTCTGCGGATTCTCTGGTGGCAAGAAAGCAGATTTCCTAATCACCGTACCATGAAATCCCAAGAAAGAGGTGCCCAAGAAAACTCTGTTGAGATACAGCGACATGTCACAAGGGGCGACGAGTGACAAGGCGGAGAGAGGTGGAAATACTGCGGAGTATCTTAGTTTATCATCTAATTAGGTTTCGCCATGCTTGTATATTAGATGATAGTTTTACACCTTGTATTTCCTTTTTCCTCACTCACTTCTTTGTCTCATCATCGCCCGCACCATCGACAGGTGCATTTCTCTTCTTCGCTTCTCTCATCGTCCCATCATTCGGTCCGCATTGCTCACTGCCGCCACTACGGCATTTCACAGGTATCGCTTCTCTTCTTTTCTTGTTTTCCTTTTTTCTCTTTTGTCGCTTTTCTCTTCTTTTCTCTTGACATGCAATATCACTCACTTCTTTGTCTCATCATCGCCCGCACCATTGACAGGTGCATTTCTCTTCTTCGCTTCTCTCATCGTCCCATCATTCGGTCCGCATTGCTCACTGCCGCCACTACGGCATTTCACAGGTGCATTTCTCTTCTTCGCTTCTCTCATCGTCCCATCATTCGGTCCGCATTGCTCACTGCCGCCACTACGGCATTTCACAGGTTATGAGCCCAGCGCTCCACTGACGCTGTAAGACCCGTAAAGAGCACGGATTCAATAGGACGATTCCCCTTCCCTTTTCCTACCGTTATAGCGAAACACCGTGGCAGACCCAGACGGTATCCCACCTCCTAAACCTTCATCGTCAACAACTCCTCACGATTCACCTCCCAAAGAAGAGGACAATCAAACGTCGTTGGACTCCTTTCATACGGACACCACCGGAGATACCATTCGTCTAGCCACGCTACTGCACCCCCAAGACCAGCCAGAGAACATCATCAGTTCACCCCAGGACGCCATGTCCGAATCTACCTCTCACTCCCTCAACTCCATTAAGTTTTACACCGAGAAACTTAATGGAACCAACTTCTCGACCTGGCGAAGGGAACTTTATACCGCCATCAGTCTTCTCAATCTGGATGACTACCTCATCACCGAACTTGACAAGCTTCCCTCGACCACTACCACCTCCGAGAAGAACATCAAAGCCAAGCAAGCAACCAACATCATACGGATGCATTTAGATGGAGAGAACTCAGCCAGATTCGTGGATGATGATGATATCGGCACCTACAAACCTAAAGAGCTTTGGGACTTGATATGTGGACACTATGCCACTAAATCGATGGAAAATGCTGCCACTCTCATGAGGACCCTCGTCACGTACGACTTTGGGAATGGTTCGACCAACACTACCATCAACGATTTCCGAAGTACCTTCAAGCTGTTTCTCGAAGTCACCAAGCAGAAATTCGAGAAGAAGACGGTAGAAGGTCTGATGGTCTATTGGATCTTGATAGCACTACCAGCCCAGTTTGCTCTCTTCAAGACGTTGAAGTTCGCCGAATATAGCAAACCGGACGCCGAACTAACCATGAGCTCCTTCCTGAACAACATCGAACATGAGATCAAGCGCCAAGCTGATCCTTCGGCTAATCTCAATGCCCTGGCCGTCTCTAATCAGAAGCAACAGGGACAGTCCTCTCGATCGGGACAACAGAAGAAGACCCGACGTGTCTGCGAAGGAGGGGTGCACAATCCAGAGACCAACCACGCCCCGGAGAACTGTTATCAACTAAATCCAAACAAGGGGGTGGCCTATCACCAAGCAGCCCTCAATCGTCTCAAAGCAGCCGCTGGTGTCAATCCTAGTTCCGGCCTAAGCGTTGGCCAAGGCATCTCTGACTCCATCGTTCTTGACAGTGGCGCCTCGGCCCACTATCTCAAACATTGAGAATACTTCACCGGATTGACCACCTCAAGGTCCGCAGTCTTTGCCGCCAACGGATCGTCAATCCCCATCATTGGACATGGACCGGCTGTAGTCCACACGGCGTCGGGACCCCTCAACATCAGTCGGGCCTATTTTGCGCCGGACCTGTCCAACTCGCTGATACCGCTCACCTTTTATCTGCAAAAAGGTTTCTCCCTTCGACCCACTCACGGGGGGTCAAGATTTGAGTGCCGCTCGTCTCAAGGGGTTCTCTTCACAGGATCAACTACGTCAAACGTACTCCTGATTGACCTCAATCCGCTCAGAGCCTTGTCCGTCAACACTCCTTCCGTCCTCGACCTTCACCGAGCGCTAGGTCACCCCAGCATCAACTACCTCAAGAAAGCCTTCCCTGACGTCACCATCAATTCAATCGACTGCTCAGTGTGCGACCTTTCAAAAATGCACAGAGTTCCCTTCTCTGGAAGCTTTCCAAAACCATCTCGACCCCTCGAATGCATCCACATGGATTTGTGCGGTCCCATCACACCTGCATCGCGAGGGGGGAACAAATACTTCCTGAAGATCATCGACGGATATAGCAAGTATCGGTTCATCTACCCCTTGCGGTGTAAGTCTGATACTTTCTCTACCTTTTTGGTTTTTCTCAATCAAGCTGAAAATTTTACCAACCAACGTCTTCACTCAGTAGTGTCTGACAACGGTGGGGAGTTTGTCAACGCCTCCTTCAAAGCCCTTTACTCCGACAAAGGGATTGTCCATCACACCACGGCTCCGTACACCCCTCAGCAAAACCCGTTCGCTGAGAGAGGCAATCGGACCACGGTGGAGAAGGCTCGAGCTCTTCTGATGACCAGTGGCCTTTCACTCTCGTGGTGGGGAGACGCTGTAACCACCGCCGTCTACCTAGAGAACAGAACCCCCGACAGCTCAATCAAATGGATCTCTCCATTCGAACTGTGGAACGGTCATGCCCCGGATCTGTCCAGACTAATCCCGTTTGGATGCCGGGTCGTCATCTACGAGGAGAAGAAATGGCGCGAGTCCAAGTTCTCACCGTCGGGCACTGAGGCAATCTTCCTCGGCTATCATGAGGGCCATCATACTTACAAGGTCTGGGTACCGTCCAAAGACGTAATCAGGAACACCCACCACGTTCGGCCCTTTCCCGAGGTCTTTCTGGCGCTGTCCGAGCACAAGGAAGAAATCGGGCCCACCTCACTGTTTAACTTTGACATTGAGATGCCGGACGTCCTCCCTTCCCGCGTTCCCGACCTGCCATTGCCAAATGACATTCCAGCTCCGAGTCTCCCGGACAACCCCCCTGCCCCTCTTGATACTCCCGATTCCAACAATCCGATCCCGAGTGGGGGTCCTGAACCCCCAGTTGAGAGAGAGTCCGAACCTCCCCATGAGGAACAAGAGGCTCCTTCCAACATCCCGCAAGAAGGCTCTCAACAATTGAGCAGCAAGGGGTACGTCTATGTCCCATTCTACAAGACTGCCCCGAAGAACATCTCCAGCAACATCGACCCCGCGAACATAGTGGCTGGTGGTCGCCGGCACATGGCTATGCTACTCGTCGGCACATGGCTATGCTACTCGTTGGAGAGCCTGCCTCCCCAAAGGATCCCATAACCTACGCGGAGGCGATCGGCAGACTCGATGGGGAAGAATGGCTAGTTGCTATCGGGGTAGAAGTCGACAACATCACTCGCCATGAAGTATGGGTGGTGGCTCCTCTCGTCCCGGGGACCAAGGGACTCGACACTGTCTGGGTCTTCAAACGCAAGTATAACGCGGATGGAGAACTCCTAAAGCACAAAGCCAGACTGTGTGTGCGTGGGTTTTGCCAAATTGAGGGACTCAACTACAACCACACGTTCGCCCCCACGGGTTGGATCTGTACACTCCGGATCCTCTTTGGTCTAGCGGCGGCTCGTGGCTGGGATATCCAGCAGATGGATGTCAGATGTGCGTTCCTTAACGGCGTCCCGGACGAAGACATCTTCATCAAGGTTCCAGACGGAGTAGACATCGACATCCCTCCGGGATATGGCCTCAAACTTCAGAAGTCCTTGTACGGACTAAAGCAAAGCCCCAGGTGCTGGTACAAGGCCCTTCGGACCTTCTTCGAGTCGATCAACTTCAAACCTGCCGGCGCCGATCCATGCCTATTCATACATCAAGACATCGACCGACCCTGCTTCGTCTTCGTTCACGTCGATGACATGGTGATCTTTGGGCCAGATGTACAGTTCTTCAAGGATCAAATCACGTCGCGCTTTGAAATGGAAGACCTTGGAGAATGCAAATGGGTGCTGGGAATGAGGGTGGCCAGGGATCTCGAGCGGAAAACAGTCTCGCTCTGTCAGGACCGCTACATCAATGAGGTCCTGGAAGAGTTCGGAATGACGAACTGTAGGACCATCACCGCTCCGCTCCCACTCAACGCCTTGACCTGTCCCGTCGACGACTCGCCTGTCTCGCCTGGTTTCAACTATCGGCGGGCAGTCGGTTTACTCAACTACCTAGTCCAGTGTACACGCCCGGACCTAGCCTTCGCCTGCAGCTACCTATCCCAGTTCCTCAATGCCCCAAAGAAAACGCACGAGAATCACTTTCTACATGTTCTTCGCTACCTCAAGCACTCAGCACAACTTCGACTGAACCTCGGCGATGTTCCTGGAGAACATAGACTGGTTGGATACTCGGACTCAAGCTACGCAAGTGGCGTCGAGGCCTCCTCTTTCTCCGGCAGCATGGTGATGCTACATGGGCCTGTGGGGTGGCGCTGCGCAAAGCAAGAAGACAGCACCAAACACCCAGACAATGGGCCCGCGCTCTCGACCACCGAGGCCAAATACCGGGCCTGCTCCGAAACCGGCCAGGATCTCCGCTGGACAGAGCAGCTTCTCGACGACTTGCGACCCTCAGCAAAATTCGACTTCTCGAGTGTACATTTGTACTGCGACAATCAAGGCGCACTAGCTCTGCTCGAGAACCCGATATATCAACATTGATCCAGGCACATTCTCGTTCGACACCACTGGCTACGCCATCACATCGAGAAAGCCAAGAACTTCACTATCTCCTACGTCTCAACAAACGACAACGTCTCCGACATTCTCACTAAACCCTTGGCGCCCATCAAGACCAAGCGCATCTGCGAGCTACTTCATCTCGACCTTCCAACAGCTTAGCGTTGCCTGTCAAGCACGGGGGGCTGTTGAGATACAGCGACATGTCACGAGGGGCGACGAGTGACAAGGCGGAGAGAGGTGGAAATACTGCGGAGTATCTTAGTTTATCATCTAATTAGGTTTCGCCATGCTTGTATATTAGATGATAGTTTTACACCTTGTATTTCCTTTTTCCTCACTCACTTCTTTGTCTCATCATCGCCCGCACCATCGACAGGTGCATTTCTCTTCTTCGCTTCTCTCATCGTCCCATCATTCGGTCCGCATTGCTCACTGCCGCCACTACGGCATTTCACAGGTATCGCTTCTCTTCTTTTCTTGTTTTCCTTTTTTCTCTTTTGTCGCTTTTCTCTTCTTTTCTCTTGACATGCAATATCACTCACTTCTTTGTCTCATCATCGCCCGCACCATTGACAGGTGCATTTCTCTTCTTCGCTTCTCTCATCGTCCCATCATTCGGTCCGCATTGCTCACTGCCGCCACTACGGCATTTCACAGGTGCATTTCTCTTCTTCGCTTCTCTCATCGTCCCATCATTCGGTCCGCATTGCTCACTGCCGCCACTACGGCATTTCACAAACTCCTCTCCCAATATACATACAGGTCATCCACTGGATGACCAATAAATACAGGTCATCCACTGGATGAGACCGATACCGGTCATCCAGGTCATCCATTGGATGACCGGTATTGGTCATCCAATGGATGTCCAATTCACGGGTCATCCATTGGATGAACGATATATCGGTCATCCACTGGATGACCAATTCACCGGTCATCCATTGGATGAACAATATATCGGTCATCCACTGGATGACCGATTCACCGGTTATCCATTGGATGCACAATATACAGGCTATCCAATGGATGAACAATATATCGGCCATCCAATGGATGAACGATACCGGTCATCCAATGGATGACCGATATATCGTTTATCCAATGGATGACCGATATATCCTTCATCCAATGGATGAACGATATATTGTTCATCACCTGCCAATATACTGGTCATCCACTGGGTGACTGTATGTCAGTCATCCACTGGATGACCAATAATGACCGGTATATCGGTCATCCACCGGATGACCATTATACCGATTTACTGATACTGATCATTCACCGGAGGACTGATACCAGTCATCCACTGGATGACCATTATCCGTTGCATCCAGTGGACAACCAGTATCGGTCACATCCAGTGGATGACCGGTATGTCATGTTGGTCATCCAGTGGATGACCAACAACCGGTATGTCATGTTGGTCATCCAGTGGATGACCGGTATACTGGTCTGGGTCATCCAGTGGATGACCGGTATATCGGTCACATCCACTGGAATCGGATGGCCGACATAGAGACCTTTGTATCTTGTATGTATGGTCAATGGTATTGGATTGAGCAGAAGGGTGTGTTGAGGTGTGTTGTGTGACAAGGCGCATTCCTCGGAATCCTGGGTAGGAAAAATAGGTTCGACCTATTTTTTCAAAACTCGGAAAGTGGACCACTTTCCGAGGTTTCTGTGTGTGCCTTTCTAGGCGTATGGTACGCGGGATTTTGGAATTCCAGGATTTCACCAAAATCCCAGGAATCCGAGTGGAATCCTTGGATTCCGTGCGCTATGGTACAGGCCCTTATACAACTCCATTAGCGAGAAGGAGTGTAGGCAACCCGGTACAGAATGGCTCCTGATCACGACTGGCCCCATCCAATTTTCTTGGATGCAGCCATCCAAAGGAGCTTGTGTCAATTATAAACCCTGGAATGAAGATGCTCTATAGCTCTTGTACCCACAAATAAAAGGGCTTATATTCACAACCTGAACATCCTGCGTGAATTTTGGAATTTTCAGACTCTAACCAGGATGAAATTTGAGTTTATTTGAATACTTTTAGCAGTGTTTTGTGAGGGGGCAACCTGGATGCTGACTATCTTGTTCTTAACAGTTAACACAACCAGATATTTGCATTGATTCAATAAATCATGCCAGCGCCCAAAGAGATTTGCTATAAATTTGGGCCAGCTTGATCAACAAAGAGTGTATGGAAGTATGGTGTCTAGATTGTACGACCTGTTTTGATGAGTTGGTTGATACACACGATGGATGAGTAGGCTTGCCAGGTACACTATTCTTAAAAATTAAAATGGTTAATTTAGGGACACTATTTTTATAAATTAAAATGGCTTAAAAAATAATACAATTAATGACGAAAGATGTTAGTAACATCAGGAGAACTCCTGACAAACAGTGTAATCGGTTTGTCGAGCTGCTGCTATAGGGAGAGTTGTATCGTTCACCTCCTAGCTTGAGTATGCTGAAAAAATAATCCAAAAGTGAAACCGATGTTTTGGTCAGACTCAGAATCACTCACTTGGCAGTTTAAATGGTATTCTTGTTAGGAATTATTTTCACTCACTTGGGCAAGGATGATTCCGGCTGACAATCTGAACTACCGCAAATCCATCCCCTCGATAGAGATTTCGATTGTGGTCCGAGCGGTCCACCTTCGTAAAAGCACATTGGGCCGATACAAGTTTGATGCTGTTTGATTGGGCAAAAAGATGAGCTGTAGAATTGTATGTGATTCAAAAAACACGTGGACTTACCGGGTTTGATGACTCCAGCTTTTGGTCTCCCCAATAACCTGAGAACTGCAACCAACCTAAATTTTCAGGGTCCTGCTGCTGGATGGGAGTGTCGGCCGTGTAAGAGAACCCTTTCTCATTGGAGAAGAAGAAGGATTTGTAGTTCAACTTGGGATCCCAAAGATGCCCTCGGTTGGTGACATCGTAAATGGCCACTGGTAAGCCGGTGTAATTCTGTTGACCGGCTTGAGGGTACATCTGGCCAGAAGAGCAATGATAAATTAGACGCGCTACGAGTAGTATGGGTATGCTTTCGACTCTTACTCCATGAGTTCCATTGGCCGAGTAAACGACCGGTCGTCCGTTGACCCGCTCGAGGACATCGTATTTGAAAGCCGAATTGCCGAGCATCACCTGACCGCCGTGTGCCTCAGGTGTAACGTAGGTCGGCTTACCATTATGAAACCTGATCATAGTGTTTTCCTGAACAACGAATGTATATGAATTTGCTTTCCTTATGTACATTGTTAGTGATGGCGTCTGGTGCAAACATGAACACTAACCCAATCTGCGACATGATCCCCAAAACGATTATTATAAAAGTAGTTCCCGCGGTTATAGGAATAAAAGCTGGCAAGGGAAACAAATTTTCGGTGGATTCAGATTCTTGGGGTGCTTCCCATATGTCCATATGATCGATCAAACTTCATCTCCTCTGCTTACAATAGGTAAAACACATCCACCCAACCGGGGCCAACTGCAAAGTTCATATGCGCACAAGAGGGCGCACAAGAGGAGAACAAAATATGAAAGGCGGTGGTTCAGTCTAATGTGTTGGTTACTAGGAACAGGACGTGATGCTCGAGAAGAGAATATTGTATAAAGACCTTGTTGGGTTTTATCAACAGCTATGATGATCGCACAAGCATCTGATCTACCAGCTTCATCTGGCGGACCGGCACCTCGAAGCCTTAATTTTTAAGCATCAGGAAGGCAACGTAAGCTTGGAATCTTTAAAGACAGGCAGGTAGATTTATGTTATACCATGCAGCGCTATCCAAGTCGAATATAGATTCTTTGGAGCTAAGGTAAATTAGTTCTTCTTGGGTTGGGTTGATTTTTTGAAGGTTACTTGAACTCAAAAACGCTTGAGTACTTTGACCAGTGGCTGCATAGCTGTCGATTCTCGTAAAGTTAATCTCAGGCTGAACGTTATCGAAGTGCTGATTCAGGACAGACGGCCAAAACACTTCGTCGGAATGGAGATATACCAACGGAGCGAAGTCCAGTGCGTATTGTGGAAGGGTCTGGTTGGAGGTGAAGTATGGAAGTTGATGATCGTTGGGTAGTGTTGCACCTTTGACTTGAAAGCTTGACAGGAGAAAATGAGATATTAATGAGATAAATATTGCAGGTGTATGATGAGCATCAAAGAGCATGTTTGATAATGATAAAGTTAAATCTGGGTGCGCCAGAAAGACGAAGACGGAGATATGGAAGCAATTTCCTTGCTATCTGCTGCTGGATGATTATTAGCTGAACAATACCTCTGGCGGAGAAAATGAAGGGAGAAATAATTAGTTAGGAAGGAGGTGAGGGCACAGTTGACAAATCCAAGAAAAGCCGATGGGGGGGGGGGGATAGGCCAAAATGGAGAGTATGAGCCAGAGATGCGCGAGTTGGTCAATCGGCTGATACAAGGCTAAAAGCCATCATCCATCAGGAGTAGCTGCCTCAGACCCACTGAGAGTAATAGGAAAATAGGAACTAGTGACAATTTTGCCCGAGTATCATATGCCTCTTGGGTGCATTGATCGCTTTGTCGGTTCAATCTGGAAGGGGCAGATGCACCCAGTCCAAACAAAGCACAGGCAATCGTGAACACGCGTCCTCTCTCAGCATACCAAGTGGACTTCAAAGTCAGCTCACAACAATTCTTCTTCGGAAAAAGCCGACCTGAGGAGACGAAGGTCTGCTAAACTCAACAATCCGAATGACGCCAAAGAAAGAACAACACAATGCTAGCATGAAGCATTCAGCCGAGCCTAACAAAGCCTCTCTGTGGAGAGCACCGCAGGGTGATCTCTGATTCGCATTCAGCCCTAACTTAACAACAAGTCCCTTGAATCGGAGGGCCTGGGTGGGCGCGAAGCGCCCTCGAAGGAGGGACTTGCGCAAGTCAGCATCTAGCTTAACACAATCCCCTCGCTTCGGAGGGCCGGGGGAAGGGGGCGCTTCGCGCCAGCCTGGCAATACCCGGCTCCGAGAAGGAGGGCTTGTGTCTAACTTAACTAAGTCTCTCCTTTGGCGAGAGGTTGAGTTTGGCGGGTGGCAAAGCCAACCCATCCCGCAGGGAGGGACTTACGACTAAAGTCGAGGTGCTCGCCTGAGAGGATCTTGCAGAAATCTCGTTCAAGTTTGAGAGGCTGTAGCCCTATCGTTTTGGGAGCTACACATGTCGATCTGCGGGACAAAAGATGCGCCTGCATCCTGGCTTTCCTGCGGTGGAACCCATATTTCGAATCTCCTTGTTGTTTGCTTGCAAAGCTCAAAACACTGTTAAGAGGTGAACCGGGGTTGCGCTTTGTCCCCCTCTGCGCGAATGCTGAGTTCGCCCAAAGCAATTCATCTCCAACATTCTTTAAAAATTTGCAATAAAAGACTGATGCAACTTTTTGGTGAGTTCATGACTTCTAAAAATCAAGACGATCATGGTCTTCTTCAGTTCTCATGGTGGAAGTGATGGCAAACAACTCCAGGCTGGAAAATTCACAGAGTGAATTTTCATCACTTTTGGGTGGGTGGGCTCAGGCCAGCACCCCAACTTTAGTTGTAAGTCCCTCCCTGCGGGAGGGGGTAGCTTTTCCACCTGCCAAGCTCAAGCTCCCGCCAAAGGAGAGACTAAGTTAAGTTAGGGCTTGTGTGAAGCTAGAGTCAGCATTTTGGTGCAAGAGCTTCCCAGCTTTTGGTGGGGACTTTTTGCCTTTCCCTCTGCACCTCTCTTCCCATCACAATTTTTGGACAACTGTACATTTGCGGATGGCATAGTGGATGACTTCCCGTTGCCATTTACAGGGCTACAGATGCCATTCTAAATTGTAAATTTGGGCACTTTTTCAAAAAAGTTATTTTGGACTTGATACCCATTGTTGAGATGTTTTAAGAGGTGTTGAGTTTTTGGTTAAAAATCTAGAATAAAAGCTCTAAATCAAGAATTTAGAATCCTGTAAATGCCAAAGGGAAGTCATCCAGTTCCACCCCGTGCCACCTGCAAGACATTTTTTGAGTGCGGGGCCTATCCCCCGGGGCCAGTATGCTCATACTATTGTTTTTATCACATTTTTGGACTTGCAAGAGTGTCCAGAGTTCAGAAATAAAAGAACTAAGAGCACCTCCACCGCGGGAGGTAAACGCAGGCTCTAAATAATGTTGAATAGAGACTGCCTGCAGCAGTTTGGCAACCGCGAGGGCTGCGGCATCCAGCTGGAGGCTCTATCTGAGGAGCTATGTAGTCGGGGGGGGGGGTGAACGGTTTGGTGATGGGATGCTGGGTGTCGCGGACACGTGTCCACATTTCATGTGTTTTGGACATGTCGCGGGCGGGATTGAGTCGCTAGGGGTGGAGACCCATGCCCGCCCGAGGGTGATAGCACCCTGGATAGGGCCTGCGGTGGGGGATCTTTTTTGGGTTTGGGTAGCTAAAAGTGAGATAGAGACCGGGTTAAACTCTCGCGGTGGAGGTGCTCTAAGTGTTTGGACCAGTAGTTTTTTTTATTTTTTTGTGCTGACCAATAAATTTTTGCGAGGGCTGCGGCATCCAGCTGGAGGCTCTATCTGAGGAGCTATGTAGTCGGGGGGGGGGGTGAACGGTTTGGTGATGGGATGCTGGGTGTCGCGGACACGTGTCCACATTTCATGTGTTTTGGACATGTCGCGGGCGGGATTGAGTCGCTAGGGGTGGAGACCCATGCCCGCCCGAGGGTGATAGCACCCTGGATAGGGCCTGCGGTGGGGGATCGTTTTTGGGTTTGGGTAGCTAAAAGTGAGATAGAGACCGGGTTAAACTCCCGCGGTGGAGGTGCTCTAAGTGTTTGGACCAGTAGTTTTTTTTATTTTTTTGTGCTGACCAATAAATTTTTGGACATCTCTCTCAAAAGACATAGTTAGCCCCATAAATCCATGATAAGAGGGTTTAATTTTGCAGCTTTTGCCTTTGATAACCTCTGCATAGCTTCTGTAATGCCGTTTGACACACTTTATTTACCTTTGAAAGTTCAAATTTGAACAATTTTGATGCTTTTTACCCTGTTTTACCCCCAGAATTTCCGGGTTTTTCTGTTTTTTTTTACCAAACATTTTGGACAGGGGCAAAAAACCAGTCAGGTTTATGCCATCCGCAACTGTAATACTAGGAGAAAGGCAAAAATTCTCTTCATCTTTTGGACTTCACCTTGAAGTTAAATGTCCACCTCAATGTTATGTAATTGAAACTTGTAATTAATGCAAGATTATGCACCAGGGGAGCCAAGGGGCACTCTACAGGAAGTGCCATAGCTTAACTCAACCTTTGTTTTGGTTGTATGTCTGCTGTAAGTTAATCCCATCTTTTTCATGAACTATTCCTTTCCACAAAGATAACTAGAGTTTAACTCATTATCACAACAAAAAATTTTGCAATCACCCCATGGAAAATTGGAATTTTTGGGGGTGAATTTGAATATTTTTTTCACAAAAAAATGAATTCTTTTCTTTCTTTTCTTTCTTTTCTTTCTTTTCTTTCTTTTCTTTCTTTTCTTTCTTTTCTTTCTTTTCTTTCTTTTCTTTCTTTTCTTTCTTTTCTTTCTTTTCTTTCTTTTCTTTCTTTTCTTTCTTTTCTTTCTTTTCTTTCTTTTCTTTCTTTTCTCTGTGTTATTTCTTTTCTTTCTTTCTTTTCTTTCTTTCTTTTCTTTCTTTCTTTTCTTTTCTTTCTTTCTTTTCTTTCTTTCTTTTCTTTCTTTCTTTTCTTTCTTTCTTTTCTTTCTTTTCTCTATGTCTTTTCTTTCTTTCAATTTTTTCTTTCCTTTTTTCTTTTTGTCATTGCTGCTGGAAGGCTAACCTGCTTTGATTGCCAAGCTGATACCATCTCAGCATGCACACTGGACTTCCAGCTGAGTGGTGGACAGCTCAGGATGTAGGCTGACCTGCCTGTTGAGCTGGGAGCTGGTAACAGCTCATCTGTAACAGCTGAGTTGGCAGGTCAGCCTGCCTGATATTCTGGTAACAGCTGAGTTGGCAGGTCAGCCTGCCTGATATTCTGGTAACAGCTGAGTTGGCAGGTCAGCCTGCCTGATGAGCTGGTAACAGCTCAGCTGGCAGGTCAGCCTGCCTGATGAGCTGGTAACAGCTCAGCTGGCAGGTCAGCCTGCCTGATGAGCTGGTAACAGCTCAGCTGGCAGGTCAGCCTGCCTGATGAGCTGGTAACAGCTCAGTTGGTAGGTCAGCCTGCCTGATGAGCTGGTAACAGCTCATCTGGCAGGTCAGCCTGCCTGATGAGCTGGTAACAGCTCAGCTGGCAGGTCAGCCTGCCTGATGAGCTGGTAACAGCTCAGCTGGCAGGTCAGCCTGCCTGATGAGCTGGTAACAGCTCAGCTGGCAGGTCAGCCTGCCTGATGAGCTGGTAACAGCTCAGCTGGCAGGTCAGCCTGCCTGATGAGCTGGTAACAGCTCAGCTGGCAGGTCAGCCTGCCTGATGAGCTGGTAACAGCTCAGCTGGCAGGTCAGCCTGCCTGATGAGCTGGTAACAGCTCAGCTGGCAGGTCAGCCTGCCTGATGAGCTGGTAACAGCTCAGCTGGCAGGTCAGCCTGCCTGATGAGCTGGTAACAGCTCAGCTGGCAGGTCAGCCTGCCTGATGAGCTGGTAACAGCTCAGCTGGCAGGTCAGCCTGCCTGATGAGCTGGTAACAGCTCAGCTGGCAGGTCAGCCTGCCTGATGAGCTGGTAACAGCTCAGCTGGCAGGTCAGCCTGCCTGATGAGCTGGTAACAGCTCAGCTGGCAGGTCAGCCTGCCTGATGAGCTGGTAACAGCTCAGCTGGCAGGTCAGCCTGCCTGATGAGCTGGTAACAGCTCAGCTGGCAGGTCAGCCTGCCTGATGAGCTGGTAACAGCTCAGCTGGCAGGTCAGCCTGCCTGATGAGCTGGTAACAGCTCAGCTGGCAGGTCAGCCTGCCTGATGAGCTGGTAACAGCTCAGCTGGCAGGTCAGCCTGCCTGATGAGCTGGTAACAGCTCAGCTGGCAGGTCAGCCTGCCTGATGAGCTGGTAACAGCTCAGCTGGCAGGTCAGCCTTCCTAATGAGCTTGTAACAGCTCAGCTGGCAGGTCAGCCTGCCTGATGAGCTGGTAAGAGCTCAGCTGGCAGGTCAGCCTGCCTGATGAGCTGGTAACAGCTCAGCTGGCAGGTCAGCCTGCCTGATGAGCTGGTAACAGCTCAGCTGGCAGGTCAGCCTGCCTGATGAGCTGGTAACAGCTCATCTGGCAGGTCAGCCTGCCTGATGAGCTGGTAACAGCTCATCTGGCAGGTCAGCCTTCCTGATGAGCTGGTAACAGCTCAGCTGGCAGGTCAGCCTTCCTGATGAGCTGGTAACAGCTCAGCTGGCAGTTCAGCCTTCCTGATGAGCTGGTAACAGCTCAGCTGGCAGGTCACCCTGCCTGCTGAGCTGGTCACAGCTCAGCTTGCAGGTCAGCCTGCCACAGATCAGCTGGAAGGTCAGCCTGCCTGCAGAGCTGGTCACAGCTCAGCTTGCAAGTCAGCCTTCATGCTGAGATAATCAGTAAGCCTTCATGCTGAGCTTTTGACAGCTCATCTGGCTGGTCAGCCTCAACAATGATGTCAGCCCTAGAGATACCATAAAGTATCCAAAGGACTGCAGACCCTTCATTATTTTGTAAATATTATTAAAGAAATGGACTTTTGATGCAATATTAAGTAGGGTCCCTCATCAGAGATACCCTAGATTTCCTACTCCTTCTCATACTTCCTGACACCTCAAAGGAAGCAATAATTACAGGAATCCATAATCCTGCTGTGGAATGTGCCAACCACAAGTTAACCAATGAAACAATCATTTAAATTGGTTAGAACCTTAAATAAGATCTATTCTAACAAGTTACACACTTGTAGAACAGAATTACCTACCAAGGTAGTTAATTCTAAGTACTATTCTACTTTGAGTTGACATATGATGTAATTGGCTATACAATACATCATGTTGTCATGAGGACGTAGATTTTACTGTACTTAAACAACTATTCATTTCTCATTACATCATGAGAACATAGATGAATAAGTAAAATCCACTTAATACCTCTTTGAGACACACAAAGACTGGCCTCTGAAGATATAAAAGGAGGAGCTCTTGGGCCCTTTGGATCTTATCCCTCAGCTTATTCACCCATCATACTTACCCAGTACCCAGTGAATATCCTCCACCTACTTAAGTGTAGAGCTTCCTTCTTCTTTATCTTCCTCACCACTGGATTGTTAGTCATACTCCATAAACTCCTCATTTATCAGTATCTCTATCATCCTTAAAAAGTAGTAGCAGCAAGACTCCCACCTCTGGAAAGAGCCAATCAGCTCAAGTGCTTGCCTACTATTTCCTTCTTACCTTTTTGTAACACCTTGTTTTACTAGAGTGGCAATTTCTATTGTTACAAAATCTCCTGTTAGTACTTTTGTATAACAAAAGGATTAATTATAAAGGAGTGTGGGTTTAACCTCTTATCAAGAGGGTGAATTGAAAGTAATTTCATTCTTAAATAACCTATCAGCACAGTGATAGTGCCTCTATTTATATTCATAAGTAGAGTGTTTCATACACAAAGCTGACAATGAGCTGTTAAAAGCTCAGATGGCTGTTCAGGCTGCATGCTGAGCTGGTAACAGCCCAGCTGGCAGTTCAGCCTGCATGCTGGGCTGTTACCAGATCAGCTGGCAGTCCATCCCAAAAGCTGAGCTGGAAGGTAAGCCTGCAAGCTGAGCTACTAACATCTGTAGGCCTAGGCTACTAGATCCCATTGTAGGACGCGTTAGGCAATTTGGAGCATAGCAATATTACGTTGGGAGAGTTGGCTTGGCTCTGTAGTCTTGAATGTCAAGGAACTTCCTGTGGCCTCAACAGGATTACTAGGAAAGCCTTGTCTCTGCTCTTTATGGTCTCAGTATAAGTCTTTGCCTGTTGCGCAGGCCTAAACAAACTTCTTTAACAGGGCTGTAACTCTACTTCTAAGCTGAATTAATTCCACTGTAGTACCTTGCAGCAGGTTGTATACACAAGGCTGAAGTGGTTTTTGCATTGTGCCATGTGTAAAAAGCTGGGCCTTACACTACAAAAATTTGTAATTTCACCTAAAGAAAAAACTACTGTTTGGGTTAAGCAAAATGTTAACTTTTTTCAACAAAATGGCTCAGTAATAAAAATTGAGCAAAACTGAGCATGCTCAGCAAAATCCCCCAAAGTTTCCATAATGAATAAAAATCATTTCTGCTCAGTTTTTTAAAAAAAAAAAAAAAAATGCTGAGCATGCTCAGTAAAGCTTATTTTTCACTTCTGACCATTTTCTGTAAAATTGGGTATATGTTTTGCCCATCCCAATTTTACATTTTCTTTCTGGGCAGAGTTGCAAATGTTTGTAGTGTTAGTCTTTTTGAGCTGGGAGCACTATGTGAAGATGAGGGTGCCATATGAAGTGCCCCATCTCAGGCTGTAAGTTTTGGGGCTTAGTAGGCAAAACTAAGTCAAGTTCACGCCAAGGCAGCCCAGGCTTGAAAAGTCTTTGTGGATACAAGGCCCAGCCACACTTCCTTGGGGAAAAAACCAGGGATTTAGACCTGCAGAAAAATCACTATGTATGCTGAGCAGTGAGAGCTCCCCTTGCCCTCCCTTCCACAGTTCAAGTATCAGCCTCTTAGTTACCCTTAACCTCCAAGCCTGCAACCCCAACACTATCAGCCTTGACTTAATGCAGATAGACCTACACAATCAAGTTGTGCCACAAGTACCTTAGGGCAAACTTATCAAAGTCCAACTTCCTCTTTGGTTGCCATGTTTTGCATGGTACCGCAACCACATGGAGTGGTACTTATGACTAAGAATCCCAATTTGGTTTGTGAGAATCTGCAGGCTTTTTTGGTGAATAATGTAATCTCCAATTGAAGCCCAGTGGTTTGAAAAGAAAAAACAGAAAGAAAAGACAGAAAAGACAGAAAAGAAAGAAAAGAAAGAAAAGAAAGAAAAGAAAGAAAAGAAAGAAAAGAAAGAAAAGAAAGAAAAGAAAGAAAAGAAAGAAAATAAAGAAAAGAAAGAAAAGAAAGAAAAGAAAGAAAAGAAAGAAAAGAAAGAAAAGAAAGAAAAGAAAGAAAAGAAAGAAAAGAAAGAAAAGAAAGAAAAGAAAGAAAAGAAAGAAAAGAAAGAAAAGAAAGAAAAGAAAGAAAAGAAAGAAAAGAAAGAAAAGAAAGAAAAGAAAGAAAAGAAAGAAAAGAAAGAAAAGAAAGAAAAGAAAGAAAAGAAAGAAAGAAAGAAAAGAAAGAAAAGAAAGAAAGAAAGAAAAGAAAGAAAAGAAAGAAAAGAAAGAAAAGAAAGAAAAGAAAGAAAAGAAAGAAAAGAAAGAAAAGATTCCATTTTTTTGTGAAAAAAATATTCAAATTCACCCCCAAAAATTCCAATTTTCCATGGGGTGGTTGCAAAATGTTTTGTTGTGTTATGAAGTGATAAGCTACAGTGTGAATTTATCCATAACTTTTGTTGAATTCATTTTGGATTCTAGCTGAACTCAATCATGGTTATAAATCTCAATTTCTCAGTACACAAATTTTACCAAGTTTAAATATTTTTTTTTACCTTTGAAATCCAAATATCAATTGCAGGGATAAAAAATCATCCCCCCCTCCCCGCAGGGAAATAGCTTGTACTCAATATAGGTCATGGGTCCATGAATGCCATCGATCCTGTCTCAATGACCATTTTGACCTTTCATTGGGATGTGAGCTTCACAACTCAACTCCCAGTACGTACTGTTTGTAGAGCTCTGAAGTCACTCTGTTAATGTCTGTTATAGGTTGGTCAATGAGTTGAATATCTCAAAGGCTGATAATCAAATCAGGCCCAGCCATTAAAGGCCCATCAGAACTGACCATAGATACTAGTCATTGGAAAGGGCCTTGATGGACTCCTTGACTGGCACATGGTTATGAAGCAGAAAATACCACCACAACACATATTTTTCATTTAGATGGCCATGGAGGGCTTGATGACTGATATCTACCATTCATTTTGCTGTGAAAAACTTGCTGGATGATTTGTAAATACTGGCCATGGAGCCTCAGTGGAGGTAGATTTTTCACCCCTCTCAATGTCCAGTAAATTTGTTTCATTGAGATGGGAATCCTAGAGGTGTCCTTGCGGCGTATTTGCAGGAAGCCATTACTTGTTGGTGGGTACCCTTCAGCATAAAAAAGGTACCTGTCTGCGGGAGGCTGGGTACGGGTGCCGGTGTCAAGATTCTTGGAAAAAAAAGGTGGGTACCAGCTGCGGGTACCCCCCAAATCCACTCTCTACATAGAAACGGGCCTGCTCACTGAGAAGGCAACGACTGGCTTGGTGAGCAGGCCATGACCTGCTTGGTGAGAAAGTCATGTCCTGCTCACTGACACTACAAACATTTGTAATTTCACCTAAAGAAAAAACTACTGTTTGGGTTAAGCAAAATGTTAACTTTTTTCAACAAAATGGCTCAGTAATAAAAATTGAGCAAAACTGAGCATGCTCAGCAAAATCCCCCAAAGTTGCCATAATGAATAAAAATCATTTCTGCTCAGTTTCTAAAAAAAAAAAAAAAATTGCTGAGCATGCTCAGTAAAGCTTATTTTTCACTTCTGACCATTTTCTGTAAAATTGGGTATATGTTTTGCCCATCCCAATTTTACATTTTCTTTCTGGGCATAGTTGCAAATGTTTGTAGTGTGAGCAGGTCACAGCCTACTTGGTGAGGCTGCGGCCTGCTTACTGAGCAGGCCACGGCCTACTGGGTGAGGTCGTGGCCTGCTCACCAAGCAGTTCACAGCCTAATCGGTAAGCAGGCTGTGCCAGAAGGTCGCGGCCTGCTTGGCAAGCAGGTCGCAGCCTGCTCACCGAGTAGGCCGTGATCTGCTTGGTGAGCAGGTTGCCTGCTCACCGAGTTGGCCGTGGCCTGCTTGGTGTACAGGCACCTGCTTGCCAATCAGGGTGTGACCTGCTTGGTGAACAGGCCGTAGCCTGCTCACCGAGTAGGTTGTGGCCTACTTGGTGAGCAGGTTGCAACATGCTTGCCAAGTACAGGGTGACTTTCTTGGTGAGCAGGCCCAACTTGCTTGGTGAGCAGGTCACGGCCTACTTGTTGAGCAGGCTGCAACATGCTCACCAAGTAGGGCACAACCTGCTTGGTGAGCAGCCTGCGACCTTCTCATCAAGTAGGGCAAGACCTGCTTGGTGAGCAGGTCCCTGCCTGCTCACCGGTCTCACACCGGACTTGGTGATCAGGTTGCGGCCGGCTCACCAAGCAGGTGAGGCCCTGCTTGGGCAGGCCATGACCTGCAGTTTGGTGAGCAGGTCACGGCCTGCTCACCAAGCAGTTCATTGCCTGCTCACCAAGAAGGAAATGACCTGCAAATTTGTGTGAGGTACCTGTGGGTACCTGCTGCAGGTATCCGGGAGCCAGTCCCGGCTCCCACGGCGGGTGCAGGTACAGGTGCGTGCATTTGCCCAAGAATTCATGTTTTCTTGAGCAGGTACCCACACCCTTTGCAACTAATCAGGTGCAAGGGGCCATCTCAATGAAAGGCCCAGCAAACAACCAGACATGCTGTTCAAGGAGCTGGACCTTTCACAGCTTGTAACCCGTCTGAGCTGTTCAGGAAGCGTTAGTCCCAATCTCTATTTGTCACCCTATTGTACGCGCGTACGAAAGGGTGACATTGTCAAAAATGCTCTTCAAAAAGAGGCAAGGGAAGATGGAATTGTCAATTTTGAAAAAAAAAAAAGAAACAAATCTCTCCACAAAATATATGGGAATTTTGCAGGATGTCCAGCTGAACTTTAACACCCCCAGAGGCATTACTTCAGTCATGTTTAGGACTCATTGGGGTACATTTTTGTTGAATTTTCCAGTATCATTCCGGTGAATTTTGGCCATTTTAAAAGCTGCTGGTGATGCAGCTTTGGATGGAAAAGCTAAAAAATGCAGTAGGATAATAAAATTATTAACAAACTTTTTTCAAGCTCTATTTGGAACATGATATTCTGTGATCCTTGAAGGATCCCAGTTCATTGGCACACTCTTTCATATACATCAATGGTATCCTTTCACTTTTTATTTTTTCAAGGATGGATAATAATTAGAAATTTTCTTTGTGGTATGGATCAAAATTATTTGAGAAAAAATGGGCTTATTGGTTATTCATTGTTATCAGAAAGAATTGAAAACATGATTACCATTTCAACATGAGATCTTTCTCTCTAAGCTGCATTCTATGGCTGATAGATAAGATAAATTCAAAAAAGAAACTTCCAGTTTTATCCAAGTATAATCATGCTTTACATGTGAAATTTAGAAAAAGATTGACTGTAGAACAGAGGTATATATCTAATGGTTTTAAAGGGCAAAGGGAAATCTGGCTGGATTACAAAAAAGCTTCATTGCTCTATGCCGTTGCCATCTAGTGGCAGTTGTACACTTTCTACCAAGCTTACAGGTCCTTCAAACTGTGTCCATTTCTGTTCCTGTTTTGTTTTTTATTTCATTCCATTCCCTTTTTCTTCCCCTTCCTCACCATATTTTACATATCTTATACTCCATTTTCCTATATCAGGGTTGGACAAGTCAATTTCTATTTTTCTGTTTTTACTTTTTTTCTTTTCTGCCGCACATCTGTTTATTGGTTTTCACCTATATTTCACGTGAGCTGTACCTCACCTAGGAGCAGGAGTTGTGGAAGGCATCTTTCCTCATCCTTCCACAAACTCTTCATCTTGCCTCCCAGGTATGCCTCTTGTCTTCTTTCTTCTTGTTCTGATATTTCTGTCTCCTCTTCTCTCTTGTTATATTTCTTTTCTCTGTGATTTTTCAAACATGTGGAATACACACTCATACTTTCATGCAACCGTCATCTTGGCTCCCATTTGCCTGAAAAAACTAGAAGATAAGCTAACAGAACTTTTCTTTATGACCTGGATATTTGAATATCTTCAATTTAAATGCACATGAAGACATGTGGTGTAATCATTTTGGCTTGAAAAATGTCTTTGAAGGGATCACAAACAGGCTTAACTAATTGAGATATTTATTTACTGCTATCAAATGTCAATTTGGGATCAAGGTGTGTTTGTTTTAAATTTTGTGAGGAAAATGAAAAATTATTGTCCTTTCCAAATACATCTTTTTTATATTCCTCCCATTTTGATCCATTGGTGGGGATTTTTTCTGTTGAAACTCTTTGAATTGAAGAAAAGCTCAACACAAGTTACAGATATGTTGTGGATCATTTTCTATGCAGATCCAAATGAATTCCAGTTGAGTTCTGGGTTAGTTCATGATGGCTTCAGAAACACTTGATCAAGTTTTGATTAAGATATAGGGGAGGTCTCCACTAGAGTTCATGAAAGAAGTTAAGGTATGGCACTTCATGTGAAGTGCCCCCTTGGCTCCCCTGGTGATGTAACCAAATGACGCATTTGAGCTCAGCCCAAATTAAAATGAATTCTGATTAGAACCCAATTCCAACTCCCACATCGTGGTTTTTCTCATATTCTTCCGTTCTTCCCATTCTTCATCACATCAAATCAAATCGTACATCATCATCCAATACTCAGACAACAATCTTGTTCAAAAATCAGACTCTTGATTGATTCAATCTCACTACCGTCCGTTCTCAAACTTCAGGAGGAGCTAGATACAGCTTCTGGGCAGGTTGTTACTCTTTTTAATTGTATCAAATTGTTCTATCAAAAAGACTAACAGAATTATCATAATTACTACTTTAGGTTGTATTGTTGTGATAATCCTGTTGATAAGAGAATCAAAAACTGTGTAATTGTAGTTGTCATTGTCTCTTGTATTTTGATTTAAACAATCAGGTACTGTTGTTTATTTCTTATATTGTTTGTTTATTTGTTATTGTTTATTTACATGATTCTTTATTGTGCCAGATTTACTTCTATTGAGTTTTCATAATACTGTTTCAATAAAGCTTTGATTCTACTGTTATCACAATCAACTCCTCATAAAAATTTCTAAATTTTGTGCTTTTTATGTGTTCATCATTATCATGGGATATGCTTCAGATGTATCCCAAAATACAGTGTCTCTGATGTTTCGTGTGATGGCATTCCTCAGCTTGAAAGTATGGGAGGATGCTTTGCATCTGGGCCCTTCAAGCCCCTGATCCCATTGGGAGGCTTAGTTAAGCTAGTATTTAGCCTGATTTGAAAAAGCACAAATGTTATTTTCAAAGTTTCTTTGCAAATTCAGAAAAAGGCCACTTGAGGATGAAATATCAATTATATTATCTTCTGATTCACGCTCATATAGCTTCTGTGTGTCATTCTGTACATTCCATTTCAGTTCCTTACCTGAGGGCAACTTTTCATAAGAATATGAACAGAAGTATAGAAGACTTCATGTTTCCATTTATGTACAGGGGTGTAAATTTCATTCCAAATTTCAAATTTTGACCCTTGGTTACCAACCAAAAAAGGAGGATTTGCACTTGATAGTCATCATTAAGAGGTTCAAAATTTCTTTATTTTTAGTTGAAAATCTAGCATTAGGAGGGATCTGACTACACCACAGGTGCATTTGGACAACAAATTGCCGCCCGGGCCAACATTGGCCAGAGGCAATCTGCCCCTGCAGAGAGCCTTAGTAAGCCGTACAGTGGGAGGAAAAGCAGAAAACTGGGCAGGTCACCCCTGACGTTGGCCTGCTCAACCTTTTCTACCCAGATGTAACTTTGTAAGTGTCACTTGCCAGGGGGAGGCTGACAACCACGGAAAATTCATGGTAGCGTGACCCACAAGGGGTTTAGTTGGCACACCAAAAAGGTAATCCTGCAAGGCTTGAACCCACAATCAGCAGCATATACAACTTCCAAGTCACATTATGGAGCCCCATTACCACTTGTCCACCATACACTTGTGAAACCGTCCATCAAGCAATATTTTTTTTTCACTCTTTCATCACCTTTCTTTGACAAGTCATTCATTGTTTTCAAAAAAGGAAGATTGAAAAACTGGTTTGTGTAACATGCCTAAAAAACCCAGGAAGTTTTTTGGGGATGACACAGAAAAAATATTTTTATATCATTTTTTGTGGTTATGCCAACCAACTGAAAGATTCAAGGGCCAGTGGAGCATGCTACCCAAGTGGGCAGATGGGTTGACCTGGCCTTGACGTGAATCCAACCAAGCTTCCCAGGTTGTTGGCATAGTCAGACTGGGACTGCCTTTCCTGTTGGGAAGGACAGCCCAACAGGGGGTCAGACAGGTCCAGCTGACTCGTTGGGCATTGCAACGTCAACTTAGGGCAGCCCTACCTGAATCCAACTGACAGGGAAGCTGGACGCGCAACTCCTTTGCCAAGTGGAGCTGTGGTGTAAGTAAAATTCTGCAAAACCCAACAGGGAGTCCTCCAATAATATACAGAATACAAAGAGTGATTATTGGAGCTGTCACAGGTGACAAGCAGAAGGCAGATTATGGATTTTAGAATTTTGAAGAAATGATCATTTGAGATGGTTGGACTTTCAAAAAAGAATAGTTTGTTTTGCACATTCCATTTGCAAAATTAACATTTCCCTGCAATAGCACATGTGTATAATGCATTGCTCTTTCCTCATTGAATCCTCTTTCATTCAACACTCACCTCACTTGCCAGGCCCTTTTCTCATTTCTCATCTTCTTTGATTCTCTGATCTCACACCATCATTTCTTTCATTTTTAGCCTGGTGTTGTTGGTGTTCTCAGTTATTCACCATAAGTGAAATGACAGAAGATGTTCCACTTAGATCCCTTTGAAACCATTTCTTCAATTATCCTCAATCAATCCAATCAAAAACAGTTCAACTTCAACTCATCATATCAAATTCTCACATTCCAGTGATCCTTAAGCTGGATCAACTTTGGCAATTTCTTTCTGTGTGATTATTAGTGACTCTTTCTTTCCTGTTTACTTTTCTTCCAACATTTTTTCTTATTTTTTCTGAGGTTCTCAAATCACATTTTTAGGATTGGCCCCTTTTGATTTTCTTTCACTTTGACCATTTTTTTGGTTTTTGGAGGTCTCTTTATCTTTGCCCTATGCATGTCTTTCAAACCTGATTCTGTTTGCTGAGAGCACCATTTTACAGACCAGAGAATATGACCAAACATGTCCTTCTCCCTCCCTAATTACAATTAATCAGTCAACTGTTGTAAACAAACTGCTAGCCTAAACCAGAGAGACAAATAAAAAAACTTATTACTGTTTTCTTTCTGTTCTTTCCCTTTGTTCCAAATGAATTTTGTGTTCCTGTCTGTTCATTCCCTTCGATTGCCTAATCTCCTCTTTATCTTTTACCTCAGATCGGTAAAAGAGCAAAAATATGACGACGTAAGAATGCCTGCTGTTATTGTCTACTTGATACTTTTAAAAAAAGGTGTACAATAAAGATCCGAACAAACGCTTTCGAAGAATCTCTCAGCTGCGTTTAATGACGAAGTGGGTTTACAAAGGAACGAAAGTTTGAAGAAGGGTCGGATAGGAATGAGATGCTTGCGGACAAAGATGAGCGACTATAATGAGAGAAACTGAAACTACAAAACTAGATATGTTTTCTGAACGGACTCTCGAAAAACTGTTGAAACGAGATTCGATGAAGGGAATGTAAGGAACTATTGAACTGCCATTTTTCGCCACGCTTCCTCTGTTCGGGTGCGAGACAGAGCGGGTGCTTGTTGATGTACTGTTGGGGCAGTCTTACACGTCAACACCGATAGTGGGAAAGGTGAGTATATTGGGGAACTGCGCGCTGACCATGAAGTACATGAAACAGGCTTACTTAATATCGTCAGTCAGCGCACTGACTGGCTAATTATTTGAAAATTGTTCGATTTCGTTGAAGCGGGTATGCTTAGGAAAGAATGAGGGATCGAAAGATCTGCGCTTGATCTCCAGTTTCGAAGGCCGAACTAGACCATGAGAGCTGATAGAGCGACACGGTTCCGGATGCAACTCTGAGATATTCAAGTTAGAAGCTGATCGAGCGGTGTTCATGGAGGACGTTTTCTTATCCTCTGATGCAGTACGCTTATCAGATTCAATTCCCTCGGTACTATTGCGAGGTGAATTGACTTTGTTGGATAGCCGTAAGGGCTTCGGGGTGAGATCAATGCTGGTGGTTGTGTTTATGGATAAGTTTCCCAGCTGTTGCTCCCAAGCGCTCCATGCTTCGTCCCTCATGCGGGAAGCCATTCGCCAGCCGTTTTCAGATGGTTGGCGGAGGCCATCATTAACGCTAGCGAGTCGACTCGAACGGAGGAAGCCGGAAGACCCGGCCCCGTTATTTCGCATGTCAGGTCGTCTAGCAAGAGACGAAGAAATGCCCATGTTGCCCGCTGCGGGTCGATCAAAATAGCCGCCCGAGCTGTGGGTACTAGAAGCCGGTGTGAAGGGGGTAAAGGGAGAAAAGGTGGATACGGGGGTAGGCATTGTAAAGTGACTGCAATATCATTTGGGAAAAAGCGATGGTAAAATTAGCAAAGCTTGCTCTGTGAGTTACGTGAATGGCTAGTACTTACGATAGTTTGGCGTTTCTTTGGTTAACGTTAGATTCTCACGGGTAGATAGCTAAAAGGTAATTGAGCTGATGAGGATGATGGATTGAGTGGGATATCTTTTCTTAAAAGGAAGGGAAATGGGAAGCTTTGAATAGGAGGTGCCAGCTATCGCAATAGATCAACTCTATTGATTGTGAAGCTTCAAGCTCTTTTCAGGAAGGAGGTGAATATGTTTTGAAAATGATGGTGAGTTTCTGAGGATGATGTCAGAGAAGCAAGGCGAACGCTGGTCGTTCGTCACGAAAGGCGTAAGGGTTATTAGGATGCTGGAAGCTAGAGGTGGGAGGTGGCGGCCTTGAGAGGAAGTAACACAAGCGACATGGTTTCTGCAGCCGTCAAAGCACATTTATAGCTTATTTGGTTTTTCCCATGAGCGACATGTCCGCCCGCCACTTCATGCGCACTATCAGGCTCTTATTCTGCTTCATCCGTGGTGGCCCAGGGAGAGCTATGCTCATGGCAGTTCGACCGTGCGCCCAGTGATGTCTGAACCAAGGGCTCCTGCTCGATCAGATCATGGTATCAAAAAAACCATCATATATTTGCGCGTGTTTACCTGATGCCCTGTATGATTCAACAATTATTATGAGTCCGACATCATTTCTCTCCCCCTGACATATTCCTTTGTCGCATACATGCATGAAGTTGTCGTGAGGACGATTCCTCAAGAACTGCATTAACGATGGACTTTTTGACTTGTAAATTCTCCATTCAAGAACGGTTGATGCTTGACTGGATTATGTTGACGCTTACAGAATGGCCAGCAAGAAACAGCCTGACTCCCCATGTTGAGAGACTGGATTGGGTACGTATAATTAGCAACCATGAGTATTTCCTAGTCCAGCTTGTGCCACACAATCCTACGAACTATGATGCAATGACATGCGGAGGACAGAGAGAGCCCGGTGTTGAGAACCCTCATTAGCTCAGTTCCTGTACCTAATTTTTACAATGCTGTTGACCGGTCATCCTGTTACAGCGTCATCGAACTCACCCCGGCTGGCGCATCGGGCTAAACCTTCTCAGTGCCTTTCTGATATTGAAATGTCCAATTTGAACCGTGCTGGAGCTCTAAAGCGGGCGGGATTAAAGGCCATGGACTCCTCAACTGAACCTTATTCAAGGTCATTGAGCTCCTCTTCGTAATTTGGTTAAGCTCCCTCAGTCCATCTGTGAGACTGTTCCCCTGGATGAGCTTGGGCAGTTCAGCAAGGTTCATCAACGGTGCGTTGGCTGGTTGTCCATTCGCTCCCAGAATTTTTCGCACATCCGGCGTATGGGGAAGCATACATACATACTGCCAGGCGACACCACGAGACCAAGAATTGTGATCGATGCCGGTCGGTCGGCCGGAGAGGATTTGTTGTGTCAGCTTCGCCATGATCTCCCGACCAATCTAATAGGAAAAATGGGTGAGGGTTTTTTACGAACTTGTGAACATACCATTTCCTTTGTCTTATCAGCACACCTCACTGCACTACAAATGACATATTTACTCATACATTTTGTTCTATCTGTTCTCATCCAATCATCGGAATCTGGCACACTCATCATCTCATGAGTTCCTCAGTTACCGGCAGTCTGCTACCCTCCATTGTGCCTCACTTCTCTACACTGCGTGCCCAATAGCCTTCGCTAAAGCTTAGCTTGATCATGTGCAAAAGGGCAAGGGGTCGATCAAATATAGCAATTTGTTCTTCCATCCCATTTTTCTTGGCGAGGCAAACCATTAAGGACAAAGAGTAAAAAAAATGAGCATGAGTTTCAAGCCAAGCAATTAGGTATGGGTACAGAGGCGCGCGCAGACAAAAGAATATATGTATATGAAAAAAAAATTATAAAAGATATCATTTGAAATTGCATGGCTGTGTCTTGAATTCTGTAAATCAATGATTCACGAGTTGCGGTGAGATGAGGTTAGCTCAACGAGTTTTAATGATCCCTGCTTCAACCAATTTCATGATCTTTTGTCGGATCATAGGATTGGCCATATGTGATTGTAAGGCTTGCGGATCTTGTTGACCTTGAGATAATATCTGTTGCATAACAGGCTAGAGGAGATTGAATTAAACGCCAAGCAAGGGTCGAGCTTGAGTCAGTCAATACATCTACTTTCGTGGCTGATATTATGAGAAAATAGCTTACATCTGACATGATTTGCTGGATCTCGGGATCTCGCATAGCTTTCTCTAGCCTCTGTTCATCTGTTTCGTTTGCACGTTCACCATATTCGGCCATTACACACTTCTGCAAATTTGTTGCGATTTCTTTGGCGTGCTTCTTTTCTGGATCGTGTTCTTCGGCCTTACGGAGCGTATCAATGGCTTTCTTGTAATCCTTCATCGCGAATAGCGTCAAGGATTTTCGGATGTAAGCCTTGGTGTAATTGGGATCGGCTTCGATGGCCGCATCTGTATCTTTCAACGCTTCTGGGAGAGCTAAAAGCTTGGAATATGAAGCAGCTCGGTTGGTGTAAGCCCGAGGGTCGGCCGGATTACGCTTGATGGATTCAGTGTAGTGCTTGACTGCGCCAGCAAAATCGCCATTCTGATTGGATAAGTCAAGATTCAATAAAAATCAAAGGGTGGCTAAATAGAATATTATTTCTCAAAATTGTGAGACCAAGAAGAACGTACCTTGAAGCAGACATTGCCTTCTTCACGGGCTTTGTCGGATAGCTCTGGATTGAGGTAGGCTTTTCGCTCCTCCTCAGCCTTAGTTTTCTCGGCCTAGATGGAAGTGCAGTTTAGTTTTCCTGATTCTAGAGGGGGGTTTTAGTTTGCGGAATGGAAACAGCCTACTTCTTTAAGTTTGGCAAGTGTATCGGGGGTCCGGTGTTCGGTGAGGGATTTCTCCAAGTTTTTAATTGCCAGGTCGTATTCGCCTTTTTTGAGATGGGCTGAACCCATGCGAGCGAAAGATCTAGTGATTAACCGACAAGGAAGAATACGTCAGTGATCAAGAGATGATTAATGAGGTTTAAATATAGGAAGTGATCTGGACCAAGATATGAGTATGCTGGACGAACTTTGCAATCACTTTATAATCCACACGTTTCTCACGACCCTCGTCAACGGCACGTTCACAAGTTTTGATACACTGATCAAACTCTCCTTGTTCAAGGTAGACAGCCGCAAGGTTGTTTAAATAGACCGGATCGGGATTGAGGGAGAAGGCCTTCTCGTATGCCGCAATGGCCCCAGCGAAATCACGGGATTTGTAAAGAGTGTTGCCTGTGAAGAGCATGGGTATGATGATTCTTGATTAGAAATGGTTTCTCCGCTGTGGACACAAAATTAACTGCTCGCCTTCATTCTTATGGTTGTCCGCTTGCGCTATTAGCTGCGGGTCAACCTCCTGGGGAGAAGACATTCTGATGGTGCTGGTCAAGAGTGGATGTGCAAGGTAATCGACAGATTTAGATTCAGATTCAGATCCAGATCGTTGGTTGTGGTCAGCTGCAAGCAAGGAAATATCTATTTGAATATGTAGTCGGCTACTGAAGAAAGAGATTGTATTTTTTTTTTACTTTCGTGGATGGGCGGCTTATGTAAGCTCGGTCTAGCGTGTTCTGGATGGTTCTTGAGGAATCACATCAGGAACACCGGCATGTCGCCAGGCTGTCACAGATATGTAACCTCGCGGCTCATGAGGGACAACGGAGAGGGCTGTGACATGTCTCTTCACGTCACATGGAGGTTATACATACCTGAGAGCATCCGTACTGGTGGCTAGTTCCGCGCGAGCTAAGCGCTTTAGCCCCACAATTCAACCGCACCGGGCCAAGCTAAGCCCCAGCTAAAATGGCCCAAAGCTGGAATTTTGGCTAACCCTTGCTAAGGTTAGCAAGGGTTAGCAGAAAAGCTAAAGTCAAAGCTAGAGTCAAAATAGCACGTACACACATATCCACAACCCACAACAATATCCTCTCAACACAACCCCACAGAAGACAAGAATGCCATCAAAACAAGGAGCAAACTGGCTTCCCCAAGACGACGAGCAACTCGCAAAAAGTTGGTGCAAGATCTCCCAGGACGCCATCCGCTCGAACGGACAAAAAAAGGGCGAGTTTTAGCAACGTGTAGCAGATGACTACAACGACTTCTCCAGCGGCGTTGAACGGGACGGGACTAGTGTCATGTGGAGGTGTTTGCATTTTATTCCTGATTTCTTTTCCTTCTACAAACTGAAACTGATGGGCTTCTTCAGATGAGGTCACATCCAGAAAGCGACGTTGAAGTTTTCGGCAATATACCACAAGCTTGAAAATAACCGACCCTCCGGCTCGGTCATGGCAGACCTCCTTCCCAACACCAAAAAGGCGTATTACGAGCAGGAAGGGAAGCAATTCATACATGAACAAGCGTGGATGGTCATCAAGGACTTGCCAAAGTGGGCACCCCCTTCGCAAACGCAGGCTCACGATACCCAAGATTCCCAATCACCTGCTTTTCCTTCTACTCAGGCTGCCGATACTCAAACCAATGCTGCCAATGCAAATCCAGATGATGTAGCATCCACAGCAGGCAATCGAGGGACCTCTTGGAAGCGACCCCCAGGTGTTCACACGACCAAGAGGTTGTTGAAGCAAGAAGACTTCAACTCAAAGAAGATCAGAATGTTGAATGAGCGCTCTAAAAACTATCGCGAACAAACGTTAGCGATGAATCGAACGAACGACATCCGGCATGAAGTGGCTAAAGCCAAAGTCCATGCATCTAACCTGAAAATCATGGCAAAAGACCCAGACAACTTACCCAATGACATCTCCCAAGAGTTTCTGAAACTCCAGAAAGAAGAAATCCTTGAAGATCTCCGAGAACGACTCAAGGCCAAGAAAAAAAGGACCCAAGAGAAGGACACGGCCGATTCAAACAAGGAAGCCGAGGCGTTATCTTCCTCTTATTTCAACAGCAAGCCTGCAAGTTTTGATGCCGATGGCCAAAGCTCCAACAATCAAGACCCATCGAGTCAGGCAAACATGCAGGATTATTGCAACGATGACGAGTACGGTACCTCCAAAGGTCATAATCTCGATCCCTCTCTGGACAGCTTGCTGATGTAGCCTCATGATCAATTTCCCTTTTTTTTTCTTTTCTCTTTTTTCTTTTCTTCATCTCATTCTCTCTTTCCCTATCCTGTCGCTCTCTTTCTTTATCCTCTTGCTCTCTTTCTTAATCCTCTCGCTGTCTTTCTTCATCCTCTTTCTTCACTCACATGATGAAGAGAAGTTGTAAACACACAAGTAAAAAAATGTTTTTTTTTTCTTTTCTTTTTTTCATTAATCAAACACGCAATCAAACAATTTTTTTATGATTTAATTTTTACTAGATCACTCGGCTGAAGTTGAACTATTCCTTGCCCCATAGCGAGCCCAGTTCATGTCGATGAGATCGTTAAGGAGTCTTTGATGCTGTAAGCCTGACTTCATTTTGATGTTACGGATTTGCTTCTTCTGCGAGCTGTATGGCTGGCTTTGAGGTGGAACGAGGGTGACATTTTGAGGCAATCGATACAATTCTTTTGATTCACTATCATGATCCTCCACACTCATGTTGTGGAGGATCACACATGTCTTCATGATTATCACCATGTCCTCGGGACTCCAGAGGCGCGCTGGAACAGACACAATCAACCATTTTCCCTGTAGGACCCCAAATGCACGTTCGATGTCCTTTCGAGCCGCCTCCTGGAGTTTTTGGAAGTGTTGGGAAGGTGGATCTTGATTGACACCTTTCGCTTTGATGAGAGTCGACCAAGAGGGATAAATGCCATTGACCAGATAGTAGGCATGCAAGTATTTGCGATTCTGAACTTCAAATCGAACATCCCAGGCCGTACCATTGAGCATTGGTTTGAAAAGCAAAGACTTCTCAAGAACATTGATGTCATTTAGAGCGCCAGCCGTTCCAAAGTAACAGTGCCAGATCCACATGCGTTGATCGGCCACCGCTTCTAATACAACCGTTGGTTTCTTCTCTTTTCCTTTGTACTGCCCGGCCAAAGCTGTTGGACAATTCTTCCATGCCCAGTGCATGCAGTCAAGGCTTCCGATACAACCTGGAAATCCGCGTCTGTTATTTGTATCAAGGATCCTTATCAAGTCGTTGGAATCGGGTTTTCGTAGGAAAGTCTTTCCATACAAGTAGATAATTGCGTTACAGAATGACTTCAGGCATTTACGGGCGGTTGCTTCACTCGTACGGCAGTATTCATCTGTTGCGTCCATTGCACAGCCATAGGCTAGTTGACGGAGTGCTGAGGTTATCTTCTGGGTGCTTGACAAGCCTATCTTCCCCGTACAGTCCTAGACAGAGGTAAAAAAAGAAAAAATGTCAGACTAAACTTTATGAAGAAAAGAAAAGGACAAAGATACTGACCGGCTTCTGAACAAAATAAGGGAACGAAGATTCGACATCGGCAATAATTTTGAGCACTAGTTGTTTCCTGAGCCGAAACCTACGCTCAAAATCTCGATCGTTGTAAGTAGAATCCTTGTCAAAGTAGTCCTTCATCAACTTTTGATGGCCTTCAACATGGTTCCGTTCTTTATTTGGTTGGCGTTGGGGTTGGCTGATTTCTTCCTCTTCTGAATCTGATTCGTATTCTTCTGATGAAGAGTCTTCTTCTTCTTCCTCAATGTCTTCATCTCCGAACAATTCCTCCATTAGACGGCGTCGCTTGGTGAGCTGAGTTTTGCCGGTACGCTTGAGCATTTTTTTCGAAGCTAGCTAGTTTGGCAGAACGGTTTAGCCTTGACCGGTGATGTTGAAAAGGCCGCAGCTAGCTAGCTGCGCTTAGCTTCAACTTTAGCCGCAGGCCAAAGTAGCCCGACCGGTAAAGATGCTCTGAGAGGGTCATCAGAGCTGGCTTGCAACTGGTGATCAAGACTTGTGGAGGAGAAGATTGGCAATGACAGAGGATCAAGAGGAAGTTGAGACTCGAGTCCGGGAGTGCAATGAAAGGCTTTCTCTTGTTCATCAGCACTGAAGGATTTGTGACCTTACACCCACAACCTTGAAGGAGTGGCATATTATTACTGCATCTGTTGGTTGGGACACCAACAGGGTAGCTGAAATCGAGAGAATGAAAAGTGGGACAAGATAAGAGTGGCTCAATTGAGTTAGAGGAGTAATGGAGAAGAAACAAATGGGGTTGATCGTTCCTTGATGTTGTCTTTACTGATATTTATTATTTATGTCCTTGGAAGGAAGCAGGTTCTGGTTCAAGTTAAAAATTTGGGCTCATTTCTTCACTTCACTTCTTCATGTAAATTGTATTTTCTTCCAACCAAGGTTGGATCATCTGGAGTTGTGGTCAAAAAAAAATCATACATGTATTAAATTTTTCCTTTCAAGACTTCCTTTTGCAAGCCTCAAAATTTTAACTTTCCGAAGAGCCACTGCCAGCATGGCCATCTTTTTCCAACCCTGCAATAAGCTCAGCCTCGGCCCACCACCATCGCCCAAATAAAAGCCTGTGGGAATGTCCCGCAGAGACTAAGAGAGTGCCCAGTGGCATGCCCACGCGTCATGCCCAGAAACCTCAAATTGTGATTGAGGACAACACTGAGGGGGACCATGCAAGACCTAGGATAAACTGATATTCGAAAGAACAGGGAACAATGACATATACCCACAATCAATTCACAACAACAACAACAACCTGATTACGTAATTATTATGTATTACACGTCGTCCGACAGGGTGACGCCCTTATCCTCAAAGGACAAAAGGTCGAAACGAAAAACACTAGGAATGGCAGTGAATAAGCGATATAGAGGAGATTTACATATAATCACAGACGCATAGATCAGGGCGTATTCAAAACCCGAGGTTCAGTCAACAGGTTATGTCTTTGTTCGGTTGAATTCAACATAAGCGCAACATAGCAAACACAGGGAGAGGAAGACGCAAGTTGGATAGGCTTGTGAGGATCTAGTTGCTTCCCCCACTGCCGCCGCCTTGAGGCACACGATCAACAGGGGTCCAGAGCAGCTCGACAGCCTCTCTGCCCTGGGAAGCAGCGCCCATCCCGCCGCCGGCGCCTCCGCCGACAGCGGGCACGATAGCGTCCTGGCTGGAATCGTTCTGGTGGTGCTGGAGGTGGTTGACTTGCTGCGATGAACCGCTACCGACCACGCCCAAGCTGAGCGTGCTGTCGACCAACTTGGGCTTGAACTCGAGATTCGAGAGCAGCACCGACCAGATCTCGCTGAACCCGGAACACACCTTCCCCCCGTCGCTCAGCATCTTCAGCACCGTCTTCATCGACCTCCCGTCCCGCACTTCGTTCCAGTGCGTCAGCATGTAGTTCACTTCGATCTTCCTGATCTCTTCATACGCCGATGTAAAACTTGAGAACACTTCCATAGGTATGCTGCGTCGAAAGAAAAAAAAATCCACATGGTATATAAGTACAACGATCAATGCGAGCAGCGTGCAAAGCGCACTGACTTTTGTACCGTCAGAGATCGTGTGATGTGTTCGAAGGCTCTCGACTTGAGTTCCGTCAAGTTCAACTTGTCTGCCAATCTGCAACATCATCATAAACGTAACTGTCAATTTTGTTTTTGCAGAAGATCTTCCTGATGGCTGCATTCGCAGATAAGAAAGAGATGGGACAGAAGGATTTACCGATAAATTGCCTTGGCGCTGCATACGAGACTGGAATCGACTGCAGACCCGCTCGGGACAGACTGGCCCCCGCTGCCGATGAATGCGGCTTTCGCTATCATCGCATGGCCGTAGGCCTTTCTGGAGGAATAACAGAATGGAATCCCAGTCTCCAAAGCCTCGTCTTTCAAACAACGATACGTCGATGACAAGGGCGCAAACGAGATTGAACTGATCCACGCAAACCATCACAAAGAGGGTATAAATTTGATGTTAGCTTGAACAGGTGGGATGACTCAAGGCTGACTAAACAGGGGAGTTTCTGTGCCGACTCACTCGGTGTACAAAAAGTAAAGCAAGGCCTTAAAGGTCGTGTATGCTGCGTCTGTCACTTCGATCACCGTCATTTTCCTTGCTGATCTCAAGTTAGTAGGCTTTCGTGATGGCTTGGATTGTCCAGCTGACGCAGTTTGGTGTAAGGATCGACTAGGAGACAAATCAGTCGAGCAATTGTGGTTGACAACTTTCGATGCAACTCGATTGTCTTGACTGGGATGGATCAAATTGGATGGGTGTGCAATTTTCAAGCCCGGGGAGGACACAGGCGCCGGGTTGGAAGTGGCTAAATGGGAATCGTGAGGACCCAGTGCAATCATATGAGCTGGTGACGACTCTGTGACAAACTCAGTGCTGTTATCGGCAATCGTGCCGTAGTTGATCGATTGGCCGCTTTGTTCAGCCATCCCATCACTCGTTAGTATATTCAGAGACCTTTCGGCGCTAGAATCTGATTGTAAGCTCTTGTTGTGACTTGCGGCACCAAAGGAACTGTCATTGTCTTGAAATCTGATTAATTCGTGATCTCCTGAATCTCTCTTTGCTGGTTCGGCGCCTTCCTCATAGGTCTCTAGCTCTTGATCTTTGTGCGTGGTTTCTTGATTCATTTCTTCTTCCTCAAAGTCTTCATTTCTGACATTCTCATCGTCATCGCAATCATCTGAATCTTCTTCCATCAAGTCATCCTCGTCGTCGTCTTCAAACTGTTCCCCTTGGGCGAACCGGTCAGGATTATTCATGTCCCTTTGGTAATTAGGATCATCGGAAGAATCGTTGCTGAGGGTCACGGTAGACTCAGCAAACCCAGATTCGAACATGGTGCTGAAGTATTCACTACGTCGAATGAGAATCTTTTTGCTAGCATATAATCGGCGGACAACTAGATTGGAGTGACTTTTTTGATCTGCACTTCCATCGCGGTTGCGGCGACGACGGATAATCTTGAAGCAAATGTCAGAATACAAAGGATCGTTGAAAAGAGAAGAATATGCCTCCAGGAGGTCCAGTGGCATGAGTTTCTTGATGGTTTGAGTGGTTGGTTGAGGGGCTGGCGGGATTGGACTGAAATGGAAGAGAAGAATTAAAAAAGCGGACAGATAGGCAGTGGGACAAAGGTGAGTAAGCCAGAATTGACAGCATGGCGTTAAACAAGATTGCGATGACTCACGAGTAAACTATGGTACAGCAAATCAGAAAGGCGTCGTTATACTTTGCCTGTGGGTGAGAAGAGCGGTTGGTATTGCAGTCAGGATCAGCAATAAGCAATGGTAGAGCATGTCCCAAATAAGGAAAGAGTAAGAAGGTGAAAACTCGATAATAAGAAGTGGAATTTGATAAAACAAAACAAAAAAAGAGAAACAAACAGAAGGATTGGAATAATAGGCGTCGTTCCTTCTCCAATATTGGGCCCACCCCCAGTTGCGCGCTTCGTGGCTGAACGCATGGTCATTCGCCTCCATAGTTTTGTAGGTGGTTCGACGGTCCAAACTCTTGATCTTAATTTTTTTTTTTTTTTGTGTTCAGACAAAACAACGGTTGTTAGGTCAAGAAGTGATATATGGCTTTTTTTTTATAAGTACAAGGAGCCAAGTGGAAAAAGTGAATACCTCGAAGGTGAACTTGAAGAGTCCTTCTCTTTGCCATGGTACCTGATTTGGATCGAGCGGTTTGAGCTGAGTGGAAGTGGCTGAATGAGGGTTAAGAAGGTGAGTAAGTTTACGCCACGAGTATCTTTTGTGTTAAATAGAGATGATTCATAGGGGTACTTAGTCTTACGGCTGAGGGTTGAACTGGAAGCAGATGATGGCAGGAGTGAGTGTTTTGTTAACTGATAGACAGCTGCTCTCTCAAATTCTTCAGGTGTCGGTTGGCAGGACAGGTAGAGCGAGCAATATTGGTCATGTCCTGAGTTTCTGCGAGATATTGAGTAGAGAAGTGGATGTTGTAAGTATTTATGTCTCTCTTTATCAATGAAGATGATTTGAAAATGATTAGGTTAAACAGCAAGTTGGAACTTACGGGTAGAAGAAGACCTGCCATTTTCCCATGCCGAAGAAGGCCGACTTGACACATTTAGACTTTGTGTCACCCTTGGAGGAGTCGAAGATGTGTTTCAAGTTAGAGAGTTTCCATTCGAGCGAGACCTGTATGTACACAGATAGAGTCATCAGATGGTGGGATCCATGGAATTGTACATCTGCAGAGCATGCAGTTCATGAGGGTACATAGAGACACACGCTTTTGATTTCGAGGAACTCCTGCTTGTCGTTCAGGGTGGGTGAGCTGGCTGCTGGCTTGCTCATAATGGCTGAGTGTGTGCTCAAGTTAAAAAGTTGATGACAGGAAAAGTGCACACTTTCCCTCCAGGAAGGGTCTCCCACCAGCCATGGCTGTCTTTCAGACCCTGTCTGCGCGCTCGGGAGCCCCCTCCGGAGCGCCCGCCGCGAGCCTCTACTCCAAGTTGAACCCTTCATCCCTCGAGGCCCTGTCCCCCCGGGTGCTAGCACGGGGGTACATCTAAATTCCACTTCAGCCACTATGGCAATCATCAACAACCTTGCACTCCGATTGTCATTCAAACATTTGTGCGCTTCCTGTGGGATTTGCTATGGACAAAGTTCTAAAATTTTCAACCTACAAGGATCTCAAAGTCTTACAACTCCACCAGGTCTTTCTTGAAACCAGATTTTTGACCAAAATTTCAAAGTGTTCCGAAGAATGAAAACCTAGTGGAGGTTAACAACTTCTTTTTCTGATTGTAGCTGTCTTGATCTGAATGGCATTGAAAGCCCTGTAAAATGCCATCAGGAAGCCCGCGACTGGCTTGTATCCTGATCAAGGGGTATATATATATATGTGCACGCACGTATGTCTCATAATACCACAACTCATGATTGACTATTCAAAAAAAAAATTAACTAAGACATTACATAAACCTTGACAGGGAAATAAAAATAACAATTGAAAGCAAGGGATATATGTATAACATTTTATAAGGTCCATGTAGAGAAAGAAGGATTTGTTGACGGAGTAAGGACTAGTTGAGAGACAGAGTGGCCCAGTCGGGCAAGATGGAGGAGGCGATTCTGAGGCCGACCAACTTGCGCTGATACTCTATCTGTTCTTCGTTCTCCTCGTCCTCCTCCTCGTCCAGTTCGTCGAGGGTGACGAAGCCGCCTCCAAGAAGATTCGCACCGCCGGAGGAAGACTCGTGGTGGAGCTCGAGTTCCTGTGAGACGAGGCTGGACTCAACGACCGAGTCCCAGCGCTCGCGGATCACCTCCTGCCCGCCAATCTTCATGGACCCAGCTAGCGATCCCCCGATCCAGGCCAGTAGGTTCATCTGGAACTGGGGCGGCCGTGCACTACTCGAGCGTGCAGGCGCGTCCATGTTGGCCGGTGGATCCGCCGCGTCTTCAAAGTGGTTTAAAATTTTCAGCTCGCCACTCAGCGGATGCAGTGGACTGTACTTCCGACGATGGTGGAGCCACTGCCTCACTTGATGCTGCTTCTTGGATTTCTTCGTGGGAGAAGACGACAACTCGTCTGAGCTTGAGACGCTTGGCGGGACCTGGAACTCCTCCAGGGTGAGTATCAGCTCGGACTTCAATCGACTCAAGAATCCAGGCAACATAGCGCCACCCCCTGAAACGACCAGATTCCTAATGATCGGTCGTCGTAGGTCAATCGGAAGTTTCAGCAGACTTTCCAGGATGACTTCAGGGATGCTCAGGCTTTCCTCCTCTTCCTTCTCGATGCGGGCCTGGCTGATCGTCGGATTGAACAGGATCTCACTCGCCCGTTCTCGGATCCATCCCGGGATTCGAATCACGCCTACACATGGGGCCCGTGGGTTAGATTGCGATGGCTGGATAATTGGGAGTTTATACACCATGTCTTGGGTCTGAGGGGATGTAGACTGTTTGTAAATTCTTTCGAGCGTATCCAACAGTTGATGGTCATTTAATTCAGAGTAATCTTGGTTTAAATCTTGCTCTTCTTTCAGCTCGTTGTTTGTTTCTTCTTTTGATAATGATTGAGTGGATGCTTCTGTTTGATTCCCAAGCTTCGGTCTGTCTTGGCTGACGAACAACAGACGCGTCTTAATATCTTCGACCACTGCAGGCGTCAGGAGGCCAGGAGGGATAGGAGTGGGCTTGGAGATCTTTGGCGTATTGGTGGATAACGACGACTGGCCGAACTTGGGGATGGTAAGATATTGGGCGAAACGTGTAAGGAGCACGGTGAGACGGGCAGTCAATCTTGCGCCAGCTCGTCTGGTGGATTTGATCATAGGAAATAGGGGGCGAGACATGTAAACCTGTGGATTGAGGTTCAAATTATCATTCAGCGTGTACACACATCAATAGAAACCATATTTTCTGTATAACGAGAGAAGTTTTGGTGGGACAAACAGGTATGACCCAAGTTTCCAAATTTCCTACGTCGATCACCAGTCCGGTTAATATTCCACACGCCATGAGGGACAGCACGGGGGAAGGGGTGAAGGCGATACTTGGGACGTGGAGTTGATCGAACAGCACGATGGCGATTTCTGAGCGGAGGCTAGTTGGGATGAGAGGGTTTTCTATGAGGATGACTTTGCGCTGTTTAGGGTCGATCATGAGGTGGTTGAAGAAGAGTCTGGTGAGTCCGATGGCGATGGCATCTGCGATGAGTGAGATGGAGGGGCAGGCATGGATATTCCAGATGGAGTCCGAGCTGCCCAGGATGGGTTTGCAGAGCTGGCAGACGGAGATGACGAGCCGGGGGCTGGTTTCGGAGGAGAAGCCCGCCTTCCAGACCTGCGAGCCGAGGTCGAGGATGACCCTGTCGTCGGTGCCATACAGCGAATGTCGAGAGCGCAGGTTGGTGGTGTACGCGGGGGAGGGCCCCGTGCGCAGGTGTGAGGGATGGTGGATGGTCCGGCTGAGGTTGGAGGTGCTCGGCGGCGGCTGCCCGGCGAGCTGAACGGGGCGCGGCGTTCTCGGCGACCGCTGGAAGGCTCTGGCGGGGGAGTCGGCCGGCATATTTAGTTAGATTGGTGGTCACTGGACAATGGGGATTCGGATGGAGATCAATCCAGGCCGCGTCTCTTTATATTTATTATTATGTAGCTTGTTAACAACGTATCTATCTATTAGTAGTTCCTTCCAGATAACTTTCACCGCGTGTTTGCTGTCACCAGAAGCAACAAATCCCCATGAGCTTCACAAACAGGCTCATAACTACTACATATTCACACCTTGCTGATAGCTCCATACATACAAGCTGCTAATTGGTGGGCTCTCACACGAGACACTGCAACTCAGAGCGGGCACACATCTCAGAAATTCAGTCATCACTCCTATTCTTCAACAGTGGTCACGCTGAGGGGCTTTCATCTCACTGTCTAATAGTTTGCATATGCATAGTGCGCAATGTCAAAAAAAAACTGCACTTGAAAAAAAGGGAGAGACTCTGCAACTTCAAGCCCAGGGCACTGAATTCTACATGCCAATTATCTCCAAAATGCTGCGGCTTGAAAAAAGGGCAAAAATCCACCAACTTTAACTTTGGATTTTATCAAATGGAAATATGACTTGCTCAAAAGTCTTCCTTTGGTTGGTGTCTGAAGGCTATCACTATATAGCTAAATAATTCAAGTTCAACTCAAGTTCAATTCAAGTTCATCAGAATTTATTGTTCACCCTCTTCCACAAAGTTGCTTGATTAACCTATAGAACCAAATGTTGAAGCAAATGTTGCCAGAGTGGAGCACATATGTTTGCCAAACTTAATTCCAAAACAACCAGAATGGGAGATTACAGTCATCTCTCCATACCTCAGGATGTTTTGAGATCAATTCCATGTTTTCAACAGCTCCCCTCAATGAGAACAGCAAGCCAGTAAAGGCTGGTCCTGTCATTTACTGCAAGTCTTTTCCCAATGGACTTTTGTTCAATGAGAGCTTGTTCCATAATAGTTGTGAAATTTACATGTATATACAATCTTGGATTGCCCAAGTGTTGAATGAAAGAGATTAGTATTTTTCACACACAAACAACCCAGATTGAAGGGGAAACCCACCTGAAAGTTAAAATCTCAAGTAGTGGCAAACTTGCTCACTAAAAAGAATATCTCATGTAAGCAGACCTTGCCCAATAAGAAGCAAGTTTCTCACCAAGAGGGATGTCTCTCAGTGAGAAGAAGTTGCTCAACAAGTGGAATGGAGAAGGCCATGTTCATTTAGAGGGAGATCTGCTCATCAAGAGGCATTTCTCTTGCTGTAGAAAAGACCATGTTGTGCCAATTGCAATCATCAGGCCCAGTGTAGAAAGAAGTCTGGTCTGATTGTCTTGAACACCAGATTATAAAACAGAGGACAAGACCAAGCCTGCTCAGTTCTCACCCATCATGTGAATGAATCATGCCAGGGACAGTTTTTAAGGCATCTTTTCCATGGACAAGTTAGCCTTAATTAAAGCTGTCCCAGATCACTCACTTCATACACCAAACTGGCCACCAGGACAAATCAATAATCATTTGATTACAACTGACGTACCAAATTGAAAAGGCCCCTATTCACTTTGGGACCTCTTCTACCACCTCTTCGCCGGGCACTGTACACCACAGCTCATTTTTTTTAAGAAATTGTCTGATCTGCCCTTCAGATAATTTCAGATTCATGAAGGCATCTGGCTCTGAAGGATGGTCTTTTGGGTGTCCCCAGGATGGAAATGCCCCAAGTTAGTCCCAAGCATACTTTTGATGCGTCTTAGGGATTTTTGTGTCCTGCTGACAGCTCTGCTTATATGAAACCATAAGTGTCCTGAGGATGCCTCAGTGAAAAAGTGTCTTTGGAACTGACTGCTTTGGTGGTAAGCCCATGCGCTCAACAAGTGGATCACCAACATCTCCATGGGTTAGGTGTTTTTGAAGGTTTCGGATGGGGCCTCCCACGGATGCAAGAGCGATGGTGACTTTCTTCGTATCCCTGCTGGCGCTTTGCAGCAGTCCGCGAAAAAGAATGGCGGATGGCCCGCTTCCCAAATTCCCCACGGCGTCTGGCTGTGATTAATGGTTGGGGAAAGAATGCCTTGGACAAAATTGTAGTGAATGATTTTGTTGGCTTGCTTGGGGATTCGACAGCGTTGACTTGACTGGTACTGTGATTGTATGGCTCCCGTTGGTTCCTTTGGGTTGGTGGCTAGGCTTTTTCTCAGTCTAGGGGAAGCGACGGAATGACACATCTGGAATATTTTGCAGATCTGTGTGCTCATCACTCAGATCTGGATCTGGGAGGACTCCCTGAGCGAAGGGAAGTCCTCCAGTGGAGGACTTCCCGTCACCATTTACAGGGCTGTAAATGCCCCTCTAAATTCTAAATTAAGGGAGGTATCACAAAAAGAAGCAGTGTATCTGAAACTTGTGATTTTCATCATTATGAAAACATTGAAATTTTGGCCAAAAATCTGGATCTAGACCCTGTAAATCAAGTTTTAGATCCTTCTAAACCCCTAAGGGAAGTCCTCCAGTGTAGTCCATGATGTTAAGGGCAACTCTAGATACCACGAAACTGAACTTGGGACAAGTGAATACCTGACAAAGAGTCATAAAATTAGATGTACCTATAGATTAAGACAGATTGATCCGGAGATTCAACGACCAGTTTTTTTTTTTCTTGATTCGGAGAAATTATACATTTCAGTATTTTAATGATTAATGGAAAAATAAAATTTGGATAGATAATAGGATGTTCAAGATCCTAGTATGGACATGACCGGCTGCTTCCCTCATGATGTGTAGCATGGCAATATGCAGTTTTCCTGATGGCTAAAGCCATTTGGCAGATTCTTGACATCCCAGACAAAGAAGTTTGCAACAAACCTCCCTTTGGGAAGGGCACTTCACGCCCTGATCGCACTATTTCCTTGAATGCATGAATATTGGCATTTTTTAAATGAAGTATAAACATAAGGGTAATTGCTGATCGACGGCGGTTGAAGTGATGCAAGGGGCTCACTAGCCTCACGTCGAGCAGGGTAAGATTCATAAAAGATTAGATTATGTAGCTTGGAGCCGTAGGACAAAAGTCGGAGAACAAAAAGTTGCAGCAGGGTTGATACGAGTGTCCGCGGACCTCCATGACCTCTGGTTGTTTGTCTTGCACGAATCAGGGTGCAACCGCAATCAACTGATCATTTCTTGAAGCGAGTGTGTGAGAATGACTATTTCTTATCCTCTTCCCTCTTTGGAAAATAACATACGACCAGCTCCTCGATCAACGCTCCCCAAATGATAACAGTCAGGTACATTGCGGAAAGATCAAAACAATTTTCCTTTGCAACAAAACATCCTTAATTTTTACATGCGTCTCAGACAAAGAAGTACAATTTCTATATACATACCGAATCAAGTAGAATGGCTATCAAGTTAGATCGTCAAGCACAGCAATTCTTTTCAAGGAAATGTTAGTAGGAGATAGGTAAGCGAAAGAAAGAAACGGAATTCTGAATCCATATATGAGAAGCTGTCCAATTTAATCACACGCAGGCGTTGATGTTCAAAAAGGCAAAATCAACCCAACCAAACTCTTTTTTCGCGTTAATTTAGAATATATCGAATTTGATGTTTCGCATCCGAATGTCCTCCCTTGCTCAATCCTGTCGAATTTGAGGTGGCATGCTTTCCTCGCTTGATGTTGGCGAAGAGGATAGCTGATGCCGTCGAGGAGAAATCACAGCTCCACTGAGAAGGTCGACCGCTGGACCACCGATGAAGCCGTAATCAAAGTGCGATCCTGGCGACTTTGAACTCGAATGAGTTTCCGGAACCGAAGGCGTATGAAGAGCGTGGGTAGTCGATTTACGGAATCCATTGGAATACGGGTTGCACCTCATCGGAGGGCAATGTTCGAAAACTGTCGGTTTCATTGGTTCCTGATTTGACTGCCACGAAGCCCATTGATTAGGATACGCTTCTGGGATGCCTTTGGAGTCATAGGGCATTCTTGGGCTTGGATATTGAACCGCCGACCGGATATAGTTGACTTCATTAGGGAAATGAGTCTGCGGTTCAAGTCTAGTATACAATGGCCAAGCGCTCGAATGGTTCTTCACATTGCAAGCCATAGGCTCCCACAAATTGTAAATACCACCGGATACCGGTGGGCTTTTGATAAACGGACTGCTTGATTGAATCGGCATTTTCGCTAACGAGACGACAATCTCGAGTTCTTTGAGCAAGTTGACTTTTGGACCGGGCCGTCTTCCCAGATTGAGCTCGCCGTCCTTTTGCCTAGTGGAGGGATCCATCATCCCGTTGATGTCGATATCAACTTTGCTGAAGAACAAAATGCGGGATTTGATTTCGGTGGAATCTCAGCTTGACCGAAATACTTTGCAACATTTAGATCAGATTAAGCAGAAGAACGTACGGATTTGGTGCAGTCGCCTTGGCTAATCTGATTTTTAGTGGCGCCTCCACGTCTAACCAAATTTTCCGATCGAGGTGCTGCACTAGCGCGACAGCCTCATGCTTATACAGAACACTAGAGTTGGGAGAACAGTACACCGGGACGTTTTGATTAACTTTCTGACGCTTCGCCAAGGCGAAATTAGCATCGGACTCACTTGACAAAGCCCACTCCCCGACTCAATCCGCCGCCGGCATTCGGTGCAATCTTGTCCCTAATGACATGCACCTTTAGACGGCATCCGCAAGAGAAATAGACAGGGATGCAAAAGATATTTTTCCAAAAAGAAAGTTGGTCCAGGTAACTCAGATTTAGCTGATAAGCAATTTGTTATTCTACACTTACCGTCAGGATAGGGATGCCGTCAAAAATCTGAGCCAAATCGTACTCGATCCAGCTCTTTGGGAAGTTTGCAAGGAAAATATTGGTTGGTGAAGGAGGATGGACTGGTGGCAATCTCAAGTAGGCAATGGCAGATGAAGAGCTCTATTTTCGATGCGATGGAACACACAAGGATTCGTGGTCAGCTGAGTTGAGCTTCCTCAGTAAGGTCTACTGGACAGGGAGCCTTTTCGACGAAGAAATACAGGGTTATGGATGTGTGGCTGGCTAAATAGGTTGGACGAATTTTTCGGGCCGACGGCGATATCACTCTCATCAAGTTACAACACACTGCAATTGTAAGCTAATCAGATGAACGGCGAAGATTTCCTCTTGCTTCATAGGATGGCCGATCAGAAAGATGAAACAGGATGGAACCCGCGGGCAAGCAATCCGCACTTGTACAGTACTTTATCTGTTCAAGTATGAATTCGTGCAGATCCTATTCGAAAATCATGATGTTTGACGCCCCATCTGCAGCCACCATGCCGGAGTTATTCAAGCAAAATATGAGTCGGATGAATGTTTTAAAACCAGCCCGACTTACGTGTTCGTCAAAATCCGAAATATCTGGATCGGTCTGTTCCCCTAAATGAAATTGGAAGTCATCTGGTTTAGACTGGCCGTTTGCCGCAGAGAACCAAAGATTTTGCTCCATAAGATCAACTCAAATAAAGGAATATCGACCAAGAGTGGGGTGTTTACAAATTACAATGCGAAAAAGATTTAGATTTTTGGGATTAGACTCGAATGACACATCCAGAGGCGTTGGGAAGCTGGCGCAATGGGATTAAACTGAAGAAGACTCGTCCGACTTTTGAAAGCTACTGAGAAGAAATCTTAATTTAGCAAAACAAAAGACTAACTGACAGGATGTAATGTGTACTTCGTCCAGCTCCCTTGCCCCACGATCCCGGAGGCTGGAACTCACGCACAGTGTACACTGATCGCTCTGCGTGGTCAACTCTCGGTGGTCGCCGTCTTGACGGGCGAAACTTGCCGCGGAAGGATGGGGAATCGGGTATTCGTGGAAAAAAAAAGGGATTTCGAAGATAGGCTTTCGAAAGTGCCACAACGGAATGGATTTTCAATCAGGCACAGCTTCTTTGTTAAGCTCAAAGGAACTACATACCGCTTTTCTTCCACCGCTGTTTGTTCCACCTACCACCTGGAAAGTTGTCAAAAGGGTTGGCTAGCCTGTAGAGACGTTATCACCAACCACTTCGATTTTGAGGCTGCTATTTGGAACGGAAGCTTGAATGGCCACATCTTCATTTGTACTCCCATGTACGTAATAACGGTCAACCCACTCCAGGCTGCGATTGTTTGTACAGGACCGGACCGGTGGTGTCAATGTAGCACTATCTAAACCCTAGTGCGATTTTTCAGAGATAAACTACAAAGAAAGAAACTGGATTGCTCGTGATTGGCAGGAGGCAATGGGGTCTACTAGTTCAGGAGTCTAGCAAATCGTGACGGAACAAATCCGGTCTGGCTCCCTTAACACTACGAACCCTTGTAATTAGTGCAATGACGGTAAGAAATACATACGTAGAATTTTTCTCGGCCAGTACTAGTCCTCCCGGGGACCCTTTGCCTTGAATATTACTTCGGGCAATATCCTGATCCTTCGCTTTTACCTGCCTTGACACCCATCACTTCCGGGCTCGGCGATATCCTGGGTCTGAACTCACTGCATAATGTTTTTTGTTGTTCTACCGAAGTTGATCCGGGAGGTCAAGCCGTTGGTTGACCTGCTTGGAAATGACGCGCACAATATTTTATCCTGTGGTTGGGCCAAGACCTCTGAGTGTTTGATTGGCACTTTAATCCCGGTAATGCATTCCCTTTCTCGCAGATACCTTCATAAAACTCTCTTTAGATCGGAAATACATAAGGCGCTATATATAATGTGTTTCGCCGGTCACCAGGTTCCTAAAAAACTGACCACGATCAAATGATTAATCTGTGCTTCAGGTGGAATTCCCGAGTTAGTAAATATAACCTGTACAGTACTACATGAATCGTTGATAGGTCCAGCAGCGGCTTTCTGTTGTTTTGGAGAAAACTTGGCAGATTCCTCAAGGGTTGATACTTGATTCAAATCATTCAAGTGAGCAGGTGACCCACATGTTCAGGCAGCAAACGACTTCAAGAGTCTCTGAAATTTTATGTACACACAAAGCTGACTAATTGTTAGATTGACGATGTCCCCCCCATCTCCCCAAGTGATCCTTTTGCACAATTGCTCACAGGTGTCCCGAAAACCTAAGCGATGAAAATACGTATATATGTAACACACTGTTTTCACCTTGTTAATCCTGGTTAGATAGATCATTAAAAACACGCCCAAACTGGCCGGCACTGAAATTTGGGATGTACATTCTGATCTGTTAGCTCAGCTATTGCGGCCTCGTTACGTTTCCCCCGCTGAATCTTGGTGAATGAATAATTTTAGTCCTTGACGCAATTTACAGATCAAGGAAGATTTTCCCAATGAATGCACCGCAAGGTAAAGGACATCAAATTGGCGAATTATCAGATATATACTGAGGCAGATTACATTTTCGATATCTTAATTGTCAGATTTCATGCTTGTGGTGGGCTGCTTGTGATGCACTTGAATGCACTCGGTGAAATACCATCTCCAGAGGAATGGATGTGTGAATGTTCCCCATCGGGGGATTCTAGTAATGAAAATATCGCCACTGTGAGGCGTTATGGCGACACTGATGTGTCCATTATTATTATTGCCTTCCCTTTTCCCTTTCCTGCTCTCTAATTGGGAGGGTGTGGCTTCTGAAGTAGTGGCGTGCTGCTAGCCAGTTACAAGAATCCGTTGAATGAAGCGAGGAAATTGCAGCACACCAGGTGAATCATTATATTTGAGCCACAGATCGGCGCGGCGGCAGCTTTACAAGAGTTTGGGAACCGAAACCTACAGGAGTGACTCAGCTTTCGCCCGGCTTCACGGCTCTTCACGGCGATTTCCCTGCCGGAATGCAGCCTAATTTATGCAGTAGAAAAATAAACGTGAGGTAATTTCACACATTCAAATTTTGTATGATAATTTTCACGATACATACAATTCTCAATTGATCGTCGTCTCAACGGGCTTCTCAACATCACGGGTCTTGCCCAAAGCTTGATCAAGCGTGGAGTGAAGATTTTTTGGATCGTCAATCCGGTTTTGACATTTGCCTAGTCTAAAAATCTGTTCGGGAAAACAGAAGATTCTGATAGAATCATCTTCCAACTTTCAGCCTGTAAAGATGGGCACATCATCGGGCCTCTTCTTTTTGACAGTGGATCTATGTAGAGCTAACAGACAATCAAACGCACTGTTTTTTCAGACCAAGTCTAGTTAAACCCGAGTGATGTTTTTCTGGTGAATTAGCTCGATGGACTGCCGTAAACTCAATGGCATTATTAATCTGCGGTAAGAAAAGCAGTGATTCTTTTAGGGAAACTTCAGTTTGTATACCTATCAAACATATATGTACATACATGGCAAAGGGGTTTGCCTGTCACATATTCGCTATGCAGTATTTCACGAAATTTTCTATTCTAGAAGCACCACCAATCACGAGAAGAAGAGGGGGAAGACGGGAGATTCCCCAAATTACTTAGGAGAAATTGATGAAGGGGTAGATGGAGAGTGAGAGGGAAGAAAGCCGTGGTCACAAGAGGTGCACATGTAACGACATGATGGACAAATGATTGAGCAAGGACATGTCAATTCAATTTGCTAATGACGAGCTCGACGTAAAAGCACAAACACTTGACATTTTGAAAATTCCACTATTTACGAGGGCAATGCTTGATAACAAGAGAAACAGTGATCTCGAGCTTATAAATGCAACATCATGTCGAACTAAAGAGTTTCAGGAGGATAAAAACAATCTATTTTGTTTTTACCTTGCCCTGCTTCTTCAATGAAGGAAGCCAGCTAACCGGGTGTTTGTTATAGCATGGCCAAGGTGGGACAACGACCTAAATTGCGAAGAGCGACGTAAAATAAATCAGTTTAATTATGAACCATTCTTTGAAAGGGTGGATTTCAAAAGCTGGAATGAGATCAACGGGAGAAGCAGCTTACCAGAAGAGCAGTGAGAAACCCGGCTCCGTAGATTCCGAACGTCAAGAGCATCGATTGTAAGACATATCCTGCGATCAAAGCGACAACCTAGAAGCAAGAAAAGAGAGTCTCAGATAATTCCCGGCGGAGAAGGAATGCAGAAAGGATGGAGTCTGGGATGCCTACGGTTGTGAGTGAAAGGATCCAGTTGTTTAATTTATCAGCCTTTCGTTGACCTTCGAAGTCGATCTTTCCTTCAAACATGGCTGTGATTTTTTCGACGTATCCATCGATGACTTTGGGGATAGAATCCATTTTCGGTGGGTAATGGTTGGGTGTTGGTGGTTGCAGTGTTTGGTTGCGTCCGCTACGTTGCGACTGTCGGCTGTTGTGGTCCCACCACAATTCGGTGACAGGTCGACAGTCACCTGTTACTCGTTTCAATGGCTGCGTAGTATGTAGTGCTGCAGCATATGTACAGCATATATTTGAGACTGTGACATCTGGTGAAACACGAGCCGAAAAGCTTCAGTAGGTTTCAGTGCCACTCACTCTGACTCTCTGACTTGACTTGATCACACGTGGCAGTGGGCATCGCTACTTCAGCGGCGGGGTCAGTCCTTGGAAAAACTGTTACTGGTCCTGCCATCCAGCTTCTTATCTTTGAGCGAGGGTTGGCCCGTCAGGCGACCCTCCTAAGTCCTCGTCTGTTTGTCTGTTCATTCATGCCATTCTCAGAGGAGGGAGGGAGATCTGCTCCTCGCCACAAAGACGAGGGAGGCAGAGCGCGTGCCACCACTCCCTTCTCCACAGCAAATGCACTGCTGACCTTGGTTGGGTAAATGAGCCAATCAGGGCAGTCTAGAGAAGTCTGAGGTTTCCAAAACCCAGAGAACTGGCATATGTCCCAGCTTGAAACCAGCCCTCTCGGCCATCGGAGGCGATCGAGTGAGCCTGTGTTTTGAAGTTGGGGTTCCCCCGGAAGTACAGCCCCCTAGAAAAATTGACTCAAATTATAAATAATTGGTTGCTGAACATTGGCATTTGCAAGGAGCCTATAGGCTCAAGTGTTTCGTAAATACAGAATTGAACGACCAACGTCGAATTGTTAACGCATCTCAACATCGACATCTAACTTAACTAAGTCCCTCTGTTATGTCGGAGGGGGGACTTGTCCCGCAGGGACCCTCTCCTCCCTCCGGTCGGCAAGCACATGCTTCAAAACTCGGCCACGGACGGAGGGTGGGACTTAAATAAGTTAGCATTGATATGTACTTCATGGTGACTGTTGCTGGCTTGCCTTGGTTCCAGGCTCCAGCTATGTAGCTATCTGTTGGCACATAGTAATGAACACAACAAGGGCACCACATTGTCTGGACTCTGCAGAATAAACGGCCGGGGAGGTTCAAGACTCTAGATGGAACATGAAAGGCTTTCCCGGTAACCATAGATACACTTATAATTCAACTCCAATTACCATCAAAAAGGCTTCCAGCTGGTGCCATAATGCAAGACAGGCCTCTCGCACCCCCTTCAACCCGCAAACCTACCAACTTCTCTCAAGTTAAGGACGCTATCAAAAAAATCGAGATATTAGTTGAATTCACAGTGGCACAATTCCCGGACCTCAGGATCCAGACTCAAAATACAAGATAAGATTTATTTTTGATCTTTTATCTCAAGAATGAATTCGAACGTATTCTTCATAGTCTCTATGACTTTTACAATGGTATTTGAGGTTCAAAGCTTCTTTTGCCTCGATGGTAACAAACCAGTCGGTCTTTGCGGCAAAGGAAAAAACAAAGATGGCAGCTACAAAAGAGGTAAGGGAGATGAAATGAAAAGGAGTAGAAACTTCAGGAAACAAATATGATTTAACATATTCCATAGTTTTCAAGGCTTTTGATAACAGTAACACACTGAATTTTTCTTGTCGCCCGGCCCGAGGTGAGAAGGAAGCAGGGTATTGCTGCCCTCGAGGTTCGGTCAGTTTCCTTCCTCCTGTATGAGCTGCAGCCTATTAAAATACTGAGAACTCCAATTTTTTTCCATCCTGGCACGGAAAGACTGGAGCATCAGATCTTCCCAAATGTGACCCGCTTTTCTAGTTAAGGATGATCAGAGAATAAAATTATTCATGGAAAACATATCAAAATAATATATCCTTCCATGATTGCTGTGACTGGTATACCCTAAGATATTATGATCATTTTTTACACCATTTTCTCACTAATTTCTTCTTCTTCTTGGGGATTGAATTGCCAACCCCTGTTATTTGAAGGAACAACCCCCAATTATTTTGGGACGTCGTGACAGCCAGCTTCCGACATCTGAAGCTGGTCCAAATTTGGTAAATTGGTCCAACCCCCCGAATGGGGGTTGCTGATACAATGACCCGCGCCCAAGGGGTTGTTGATTCAATTTGGCTGAAATGCCACCACCAGGTGTTTTTTGTTCAAACCATCACCTAACCATTTATACACAGAATTACACCACATAAATTATATGATAAAAAGCCAAAAAGAGCATTAAAAACATCTGTAACATCAAAATTCAAATAAATCCACCATGCAGCATGCTATAATGAGAAATGAACTCTTTTGACAAGGTCCTGGTTGTTCCTCTTTAGTGTGACATGAACCATAGTTGAAAAAAATGAAATAACAAGGTAACCATCCTATTTTTCCTCCTTTTCAATTATTTTCCATAGCCCATTATTAATTTACATTTTATATCACTTCCCATACACAGTACAAACTCAAAATGAAATTCTGTGGCAGATTTACAGCTTTGAATCTGACACATCCCCTTGATAGAATAAACAACTTTGATGATCTTAAAATTCATCTGTTTCTTTTGTTTCAGCTATCTTCCATAGCCAATCATTCCCTTAAAATGTAAATCATTTTTTCTACATCACATAAATTGTTCTACACATTTCTGAATATGGAACTTTCATGTTACATTTCCCTTGCTCAAAAAACCTCAAATCAAGAAGTCAAACATCCTGTTTTCCTGATTTTTCAAACATCTTCCACAGCAAATACTTAGTTTACATTTTAGTTTATTTTTTCACATTTATTTTGATTTTTTATCAGACACAATGAACATATCTCTTAGACACTTACTTTTCCATCAGAAAATATCTCCCCTCTTTCATGTTCTTCTGCTTCATGATTTCGGTCCCAGACAAGCCAACACAGATCCCATATTTCCAATGCATAAAAACAATCACATTTTACATGTAGCAGTAATTAGTAAAAGAGAGACAATTCTGTGAAGTTTTTTTGGCTAGGGGGTCATTGCGCAACAAACAACGCTCAAAACAAAGCTGTGACCCCTGGGGAAACCGGGGATTTTTGAAAACCCCGGCTTGGGAAAAATTGAATGGACAACCCCCAGTCCGCAGAACTAAATTGTATCCACAACCCCCTGTTATGTCCAGGACCAGAAATACCACTTCTGGACCATCCTGGGACATTCAAAGCCAGTCATCACAACATCCTGAAATAATTGAGGGTTGTTCCTTCAAATAAAAGGGGTCGGCAATTCAATTCCCTTTTTCTTCCCCCCAACTTTTTTTGTACCTGATTTTTTTCTGACATATAATTATAACTCTTATTTATCTTCTGTTTTTTGATACTTCATGCTCATTTCTAAAATATGTTCATGAGATTTTCATTTTGGCTCAATGGATTATTTTTAAAATTTTATTCTGGCACAAAAAATTCATTTATTTGTAACTAATGGACTGGATAACTAGTTTTGGTCTTGTTTTGAAGGATAACTTCTCACCAGGTCAAATGGTCATATTTTCAATATTAATATTTTTTTCTTTGTATAAATCAAGCTCAGATTCAATGGAAATACTGATAAGTTGGTATGTGGACCCTTAAAATCACAGTTACAAGTCCAAGTTCTGTATAGTTGAATCATATCACTGCCCACCCTCACCAGTAAGATGATGCCACTTTGACTTTGAATCAAGTAATAGTGCGGTTCATGACCCACTGATTTTTTTTGTTGGAATTTATGAACATTACTTATGCATTTCATAAGTTTAAATGGAGCCTTGCATGCGTTAGTAAAGTTTGGGTGAGTGCACCCAGTCAAACACAATTTTTCATGCACAGCATGCTGAACAACCATGCCTAAACTATTCAAAAACACTGCTAATGCAGTGATAAAATGCTGCTTAATATAATGAAAAGATCAGGCCGTGAACCCCCCTCATGATTGTATTGTATGTGGGATTTGCAAAATGTTCTTTTTCTTGATTCTGGAACTAGCAAAGGCTACTGAGGGAATTCCAATGATTTCTGTCCCTCTCCAACCACAAATAGAAGTAGAGATGGATGGGTATACTGGAAACATTTTGGCCGTCACTAGTATAATGCGAGAGCCAATGCAGATATTTATGGAGAGGAAAGTTGAGGTGAGTGCTGATAAAGCCAACTGTGCCAAACGGGCCCCGGGTGCCGGCCCCTTGAGGCCCGAAAGGCACCACCCGAAATGACCCTCCGGGGGCCTGACCGGGGATGATAAGCACCGCCCGATTGAGAGGAAGGCTGAAACAGAAAAGCTGTCGAGAACCAAACGGAAACGACTTAGCAGCCGAATGCTGAGAAGCGAACACCATGAACACCGAACCCCAGTCGCCCGACCTCGCACTCACGCTCTGGCTGAAATCACTCGATCTGCCCTACTGCCAGGCGGACCCCGACGCCTCATCATCCGAGCATCCCAAGCCATTCGATCAACTGGGCCAGATTAGCGATGGCGAGATCCTGTGGCAACTGCTCTCCAGTCTGTCAGTCTGGCTCTCGTCTCTCCTGCTCCTGTCTACAACTGCATCTCCCTAGAAAATTGACGATGACTTTCTTTGCGGCATCCTTCACTCAGTGACTCTGCCTTCTTTCGAGCGCCCAGACCCTCTTCTATCAGCGGAGCCCTTTCAGAAGCTTGGGTGCTTCGATTTACGTCATTCAAGAAAATGTACAAACTGATCCTACGTTATTTCGAGTACGTAAAACCATTTCACCTCCTATTTTTTTTTTTTTTTTACTGAAATAAATCCAAATAACTCGACCCACTCACATAACACTTTTACTCATATTTTATTATACAGAGAGGAACTCAGAAAATCCCCCAAGAGCATCAAATCTCCAAACCTACAAAAAATCGCGAAGGATGGCGATATCACAGAGAGTATCTCACTGTGCATGATCATCCTCACGTTAGCAAACAGATGTTCTTTTTTCGCCAATTCTTTCCAAATCTCACCTGCATCCCACTACTAATCGAATTTAATTGCTTTTCTCCTATAGACTCGCAACCTTAGTCCATCCAGATGTCCACGTTCCCAAAATACAGGCTTTACCCACTTGGGCTCAAACAGCTCTGATGGTCGGCATCGAAACCGTCAGCAGTCAACTCATTACTCTAGACATGAATCGCAGTCCTCATAGGGATATCGGTCGATCCGGTCAAGTCGAGGACGCCCGTTCAATTGAAGATACGCTCAATAGACCGCGCTCATCAAGCTCCAGCCAGTATGTCCTTGATTTCTTTTTTTCACTTCTCCCTTATGATCTGATATCCACGTGTCAATATAGCGTAGCCTCCCCTCTTGTGACCGTTCTCTAAAGCATGATTGGCTTGCATTTTTTTCTTTTTTTATTGTAAACAAGCCGGGAAGAAGAGTCGCGCTTAGCAGAACGCCTTCGTGATCTTGAGATCGAAAACAGAAATCTCCAATCTGAGATGAGACTTCTAAATCAAACCCATCAAGACACCACTCACAAGCTGTTCATAACTGAACAAGATTTAAAAGCCTCACATGAAGAGCTCCGAAACCTCGAACTCGAACGCACTTCCAATCACCCTCGCCGCGAACATGGCTCTGAGCCCGGCTCAGATGATGATGCATCCAATTCTGATCGTCCTCGTCGAAACTCACACAACCGACAAGAATATCTGCTTCGCGCTGAACTCGAACAGTCCAAAGCAGAACTCACCAATTTAGGTATCAAGCTCGATCTTGCCGAAGAGACCAATGAGAGAAACACTAGGACGATTGAGGACCAGCGAAAAAGGTTGGACGAACTTGGTGACGTCGAAGAGATGAACCGTGGATTGAGAGATCAACTGGATGAGGTTCGACATGAGATGGAGCGTGCCCGAAAGCTGGAGAATGTGATTGAAAAGTACAAAAAAAAGTTGGACGAGTCTGCAGATCTTCGGAGGCAAATGAAGGTCGGTTTCATCATGTTTTACACATTAAAATTATTACCGGATGATTGTCTAAGATGACTTATTTACCCCCCTGAATCAAACACAGACTTTAGAGGAACAAAATTCAGATTTACTCGACCGACATTCAGCACTAGAAGATGAATACCACAAAGTAGTAGCTTTCAAACCGCTCATGGAGCAATACAAATCTCAGATTGCCACATTAGAATCAGAACTTTCTTCGCGAAAACGAGACAACGACCGATTGCAGTACGAATTAGACGCCACCACGCTCAAGCTGCAAAAGGCTGAGGAAGAACGCGACCGAGAAGGTGAAGAATTGGCATTGTATGAGGAGAGAGTCAAAGAGCTTGAAGAAGAAAGTCCCATCACACATACGAGACGACGCAAAAAAAGTGCGGAAACTGGGGAAGGCGAAGGTGATGAATCTACCACTGCTTTCGACGCAAGCTTCGACCGGCATGTTGATGAAGAAACCGGGATCATCGAAGGGATTGGTGGTGAACTGAATGACGCCATCGAAGGTCGAACGATGACAAGCCTTAAACTTGAGCTTCGAAAACTACAGCGTGAACTCAAAATCCTAAGGAACGCCCAAGATGAAGAGGATGAGGATGGGAATGGACCCGGTAAAAAATCTAGGTACCTTGTGCTTGAGAATTTATTGGAAGATGCCAATCGGATGAAGCGCAAGTACGAGGACGACTATTTGAGGCAGTATAGAGAAACGCTCGTTCTGTCCAATCAACTCGAAGAGATCCGAAGTGGCAAGTCAGTCAATGGGGAAGGAGCAGAGGCATCGATCGCACTGCGACAAAGGCTCAATGAGACGACGGAGGAGCTCGAGAAGCTGAAAGCTGAACACATTACGCTGACAGTCTCCTACGAGCAAGTCAATCAAGAGCTCACTCTAGCCAAGTCAGACCTCAACCTAGTTGGAAAAGATCAGCTGGAGATGCTCAGTTCACTGAGGGAATCCGTCTCGACGGAGAAGATCGCGTTGATGGATGAGCTCGAGCGGCTCAAGAAAGAACAAGCCAATCTTCGGGATCAACTAGCGATGAAAACCGAACAGATCCAGTCCCTCCTGCTTGAGAAAATCAACCTCCAATCAGACTCGATCGACCAACGCGAGCGGATGCTGCTCCGAGAACGAGAACTCAGCGGCGGGCAACTGAAAAGCCCACAGGCGAACGAGCTCTCCGAAGAAGCTAGAACGAAGCTGGGCGTAACCGAACAGCTCTATAAAGAGAAGGACGACGAATGCCGGATCCTGAAAGCCAAACTGGATAAGGCTAAGCTCTTCATCATGAGCCAGGATAAACTTTACAAGGAATCTATCGATGGTCGTGGATCGAACTTTCCGGTTGACGTTTCATCCTTGGTATACTACTCTCTCTCTCTCAAAATTCCCTTCGGTCTTGCCACTCAGTTTACATATTCATCCAATGTTCTCTTGTTCTTGTTTATATTTACAGACTAGCAATTTCGATGAGACCGTGCAGACCTATCAAGCTGAACTGAGTTCCTCTAAAGATCTTATTGACAGGCTAAGAGTAAGTACCCACATTGACATCTCTGATGATATGCGATATCTTTCAAAAGTTGATTGTTCCAACGGATCGGGGTATGAAACAACAGAATCAGTATCATGAGATGGAAACACGCTATGAGAAGGAGTTACGATTGATGGCCTCTGCATGGCACAATCTAGGCCAGCAGAAGATCCGGGAGACGATAGCGTTGAACAGGAACGAGCACACGAATCAGGGGGGCCTCGGGCGTCAGGCGTCGTCCGGCGTGGGCTACCGGGTGGGCGGCGGAACGCACAGCCAGAACCTGGGCGGCAAGAACGGCGCGGGCGCTCCCTCCGCGGGGCCGACCAACCATCCTAGTAACTTGGGCTTCGGCGGCCAGCTCAGACCGCAGAGCTGGGTCAAACAGCAGCGCGATCGGATGATCAATCAATATGCCCTTGTCAGTTTGCGAAGCCATTATTTCTCCACATAACCCGTTTCTCGTCCTATCCTCTTCTCTCTATATCCCGTCCCTTTTTTCTTTTCCTCCTCCGTTCTATCCAAAAGAGTACGCCCCTGCAAATTGTTGTTTTCGAGGTGGATAAACGAAGAACCTGTCGCTGCTATCTTGTTACATTTCTCTGCTCTACTTTCGCTCGGTTCTCATTTCTATCGTGCACCCACACCTCCTTTTAATCCAAGTCGTTCTATTTTGTTTTTCGTTCCATACATTTGGGTCCTTCTTTTTTTCCAGTCGTTCTTTTGCTCGCAGCCGTGAAATTGACTGTTCATTGACGCGCCGTTTCTTTTCTTCTTCGTCTTGGGTCTGCCTGCTCGTCGGCTATGCGCGCCTTTTTTTTTTTCTCTCTTGCTAAAACCAAACGGACACGAAAAAACTGATTCTTCCTACGACTTTCCCTTTTTTTTTCTTTCTTTTTTCTGGAAACTTTAGTTGCATCATTGAGCTCTCGTAGATAAGAATAACACACAACCCTATATATAGATAAAAAAGGATTATCCGGCATCGTCTTTCCTCCTGTTCACTAATTGCCTCCTCGTTTTTCCTCTTGGCGCTGTGATGTCCTGATCTTTTGCTATTTATTATGTCTAGATATTTTTGTGTTTACTATTATTTTTTTGAATACTTGACCTGTATTGTATTATACTCTTCTCCCCCTGTTTGCACACGCTTTACATCCTTTCCTCGGTGTGCTTAATCACATCGACTCCGACTGATTGTTGTTTTTTTTTTTGGCTTGTTGATTACTGCTTCTGCCTTATTTCCTCCAAGCGAGGTCCTCCACTGTATTTTCATGCCTGCACACTGGACAAGCCTACATAGTCATGCTACTGGGGCCCTGGTTCAGGATTGCCCAATTTGGCATAATGTCGCTGAGCCCGATTGAAGCACTTCCTGTTGCTCTGAAGTTTGCGCAATTTGTGCAGTCTTCTACAGCCATACTCGAAAAGGTTGTGGTTCAGAGCGGCTTTTCTTCAGGTCAAAAAACCCGACTTCAAGTTCAGCCACCCTCAACTTCAGCCTCAGCTCCTCCGGTGTTTGCTTCCACATACAGGAAATTGAGCACACCAAAAATCACATCTCAGTCATCTCTCACTTGGAGGTTGGCAGGGAGGGAAACCCAACCTACATTTGACAAGCTTTCCAGCCTTGCAATCAGATCCTTGGTGAAATTCTCATGAGACATGATACCGGCTATTTTGCCAACTTGTTTGGAAGCCTTGTGGGAAATACTGTACACAATTCTCATAAACCTCCCCATGAATAGTTTTACCAAGTACATTTTAAGGGGTATTGTTTTGCAAGGGTAGTTTTTAGTCTAGTCAGAGCCTTTGCGTTAAAAATATGAAAGGCCCTCATACAATCATCTTTTTTCAAGGTTCCCGCTTGAAAAAGGAAATCCAATGCAAAAAATACTTTGCAAAATTATCCTACCCCTTTTTTAAATCACTCGCCATCTCCTCCATTGTGGGTCTATCAAGTTCACTTCCCCTATCCGAATCACCCAGTCCACTTGATTTCAAAGTCGCCCCAATCCAGCCGTTGGGTGCTCCCTCTCACCAACTGCAGCGTCTGGATGGCAACAGTGATACGGAAGAGATACTCGAGGATCGCGCCGGCCCCGAGCCCGAGCTGGGCCTCTGCTCGGGTTTCCTCCCCAGCAGTCCGCCTGTGCGGCGCCTCGATTGGCCTTGGTCCCCCTGGGAAGAGGCGCTAGATGCTGCTCGAGGGCTCCAGCTGGGCCTCGGTGAAGCAAATCCGCACACGCAGCGATGGAGACAGATGATTCGGGACCAGCTGCCACTTGTACAAGTCCATACCCTTCGACACGATGTCCCCCGCCTCAGACGCGCCCACCTGGTGCTAGCTTTCCTCATGCATTTCTACGTCCACAGCGCCAAGCTCGTCGACGAATCTATGCCCAACCAATTCGAGAAGATACCCAAAGCTGTCGCCGTTCCGCTCTGCGCTGTGAGCAAGCTGCTAGATGTGCCTCCTGTGCTCACGTATGCCGATACCGTGCTCTACAACTAGCATCTCATCAATCCGGCTGATGGAGTTACCCCAGAGTGAGTCTCAAGTCCCTACGACTCATCTAACTTGATGCCAAATCCAGCTCTTGACCTTTTTTTTCTTTGTTATCAGAAATATTGCAATTGAAACGACATTTACAAATACGCCCTCAGAAGAACATTTTTACAAAACATCGGTGCTGGTAGAGGCCTTAGGACTGGCCTGTCTTTGCTTGATGAAGGCGGACGCGGCGATTGTAGCCGACGCCTTGTCGGTGACGCGGATTGCGTCGAGCTTACTAGTGCTGGGGAGCCTGATTGAGAGGGTGCGGGAAGTGCTAGAGAGAGTGCGAGAGGGGTGTTCGCCGAGTGTGTTTTACTGGGAGATCCCACCCTAGTTCCACGGCGGGCAACGGGAGATGGAGGGAGTCATCGATCATCCCACGAGCAACAAGTCGGGATGGTTCATGAGCGATTTCGGCGGGCCGAGTGCCGGGCAGAGCATGCTCATCCATGCCCTGGACGTCTTTTTAGGTGTCGACCACCGTCCGCACCCCACCGGCACCCACGGCCAGACCACTAGTAGTAGCTCAGGCTCCAACCCAATGAAGCTGCAGCCTGGTGCGCCCAGTGGAGAAGAGACAGGACCCCGGAGACCCCCTATATAGGTGGGTGACCAAAATGTATGAAATTTTGGCCAAAAATCACAAATGGTACTCACCAAAAAGGTATGAATGGCCATTTTTTTCATGTAGCATACTCACCTGGATGTATGAATGTTGGGTCAAGGATGAGTTTTGACCAATTTTTTCACCTATTTCCATGGTTTTCTGTGCTTTTTCAGGGCCTTAGTGGCATCAAACATCCAAGATGAATCATTTGTTGCCGTATTTGGGTGACAAAATGAGATAAATCCACTTGATTGGCTCCGGAATGAGCGATCTACCCCCCGATCCCCCAGAAACCCGAAATTCCCCTCCCCCGAACCCGCCCCTTGGTGGAAAAGTTACTCACAAAAAAGGTATGAATGAGCTCTGAAAATGTATGAATTTTCCCAAAATCTGAGATTTTTGGTTACCCACCTATATAGGGGGTCTCCGGGGTCCTGAAGAGACTTTCATGGCCCGCATGGCGGTCTACATGCCCTCCCATCATCATCACTTCCTCTCTGAGCTCTCAGCCTGTTTCGAAGAACACTCCTCCAATATCACTACCTTTCCCAGCCTGCCCCATGTGGCCACCCATTCAGTCCGCTTGCTTGCCCTGGCTTCCCCCAGCACTTCCGACCTGCGCTCAAGCTACAACAACTGTGTCGCCGCGCTAGGCCAACTACGCGCTTCCTAATGGGCGAGCAACCTGTAGGCGAGCAAACTTAAACAGCGAAAGCTGTGAGTGGAGGGAACAGTCTTGAGACTGGAGAGGACACGACACGAGCACACCTTAAACAGCAAAAGCTGTGAGTGGAGGGAATAGTCTTGAGACTGGAGAGGACACGACGCGAGCACACCTGTGGACCGTGAGATGAAACGTAGTGATGAGTTTGAATTGAATGAGAGAAGGAAGAAACAAAGAGGAGACCAAACAAGACACAAAAACAAAGCGGACCTTAAACAGTGAAAGCTGTGAGTGGAGGGAACAGTCTTGAGACTGGAGAGGACACAACACAAGCACACCTGGGAATGGAGAGGTGATAGGAGACATGACAAAGAGTGTGAGTCAAGATGAATGAAATGAGAGAATGAAGAAACTAAAAGGATATCAGGCATACCTGTGGACCGTGAGATGAAACGTAGTGATGAGTTTGAATTGAATGAGAGAAGGAAGAAACAAAGAGGAGACAGAAATGAAATACAACGCGGGACGGAGGAGTTGGATTACATAATCAGGCTCATCAGAGTTTGTGACTCTCATCAGATTGAGTTCAAACCTAATCGGGAGTTTTGGTTGCGGTGCCGTCGGTGAGAGTGTAACCGAGTCAGATATAGTTCAATACCCCCCCTCTCTCATTGCCGGCTGATCTTCAGGTTGGCGATGATATCTTGATGCTTTGTCTTGCCAAGGGATTTGGTGCAGACGTCGGCTTTCATGTGATGCGTGGAGATGTAGTTGATATGAATTAGGCCGGTGTCATGTATCTTGTGAAGCCAGTGATAGATTATGTCGATGTGCTTAGACCTTTGTTGAAAGATGGGATTGGTTGCTAGTGCAATAGCGCTTTGATTATCAACAAAGATTTCAAATTTTTTTGGATAGCGGAATATTGAGAGATGTGAATAAGTATTTGAGCCACACAGACTCTTGGACGCCTTCAAATAATGCGCGATATTCCGCCTCCGTGGTGGAAGTGGAGACGGTTTGTTGCTTCTTCGACCGCCAGGAGAGAAGACTGCCCCCCAGTTGGGTGATGTAACCGGAGTAGGACCGACAATCGTCAGTGCAGTTAGCAAAGTCGGCATTGGTGTACACCTCCACGTCAGACAGATTGCCCAAGCCGTCTAGCAGAATGCCGTTTGATGGGGTGGCTGAGAGGTATTGTAGTAGATGCAGAACTGCTTTCCAGTGAAGAATTCCCGGCCTTTCAAGGTGTTGAGAAAGTTGTGAGACCGTGAAGGAGATGTCTGGCCTGGTGGATACGGATAGGTAGTTGAGAAGACCCAGGGCTTCCCGGTAATTGATTTTGAGTTGAAGGAATGATTGATGCTTGGCTTCTGTGGCAGCTACTAGTCAAGTATTGGGTAGCATCGGGGTGTTAGTTGCCTTGCACTCAGCCATGTCGTAAGTCTGAAGAATGGAGCGAGTATAGGTTTCCTGATTTAGAAGAAGTCTCTTCTTGCCTTGACGGGTAAGTTTAATGCCCAGTATGTGCTGAGCTTTGCCTAGATCTTCCATGCGGAATTTTGCGGAGATGAGCGTTTTGAACCGGGTGACATCATGACTTATGATGATCATGTCGTCGACGTAGACATGAACGAAGCACTCCCAGTCCGGAACTCGGGAGGTGAAGAGACATGGGTCGGCGGGGGAAGGGAGGAAATTGACGGATAGGAAGAACTTCTTCAGTTCGCCGTACCAGACATGCGGGGCCTGCTTTAAGCCATAGATTGCCTTTTTGAGCTTCAGACAATACCCTTTTGGGACGTCCAGTCCGGCAGGTGGTTGCAAGTAGACGTTTTTGTTGAGGGTGCCATTGAGAAATGCATTTTTGGCATCCATTTGATGGATGTCGTAACCTTGGGAAAGACCGACTATGAGAGCTGCGCGTAGGCTGGTGGAACGGCCCGTTGGTGCGTACGTGAAGCCGTAGCCATTGTGTTGCTGTGACCCTTGGGCGCATAGTTGAGCTTTGAACTTGACTACAACTCCCTCTGAGTCTTTCTTTTTCCGGAAGACCCATACGGTCCCGAGAAGAGACTCGTTGCCGGGGATGAGTTCAACCTCCCACACATGGAGCTTCTCCATGGCGGAGAGCTCCTCGTCCACGGCTTCCAACCAGCAAGAGGCATTGGCTGATAGCATTGCTTTGCGGTACGTTCTTGGGATTTCCGTCGTGGCCAGGGCACGCGCAAGGTTAGCACACCGTTTGGTGTGGAGGATATTGGATTTGGTAATTTCTGAGCTGATGTTCTTGGGAGCAATGTTAGGGGTGAGAAGAATGTTGAAGCCTGGCTTTGGGCGATGGTGGAGTGCCGGTGGAGGTGCAGATGGAGTTGGGGTTGGGGTGACTGCGTCTTCACTCTCGTCAGGTGGGAAAAAGGAGCCGACATCGATGAGTGGTGAGTCAAGATCCAGTTTGTCCTTGGCCGAGCGCCAGTCAAGTACATCTTGAGTTGATGGGGAGGGTGGGATTTCAGGATTTTCCTGGGAGGGCTGTTTGTCTGCTTCAAAGAATTCGAGGCCGGCAAGTGGGTCAAATTGGGAAGATGGATTGGCAGGGGCAAAGGTGGAGACTCCTGGGAAGTCTGCAACATGAAAGATGACGTCATGGCAGCGCTCCACCTTTCCTCCTGGTAGTAGGACGCGCCAGTTGTGCGCCCCATGTTGGTATCCTACCAGGAGACCCTTTTTCGAGGTGGCACCAAATTTGCCGTCCCGCAAGGTTTTTGGAATATTGGCAAAAGCTAGGCAGCCAAATGGTTTGAGACAAGAGTTGTTGAAGGGTTGACCGTGCCACAGTTGATATGGTGTCTTCCACTTCAGCTTTTGGATCGGGGTGATATTTTCTAGGAAGACTGCAGTGTTGACTGCTTCTCCCCAGTATTCGGATGGAAAGTTGGCTTGTTTCAGAATGCATCTGGCCTTTTTGGACGTGGTACGGTTGGCCTGTTCAGCCACAGCGTTTTGTTGGGGAGTATATGGCGCCGTGACTTGGACTGAGATGCCCTTGTCGGACAAGGAGCCGAGAAGTTCCTTGGAGTTGAACTCTCCTCCTCCATCAAATATAACAGTTTTAATGTTGCGCATGTGTTTGTTGGTAACTTCATTATAGTATTTCAAGAAATGGTGAAATGTTTCAGACTTGGAAGACAAGAGATAGACATAGCGGAACTGAGTAAAGTGGTCGGTGATTTTAAAGTAATATTGTTTTCCACCGAAAGAAGCAGGAGAAATTTTTCCACTCAAGTCCATGGAGATGAACTCTAGGGGGTGCGTAGCTTCAGGCAGAGTGCCGGGATACGGTAGTCGGTGCGATTTCGACAGGGCGCACGCTTCACATTTGATGTGCTTGATGGTTTCGGCAGAGATATCGGGGAACATCCTTTTTAGAGCCTTTGCGTTTGGGTGTCCAGCGGCTCTGTGGAGGAGATCAACATCAGTCAATGTTGTCTTGAGTGCAACAGGAGGCAAGTGAGACTTTGAATGACCTTGATGGTGAGACTGAAGTTTCACGTTGCATGTTCCTCCCATGACTTTGGCAGACAGAATGATTGAGTTGTTTTTGACCAGGTCAAATGTTTTGATGCCGGTGCGCATGACATCACAACCTCGCTCGTAGAGGCAACCAAAGCTGATCAATGTGCCGGCGAGTTCAGGCACGTGAAGGGCTTTGAGCTTGAGCGTAGAGTTGTCTCGGGCCACGATGTGGACTTGGCCTTTGCCGATCGACTCCAAGGTGTTGCCGTCGGCTAGCTCAATGAGGGTGCAACGGGTGCGGTATTTGATGAATCTAGAACAATCGCTAAACATGTGGTGGCTTGCTCCGCTGTCCAGAAAGCACGTGTCTTTGAACTGGATGGCTGAAAGAGCGCGGCGGATGCATACAAAACCGTTAGGTGCAGTGCTGACGGATGATGCGTTGTCGTCGTCGTCATCAGCTTGAGGGGTTGCTGCGGCTTTTGCCTTGGGTTTTGGTTTACGCTTCATGCAGCAATCGGCTTTGGTGTGACCTGTTGTGGCCGGGTTATGCCACCCCGGGGAGCATCTGGGAAAGTCTTTCTCCCCGGTTGCTTTTCCAGGTTGACTCTTGGCTTTCAAAGCCGACTCTTGCTTGATGGTGGGAGCAGAGGAGGAGGATGGTGCCACTGCTTCTTGACGTTTACTGTTGAGAGAGTCGCGGATTATTTTGAGAGTGAGTGGTCGCTGTTGGTAGAGTATGTCCTTTACCGCTTGGTATTGGTCTGGTAGTTTGGCTACTACGTCTTCGGCCAGGAGTGATTCCTTGATGTTGTCTTTCTTGGGTTTGCCGACAATGAGTCCTACTGCCGCCAATGCGCTGACCCAAGCGTCGAGCTTGTCAAGAAAGGCGGCAATGGTTGTGTTGTATTGGAGGGCTAGAAACTCCTGATACATGAGAGACTGATTTTGGACCAAGCTGGATTTGTAGTATCCGACAAGGGATGCCCAGATAGCTTGGGGGTCTCAGCGTTTTGCTTATTGATGAATTGCTGATGGTTTTGCTCCCCCATACACTGGTATAGGATACCGGCAACCTTGATCCTCTTGTCGTCCCACTCCGCGTGTTGGGCGTCGTCAGCAGGAGGATTGGGATTGTTGAGGTACTTGTAGAGGCCATGCTGCATGCAGTAGCCCTGGACTTTGATTTTCCAGGCTGCAAAGTTGTTACCGGACAAGATCAGAAGATTTTTGCCGTTGGAAATATTTGCGAGAGGATTTGATTGATAGACTAAAGACAAGCGCGGGCTCATAACCTAATGGGCGAGCAACCTGTAGGCAAGCAAACTTAAACAGCAAAAGCTGTGAGTGGAGGGAACAGTCTTGAGACTGGAGAGGACACGACACGAGCACACCTTAAACAGCGAAAGCTGTGAATGGAGGGAACAGTCTTGAGACTGGAGAGGACACGACGCGAGCACACCTGTGGACCGTGAGATGAAACGTAGTGATGAGTTTGAATTGAATGAGAGAAGGAAGAAACAAAGAGGAGACCAAACGAGACACAAAAACAAAGCGGACCTGAAACAGCGAAAGCTGTGAGTGGAGGGAACAGTCTTGAGACTGGAGAGGACATGACGCGAGCACACCTGGGAATGGAGAGGTGATAGGAGACATGAAAAAGAGTGTGAGTCAAGATGAATGAAATGAGAGAATGAAGAAACTACACCTTGGTTGCATTCCGACAACATAATTCCGCGGCGTCCTTTGTCAAATTGACGGGCTCTGCACCAGCCACTGCGCAACGGCAATTCGAGGTCCTCAGTCATATCGTTAAGCCACCGTCAAGGCTTGACAAGAATTCGACGATGATTAACTGGCATGCCAACGTCAAAATACCAAAGGGTTCTCAGGGCCCACGGGTTGACATCTGTCAACACACAGGAAGAAGTGTCAAAAGTGAGGCTTGAACCCAAGCTCAGATGACAAGCAATTGCTGCCGTAGTCCCTTGACCATTGGGCCAGAGACACCTATTGCACATGACATCAATCGAAGATTATCAATCGGATTTTGATACGTCGGACTGTCGAGGCTGCGACTATCTGACGGCGAGGCAACCATGACAATAGATCGACGACGTCCACGGCGTCAATCTATTGTCAAAAGGTTGACGGCAGATTGCCGTGGCATTCAGTCGGTCAAGTTGACCGTTGATCGATTTCCCAGGATTTTACCCGATTTGCACGGCCATTCGACAGCAATTTGGCCCTGTCGATGAATCGACGGAACCGCCTGTCAGATTTTGCATCCGTGGTGTAAAAGGATATCAGGCATACCTGTGGACCGTGAGATGAAACGTAGTGATGAGTTTGAATTGAATGAGAGAAGGAAGAAAAAAAGAGGAGAAAGAAATGAAATACAACGCGGGAAGGAGGAGTTGGATTACATAATCAGGCTCATCAGAGTTTGTGACTCTCATCAGATTGAGTTCAAACCTAATCGGGAGTTTTGGTCGCGGTGCCGTCGGTGAGAGTGTAACCAAGTCAGATATAGCTCAATACTTCCTGTGAGCCTGGGTCTCTTATGTGACAACAGGGCACAAGATATCACTACATTCCCTACAATATATCCCGTACGGGATACTGAGTAAGACATTACGGGATATACGGGATATCTTGTAGTGGTCAACTTTTTCAAACCACCCTCATATAATATCACCATATCATATAACTGGCATATCCCAATTTAACAATATCAGATCACTGTCATATTACAAGATACTAACATCATATCACTACTGTATCACAAGATAACACTATTGTAAGCACTATCAGCATTAACCAGTCAAACATGGCTGGTCAAGAAATGCTCAAACAGCCGTGTTCAACAAGTACAGGCACTATCCAACCAAAGCGCATGCTGGCCATTCAAGCGGGTCTGCCCAATCATGTTGAGTTGCCGGAGTGCAGCGGGAGGTTGCAGAGTCTGTGGAGCAAGGTTCTTGGCGGCCCCGCTGCGTTGGCCAGGCGGCCTACGCCGGCCAACCACAAAAACACAGTGCGGCACACCAGAACTGCGAGAACCGCCGCAGCAAACAGAAACCTAATCGCCAGGCCTCAAGCTCAGCAAGCTGCCGGGTAATCCCAGGACTCAGCTACATTCCACTTACGCATTGGCCTACTTTGATCACCCGCCAACATCAGTTGCCTGAAATCTAAGTAATTTTTTTTTCTCACCAGCCCACCCACCCAGGTTGGAGTCCCTCCGGCTCCTCGCCTTGATGGCAAGTTTCTTAGTCTCATTTCTCCTCCTCTCTGTGCCGCTCCCCTGACTCCCAGCCGCCTCTCAGAGGCCGGGACAAAGGAGAGCCGGTGACAAGAGGAGATTCTCTACCCCAACCCGTACTCGGACAACTTGGGGGCAGGACTCGACTGTTCCTCCCTGGGCCGTCCTAGGGAGCGAGGGAGAAATCCGTTAGCCCCGAAAAAGTCTTCACTCATTAGCTAAGAGAAATGAAATTATCTAAATGAAACCAATTGAGCAAACTCTGTCTGCACCAACAGGGACTGTTGCAAAAAGAAAACATAAGAGAGCTAAATCCTCTCAGAAAGATTCTGAGGAGATATAGCAAGAGAGCAAAAGAACCAAAGCTGAACGGAGTTCCTGGCTGGTGGTGACGGCTTCAATCAAACCAATTGAACAGGCCCATCCAAATGGCTGGCACGTGCTTGGGTCAGAAAGTGCCTGTCCAATCACTGGTCAAACACAGCTGTTCAAGAACTGCTCAATCAGCTGTTTTTGACCAATCAATGCCAGCAGTGAAGCTGACCTCACTCCAAGCTTGCATCAAATAAGGACTTCAGTAATACTCAAGTTTCCTGTTGAATTTTCCTCTTTCCTTCTCTCTCTGTCCTTTTTTCCCATTTTCCTTTTCTTGAATCTTCTTGACTCAGACTGAATTATAATCAGATAGTAGCTTGTTTTCTGTGATTGAATTCACCTCACAACTCATGTCTCAACTTTGATTTCTTTCTTTTTCTGATTCATTATTTGATTCTTTAAAATCTGGTTAGTGAGAATTAACGCCTCTTATTATTTGTGATTCAAAACTGTTTCTTTTGATTAACTCATCTTACTTGACTAAAAGAGAATGAGACGTCCTGACTAAGTTTGTTACTTCCAAAAATCATGTTTTGTCTTCTCTCAGATTTTATTCAATTTGTTTTTTCATTATTCATTTCTCAAACCACATTTTCACCTCATGTACTTAGTCTATTTAATCTGGCCTAGCTACATGAGAATAAAACTATTGGTTCTTTCATTCTTTTTCCGTGAACCTTTCCCAAAAAGGATCACTCTCCTTCTTGCGCCCTCATCCTTAAAATTCCCTTCTTGCGCCAGCAGTTCAAAAACTCAACATTTCCACATGCCAACTGCCGGCATTTGAGCAAGTTTTTATTGCAGTGCCTCACCCAGGGGCTGACCCAGTGCATTTCCACAAGATTTGCTTGACCTGATCAACAAGTGCAACAAAATTGGTAAACTCCATGCAAAACATCTGTACTAATGTGGACAACTTTCCAAAGCAATCTGCAGATTTCTATTCCATGCAAAACATTATTACAAATGTTTTGTGTGTAGATTAGGAATTTTGTTGCACTTGTTGATCAGGTCAAGCACTTCTTGTGGAAAGGCACTGGAACAAGCTGGTTCAGTTTTCCTCCTTTTGTGCCCTCTGCTCCCTGATGTCACACAAAAATACTGTCATTTGTATTTTCCAAAATCCCTTTCCCATCTGCCGGTTCCTCCCTGCAGA
>PGCI01000194.1:0-177404 GCA_002873125.1 Puccinia coronata f. sp. avenae | reverse complement strand
TTGTCATTGTCGTCTCAAGCAATTCTCTGGGATCAGTTTTTTTGACAGGGGGGACTTCTCTTGGAGAGGAGTACATGGACATGCTGAAGGCTAAGTATGAATGTTGGAAGAAATTCCACATTTGGGTAACAGGAATGACTGTAGATGGAGAGCTGAGCCCATTGGGCCGACCGATCAAGAAACTACCAAAACGTGCGACCAATTCGGCTCAGGCCAAGCCATGGGAAGCAGGAGAGGTTCCCAACAAGAAAAAGATCATGCGCGAGCACCTCAGAAACATGCTGTGTGAGCTATTTTTTTGTTACTTTTTGCGGGTTCTAGCTAAAGCGCCTCTGGCTTGAACAAAGCAAAGGCACTTTGTGGAAAGAGGTTGCAAGGATGGCCTGCGAAGGCTCACCAATCGTTTGAAAAGTGGGGTCTAGTTCTCAAGATCAAGCCAGAAGCTGTGGAGCCCTCAACTGGGGTCGATCTCCGGAAGACACTTCTGGATGGCGACCCGAGTGCTTACTCAAAGGATCAAATCCATGCGGTCCTCGAGGCGCTTCACTTTAAATGGATTCTTTTGAATAAGAAAAATCCTGCGACTGTGACTGGTACGGACTCTCGTGGATCACAAGGAACTGGCTCCAAGCAGCAGGTTGGCGGCGAGGGCAACGAGGTTGGCAGCAAGGGCAACGAAGTCGGCGGCAAGGGCAACGAGGTCGGCGGCGAGGGCAATGAGGTCGGGGCCAATGAATGACAAGATGGCCCAACAACACATGATGGATTCTCACGGCTTCCATCTGAATTTTTCTCTCTTCAATTATTGTTACTATTTCATTTCCTCCTGAATTGCCATTACTTCATTTCCCTCAATTTTTCATTTTCAGTTGTTCTCATTTGCTCTCTTATTGTGCTTGATCTATATACACACTCTTGGCTCTGTTTTTTCCTTTCAAAACAAGAAACCACATAACAAATTGAAAACATGCAACATATACTTCTATGAGACCTATTCACTACAATTGGCCGACCAAAATGAGCTCGGCCTAGGAGCAACATAGTCTTTCTTACTGCTATTGACACCTGAAGTGTGAGTGTGTTGTTCATCTGAACGTTTACTTGTGATAAGAAAAGAAAAAATGTGGATACAACAGGTGACGGTTACACCTGGCTGGGTTGAGTGGAGTCGGTCGGGTGCAAGACAAAAAAAAGTACATGTAAGGGTTGCATATAAGGGTGACCCTTACAAGCAGAAACATTAAGGATGTTGGGCCGTGGAGGAGCGAAAAAATTGAGTAGAGATAAGTTTGGTTGAGGCGAACTTGGGGGGACTTAGCGCGCACAGAGGGAGAATTTCCGCGGAACTCACGGAATGGATTTACCAACTACAAAGCCTCTCTAAAGGCTCTACCGTGCACACGTCCACGGCTTTGCTATACTACTAAATGTAGTAGACACAGGTGGAAGAAATGAATTTAGGTAAACTGTTTAGCGTGAGAAGCTAGAAGTACAGCGGCGGAGCCGCCGTAAATTACTCTAGTACTTTTAAAAGCATCAACAGAAGATTTACATATTTGGAGGGAAAACCCAAAAGAAGTAAGATAGGGCTGAGGAGGTTGATTGTTATGCGTGAAATGTCAAAATTTGGCTGCATCAAATACTATCCAACATATACCATCCAGATTTCTCAGATCCACTGCAACACAATGATCTGGAAAAACAAAAAAAGAGCCAGTGAAAGTTTGATCAACACCAAGTAAAAAGGTGCCAGTGTGTTGATTTATATTGCAAAGAATTAAAAAAGATGTTTTTGAATCATCCTTGTCATAATGAAGTTGGTTAGAAAACTTGTTTTGGGTGAATGCTAAATTTGACGCAAAATCATTTTCTGAAGAACTGGGTTTCAACTTTGGGTCATGGAAAGCTGACATGTTCAGAGATTTGAGGAGTTTGTTTGCACTTTCAACGGCTAAATCAGCAATGGAAAAAAACATGTTGTGCATGATGTTGTTAGATGTGATTCCATTGATGATGTTGTCAAGAAATCAAGTCACATACTTGACAATCCCATCTGAGTCAACATATTTTCCTATCATTCTGCCACTGTCTTGAGATTTACACCATCCAATTTTCCACATCTTTCCGCAAAAAATCTTCTTACTTTGAACATTGCAAACAAAATCCTTTGACTCGTGTAAAAACTTTGTAACAAAATTATATTCATATTTTCCTGTTCTGACAGTTGATTGGATGGTGTGAAATGAATATAGGTGATAAAGTTTTTTTTCTCTTTATTGGTTGGATTGATTTCATACAAGACAAGGCGGCCATGACTGATTAATATGAATTTTGTTTTATTTTAGATCATTTCTTCACCAGCCTTGAATTCTTCTGAAGTTGGATGAGTGGCTTGAATTGCTTCAGCGGTTTTATTTTCTGAGATTTGGACTGGATATAGATCAAGAGGTTTGTACAGGCAATACATTGATGAGACATCTGAAGTAAACGTGGACGTAGTACGTAAAAGCTTTTGAATCTTCCGCATGAACTTTGAACTTCTTTTGTTTGTTCCACTTGCGCTTCCAATTAGCTGCATGGATTTCTGTTAGTCTAAGTTATCAAAAACCATTCAGCTATATGAGGTTGAGAATGAACAAAAGAGATTATATATAACAAATCCAAAACAGAGATTGGTAGAATGAATAATAATACAACTACTGAGAAGTTGTTCATCCCTAGATTATTGTACTTCAACCCAGCAAATTGTATTATCCATCATTAATTAACCAAACCTCTCTCCTTATCTCAAGGGTCAGAGATCAAATATATCAGCCAATTACAACTACTACAAAGTGGTTCATCCCAGTGTGGTAAGCCAATCTTTCCTTAGCAAAAAGCTAGAAAGTCCAAAACACAAGGTTCAGCAATCACAGAAGGATCACAAGCCTTGGCCAAGACACATCAATCACACTAGTTTCACAAGGAATCCACCAGACATCCTCAAACCACATTCTCAACACATGAAACCCCAACCCCTTCCTTTGAATATTTTCGCTTGTATATAGTCCTCACTCTCATAGAATATTCCACAACTCATAATTTTCACGTTTCAACCCCTTAACCACAACTCAACCAATTTATATAGCTTTTTCACTTGTTCCATCCTTCCATTTATTTCCATCACCCACAAGTCAGCCATGCTCATTTCTTTTTCATGTTTCATCTATATGTTTCATCACTCACACAACCACATTTTGGCCACTCCCCCAATTGTCCATATTTCCTGTATAAGAGGCTTGCTTTCCCCTGCTCATTTTTTCCCCATCAGAAAATCACTGTTCACACATTATAAAGCAATAGCACATATCATAGCCCCAGTAACCTGGAGAAATCATTACTATCATATATCCCAGCCTTCAGTGTGATTACAACCTGGAAGAAATTAAAGTCATAAGAATCATAAAGTCATTAAACATATACCATACCTTTACCAAAGATACCTAAACATCCTCATTAGCCACACTTATTCTGCAAGAGTCCACACTCTTGTTCTTGTCTTACCTTACTATCCCAGCTATTACAGAGAGGCAGCCCTTCAAGCACCTATTCCCTCTCAAGCTCTATTCTCCCTAAAAAGAGTAGTTCCACACCGGCATGATCATTCAGAATAGCAAATTTTAGTTTTAATGGCTGATACACTTGACCTTTATCCACATTGGATTGGAAGGGTGGGGTACTGGTGGAGAGGATTGGAACAGTGAAAATTGAATTTAAAGGAAATCCTTACATCTTAATGGACATCCTTCCATCAGGTGACACAGAGAAAGTTGTTTGGGCCTCTTGGAAGAGATTAAGACATTTGCTGAGTTTCAACATAATGAGCTGTGCAAAGAAAAGAAACAAATGATCAGCTGGCCATAGTTATGTTTGGTTTGTTAGGAATTGAGGAAGGGAGGAGAATTTATTGAGATGATGATGGGTGAAACGGGAAGAGGAAAGGGTCAGGTTGATGGAAATGGAGGTGGAGGAATGGTTGGGCAGGCGGAAAAGGGGGAGAAGGCCGCCATACGCCCACACGACACCTAGTCCGCTGCTTTTGGTGAGCAACCAAGCACACCCAGGAGAAAAAGAGAAAAAAAACCAAAAATAAATTGAAAGATATGCATGGTATTAAACAGTGATAGATGGACAACATACCCAATGGGGTCTTGTCCAGACAGTTCACAGTCCAAGCCAAGATACTGATGACAAGCTGGAGCTTCATTTTGGCCCATGAATACCACAGAGATAGGAGCCCTTTGGCGCCTGGCTCTGACATTTCCAGTGTCTTGACATACACCTTGCGTTCCTTTTTTGAATTGCCATGGAGCGGAGAGCACAAAGTTCTGGGGGTCCAGACTCAATAATTCCTTGGCCAGGCTGCTGTTGAGAAGTGAGTTGCAAGTGTCTGGGCAATTCTGGGGGGGACAACAAGGACTGTCCATTGCTTTCATCCCAATGAATTGAAATGGCATCAGACTTCTTAGTTTCAGTAATCATGTTACTGCCTGGCAACGGATTAAACAAATGTTTCCTCAATTGTAATTGGTGGTCACATCAGAAAACAAAACAGAAAAAAAGATGAATGTGTGTCGTTAGTTAGCCTGGGCTGTCCTTATTTGAAGATAGGGGGGTTAGACGGGGCAAAAGGCGCTTACCTGAAACATGAAAATCATGCCTTTTTTTGTGAACGGCTTGGGTAAACAATTGTTCATACCTATGGACAGCACCCAAAATGCCAGGATCACAGCTCATCAGAAAAACATGCACCAAGTCAGAGGAGAACAGAAAAAAAAATTATGTACCAATGTCAATGTATTTGAGAACATCAACTGGCTGGAAATTTCATGTCATTGAAATGATGGGAGTCTTCAAGTTGAATTTTTGGTTCAGACTAGTTGCGGAAAAGCCTGGTGAAGCCGGCACACACGCACACACAAACAAGAGAAAGAAGTATCAGAACACAAAAAAGACGGGTCACGTGTGAAAGAAGAAGAAGAAGAAGAGGGGTGGTACCCACCGTCCATGTTGGGCATAGAGATATCCATGAGGACAAAGTTGAAGGGCTTTTTTGATTTGTTCTGCCTGCTAATTCTGGAGACGGCCTTGAGCCCATTGCAGGCAAATTCAATGCGGCAACCCATGAGCTCCAAGATGGTGGACAAGATCCGGCGGCAGATCTGGTCGTGCTCCACAATCAGCACTTGAGGCTGTCCCAACCACATGTTGCTATGTTTTGTCGTCATCCTTGGTGGTAAAGGGATGGAAGTCAAAGAGAAATTGAAATCCGTTGTCAACAAGTATTGCGTTGGGGTGAGTGTTGTGCATGTTGAATAGTTGCCCATGGGCTTGGCTACTTGATTATTCAAAGAAGAGTCTTCTGAATTTGAAGCGGGGTCCACTATTTTAATCAAGTCTGACTTTTTTTATATAAAAAATATCCTGAATCACATCAGCTATGAATCTTTGAAGATATTTTAGTCAAGGTATATGTATATGAACACCCACAAGATGCAAGTGAGTTTTGAAGGGGCTGGGAGGTTGATGGTAAGTAAGATTGAGGATGATAGGAGTTGGCATCCAACAGAAAGTTGATTTGGCGTTGGTGGAGATCTTGGTTCTGTGTGGGAGGGGGTTTCTAGGTTAAATTTCCAATCTGAATGGAGCATTGTCATCTTTGGGGCAGTGGAGAGAAGAGAGAGGGCTGGGAGAACAGCTGACATTTTGGCTCAAGGGGGAAGAGTGGGTCACGGTAGTTGAACCCAAGTTGAGACCGGCCATGCACAGAGAGAGCGGCTGAGTGGGTCCCGTGTACTTGGTATTACCAGTCAACAGCAGGGAGCGAGGGGGCAAGAGCAGGTGGTTGCGGGGATTGTCAGATGGCAAGCCGTAGGGAATCAAGCTGGTTGGGAGCGGCGGCTGGAAGTGTAATCAAGACAAGCCGGCGGCCAGGCCCTGAGGAAGACTTGTCCCAAGGTGTTTTCTGGTCAAGAGAAAGTTTTGTGTTAGATTGACGGCTTGCTGCTTGAGGGGAGTGATCAGTTTATCTTTAAGGTGGGAGGTCTTTTGAGGAGGGTTGGAATGGGAGGTAGTGCTCATGTTGGCCGGAGACTGGACTGTGGTCATGACTTGTGAGGGGCAAGGGCTTGTGTTGAGGAGAGAGGGACGTTTTGGTTGGTTGGAAATGGGTTTGGAAAAAAATAGTGCAGGTGTTTGCGACCAAGAGAGATCAGGATGATGGGGCTAGAATGTGGATTGTTGTTTGGGGACATCAATTAATTCAGTGGAGAGAAATGGGTCTGTGAAGAATGGGACGTTGACATTGGTACAACCCGCTGAGTCAAGGAAATGTGCTAGGTATTTGGCTTTTGAGTAGGGTACTGGCCAATGCTGAGGGTCAAGGGGTGTGTCTGGATCATTATCTGTCAGCCTTAGAGACAACACTGTTGCCCAAAAGGCTTCAACAATGTCCTCTCCAGATTCCCCACATTTTTCTGATCATTTTCATCTATTATTGTCCATAGTTGTGATGTATAATTGAGGAGTAATTACACCTTGAACATCTATTATTTTCTAAGTTCAAACCATATTGAATATATGCATTTTAATCAACAAGGTTAACCATTTTTTCAGCTGGCTGAATGAAAATCTTCATCATCACTCAGAACCACCAACTTAGAAGAAACAGACAACTCTGGACAACATCATTCCTCACTACTCAATCATCACAGATCCCATCACATCCCTACGTCGTCGTGGTCATTTGGTGTCATCTGATTGAATAGTAAGCAGCTCTTTCCAAGTTCTCTCTTTCTTCAAAGTTCCTCTGAGCTCTTGATCTTTTCATCCAACCTACTCCTCTTCTTCTCCAATCAAATAAAGAATCAAACCAATAAACATATCATCTGTGCTTCTGTGGACTGTTGCCAAAATCCACATAGGTTTCCTGCTACATAACCTTTGCCAGTTTCCTTTGGCATAAAAAAGCAAGGCAGTCTCTGACTGGACCTTCTCTGTTTCTTAAGAGAAGAGGGGTTAAGCTTAGCTGCCCTTAAACCATCCTCCTTTAAGGAGAGAACCAGAATAGCCCATAGAAGGCCAAAGATAATCATCTTCATAGTTATAACTCTATTCTTCTCCTTCCCTTCCTCTCTTTTCATCTTCACAATAGTTGTCCTCTCCTTATCCTTTCTGGAATCAACTATTGTGCCCCCCATTCTTGTGTCCTGTTGTCACATAAGAGACCCAGGCTCACAATTGGGGGCCTCATCGGGAAATATCTCATCATAGACCTCTCCATTTCATCTTATTCACTCCATATAAAATCATAAAATACTTAATAAACAAAACAAAACAAAGAAAAAAATTTTTTTCTCATACCTTTTATCATATTCATTCATCAGATCTTTAAAATCAAAACAACAAAAAATTTTTTATAAGGCCTCCTCTTTTTATTTCCTAAAAAACTCTCTAGAAGTGCTGCCCAAATAATTAATCCTTGCTTCTTCTATTCTGTCTGTTGCCGCGTCACCTTTCTTCGACAAGAAAGTGAAAGACTTAACTGCCGCAGATCTACTTGTCTCGTCGGATCTATCTGACTCGTCTTACGTCTCGGACTCCTCTACGAGCGAACCTGAACTCGTACAAGATCAGCCTACAGTAGCCGCCGCCGCCGGGAACTTGATAAATCCTAACGCGTGGACGCCGATAGCTACCCCGAGAGCTCCTATCCCTGAGGAGTATCGCATCCCTCCCGAGCACCGTAACTTAAAGCCGCCTCCAAAGCGGAAGCAGCCCGTTCGCCGATCCGCTAGGATTCGCGTTACCAAGCCTAAAGCTACGGACCCAAAGGGTAGACCCAAGAAAGGAAAGGATCCGTCTACATCAAAAGGTTAAACTTTTCCTGACTATCTTTATAATCTTCTCTTATATTAATATTACCGAAAACTAAGAGAAAGATTTTGTTATTATTATTTCTATTTCTCTTGCAATATGGGCGCTCACCTCAGAAATGGCAAGAACATTTCTTTCGAGCAACAAGCCGCCGCCGCAGCCAGAGAACAACAGCGTGCAGAACAGCTGCGAACAAGGCTCCCCGATGCCCAACTCGACGCTGAACGAGCAAGCGGTCCAGACGGCCAATTCATCGTCCACGGCAGAGACCAGCAGGTCCCAGGTAGCTTCCCAGGCCAACCTGCCCACGGCGGACCATCAAACTCACCCGCCGCAGCCTCCGGTGAAAGAGGCAGCACAGAACTACCCAGAGAACCCTTCGGCTCCGGTATACGCCAGCCTATTCCCCCATCCCAGGGAATTAACCAGGGATCACGGGAGGAATACTCCCTTAGCCCTGCCGCGCTCGAGCGCCTTCGCCGAACTAGAGAGCAGCCTGCCCCCGTTGATGGGATTCGAAGAGCTCGATCAGTTGGAGCCGACGAGCCTAGAGGAGCATCTATTCGACCCGCACCGTGGAGTAGCCCCGTCGGAGATCAACTCCAGAGCCACTTCTATAGCCCTGGCTTCAGCTCGCTCCACGCCCGTCCCTGCGCCAGTGGACCGCCAGGAATTTCTAGTCACGCGCAGAGAAGCACCTCCACGACCCCCATCGCAAACCGCGCAACCTCTCAGAGCCAGGGGATCAGCCACTCCCATGCAGAACCAGCTAGTTCTGCGAGAGATGACAGAAGCGCCCCAGCCCCAGGATCAAGTGACTACGATGTCCAATATCCTGCACGGCCAGTGGCTCTTATTCATCAACTCCGAGGAGAACAGGGATTTCCACATGATGCGGATCGCCCTGAATCAAGCTATCATCACGCAAGACGCGTTGGAGACGATGATAGGTACCACCGACATGTTGAAGATAGCGGACGGCTGGAGTGCGAGAGACGAACTTTGCCGCCTGAACCAAGCCCACCCACCGATGTTACACCCGCAAAACGCAGCCCCCCCCACTACTCACCCTCAAACCGCGCTGGCTATAGAGCCAGCGACCTACCAATATACCCAGGAGCTGTCGAGCGACCACCAAGACACGCCGATGCGGCCAGCTACAGCCAACCAGCAGATGGCGCCTCCACCGCCGCCTCCCCCTATGAGGGCGCCCGTGCCAATGAGACCCGTTACTGGACACCAGGCCGAGCAGAACCTAGCCGCCCCTCCTATACCCCCGCGCCTAAACGAGCATCCGGCGTACCCACACCAGATGGTGCACAGACATCAGCCCACGATGGACCAATACTACCACCAGGGCTACTACGAGGGCCAGCCACCTCTACCCCCGCTGGACCACTCTATCCACGCGCCGCAGCATCCACCCGCACAGGGATATCAAGGCCGCCAGCACCGAGGTCATCCATACCGCCGACCATTCCAGAGGAATTGGCAGAGACGCCCCGACCCCATCTCCAGCATGATGGAGATGGGCAACTTCCTAATGAGAGCAGAGAGAGTCATGGGCCGTATGCAGCGTTTGAGGAACAGAGGCGGGAGAGGTTACCGCGGCAACAGAGGGAACAATCAATTCCATCATCCCCCCAACTTCCCTCAATAAAAAGCAATTCCATTCCTTCTCTTGAGCTATTGTCAGAAGAATCCCTTAAAGAATATTTTCTGAAGAACATTAATAGTGAATTTGTTAATGAAGCTCCCTTACTCATAGAAGATAAATTAAAAGATCTGTTTTCTCAATTTCTATCTGAGTTATCTGGTACTATGGAAACATTCCCTGGTACTTTGCTTGAATCATGTGTGTCTAGACTGAGTGCTTCCATCCAAGAAATAATCACAGCAGATGTTATCCCTGCTCTATTTGACAGAGTTTTCAAACACTTGAATGAGTTCCCTATGACCTCTAATAAAAGTGAGAAATTACAGGACTTTGTTAATGACAGACTTGATAGCCTACAGGACATTGTCATAGGTTTGAACTCTGATAATACCTCTGGGATAGAGAAGGTGAGTAATAATGTCAAAGACCTTGAACATGAAATGTCCTCTTCTCTCAGATCAATGAGAGTGCAGATCAGTGATAGTGAGGAGAAAGAAAATATGAGGTTTGAGCAAATCAAAAGAAGATTAAGTGATTTCCATTCATCTATGAATACTATGCATACTAAGCTAGATCTCATAGTCAACAATCTTCAGAAGAATGAAATACCCCAAATGAGATACAACAATCCTTTGATGAATGAGTGGAATTCTCAACCTGAACCCCAGAACAGAGGAAATGTACCCCCACCTCCTCCCTCCCCTCCTAGGAATAGACAGGAAAACCAAAGTGCCCATCAGAGGCAACAAGATCCCCCTGCTAGTGCAACAGAAGTGACAACAAACTCCCCTGCATGGGAAAAGGAGTTTCCCTTCATCAAACACAATGATATTGACCCTGAGATGAGGAAAGAATTATGGAAGTCCATCCCTAAAACTAGTGAGTGGGATAAATTCTCTGGAGAACTTCCTTATAATCATGAGCTATGGTTAAAGAACATAGATGTGTTTGTCGAAGACTATTGCATGTTAGACCATATGGTTATCAGCAGACTTACTGCCCTGTTCACAGATACAGCTAAGAATTGGTACATTGGGATAAGAGATATTCATGGAAAGAAATCTTGGGCTTGGTGGAAGAATACCATCCGTAACAAGTTTGGCACTCACAACTGGAAATGGAAGATGCAACAAGAGTTTGAGAAAGACCATTTTACATTTGACAACAAGAAAGTACACAAATGGTTTAACACCCAAAGAGAAAGACTCAGAGCATTCCAACCTGAACTCAGTGAATACTTGATTTGTGAGAAAGTTCTGAAACAGTGCCCCGGTAACTTAGAGCATGCTGTGAAGAGTAGATACAAAAAGGATGCAGTTGACATGAGCTTTGAAGAAATGGTCATCATCATAGAGGAAGTACTTGACAGAGCCATGAGACAAAACAAACCTACCACTTCCTACTCCTCTAATCAGAACTCTAAGCCCTCTTGGAGGTATAACCCTCCTAGCACTAAGGTAGAACCTAGCAAAACAGAGGTGGATGCCAAGAAACCTTCCAATGCTACTGCTCAGACCACCAAGTCTAAAGATGTCTGTAATTTCTGTAGACAACCTGGCCACTATTCTAGAGAATGTCCCAAGAGGAGACAGAGGATCAATGAGGTAGGTATGACTGCTGAAGATTATGACAACAATGACCAAGAGGTTGATGATAACAACCTGTCCCCCAAAGATGAAGTAGAAGAGTCCCCAGACCAGCAAGAACACAATCAATTAATCCTGGCCATGAACCAAGACAGAGATTATAATGATTATGACCCATCTGGTCCTATTCATAATGATTTCTATGGTTTGGCAATTGAATGTGAACCACTAACAGAGTATTCCATTGCTGAAATACAAGCTGAGTCTCACCAACCCCAAACTTGGAATAACAATTGTCATTCCCCTCACATTGAGGATGCCAGACTCATGAGATGTAAACCTGATAAAGGCAAAGCTCATTTAATTGGTTTTCAGACTATCACCCCTGTCTTGATCAATCACCAGGAATACCCTTGCTTATTAGACAGTGGAGCTTCCTGCTCTATCATCAGCAAACAACTTCTACTGAAAATCTTACCTGATTGGGAATCCTTACTCATGCCAATCACCCATGCAAGATTCCATAGCTGTAGTGACCAACTGAAAGCCCTAGGGATTATAGAACTGGCCCTCATCTTCCCCCATACTAGAGGATCAGTCAGAATTGTAGCTGAATTCGTAGTTATGGAAAATGCTAGGATGCAGTACTTGATTGTAGGTAATGACTACCAATCCTTGTATGGCTTTGATATCACCAACAGCAAAGAAAGATACTTCACCATTGGGAATGAAAATAAGAAAAAGAAATTCAGTTTCAAATCTGATTTTCAAGAGAAGACCCCTGTATCATCTGAAATATCTGCTCTAAAGAAATCTGACCCCCAAATGGATAAGTTTGTCCAAGAAGAGCTGAGTGATGCAAAAGTATATGATAAATTGACTCTAGATCAGAAACAAGCCTTGTTTAACACCCTCTTCAATAATAAGGCTGCTTTTGCAGACACCACTCATCCCTTAGGAGCAGTGAAAGGTCATGAAGTACACATAAAATTGACCACTGAAAGACCTTACCCCCCTCTGCTTAGAAGACCTCCCTACCCTGCTAGCCCTAAGAGCAGAGAAGCTTTAGATGAACACATAGAGGAACTAGTGAGATTGAATGTCCTGAGAAAAGTTGGCCACAATGAAGTGGTGGAAATCACTACTCCCGTCATTATAGCTTGGCATAATGGCAAGTCTAGAATGGTTGGTGACTTCAGAGCCCTAAACACATACACAGCTGCAGATAGATATCCCATCCCAAAGATCAGTGAGACCCTCACCAATCTAGCAACAGCCAAGTTCCTCACCAGCATGGATGTTCTCAAAGGGTTCCACCAGAATGTCATAGCCCCTGAATCCAGGAAATACCTGAGAATCATTTGCCATAAAGGCATATATGAATATCTGAGGATGCCATTTGGGATTAAGAATGCACCATCCCACTTTCAAAGAATGATGGACATTGAGTTCAGGAGAGAACTAGCTGAGAAATGGGTCATCATATACATAGATGACATCATCATTATGTCCAACACCTGGGAAGAGCACCTCCTCAGGATTGAAAGAATCTTGAAAATTGTCATCAACATGAATATGAAAATATCTCTGAAGAAATGCAACTTTGGTTTCCACCAGATTAGAGCTCTTGGCCATGTTGTTTCAGGAATTGCCATTGGGATAGACCAAAATAAAGTAGCTGCAGTGTTACAGAAACCCACGCCTGCAAACAAGAAAGAGATTCAATCATTCCTTGGCTTTGCTGGGTATTATAGACAACACATTGACAGATTTGCTGAAATAGCCAGACCCTTGACTGAACTTTGCAAGCTAGAAACTGTGTTTGAAATGACCCACCAAAGACTAACAGCTTACAATCTGTTGATAGAGAAATTGACTTCAGCTCCACTTCTCTTGTTCCCAGACTGGCAACTACCCTTCAAACTCTATGTTGATGCCAGCATGACAGGCCTTGGAGCTGCCCTACACCAAGTCCAAATAATTGATGGAGTTAAAAGAGAGGGACCAATAGTATTCATCTCTAGGCAGTTGAAAGACTCAGAAAGTAGATATGGAGCAAGTCAACTTGAATGCCTATGCCTAGTTTGGGCCTTGGATAAGCTACACTACTACCTTGACGGCAGTGTATTTGAAGTCATTACAGATTGCACAGCCCTGAGATCCCTGTTGAATATGAAGACCCCTAATAGACACATGTTAAGATGGCAAATCTCCATCCAAGAATACAGAGGCAATATGACCATCCAGCACAGAGATGGCAATATACACAAGAATGCAGATGGACTCAGCAGGTGGGCTCTCCCAAATGACCCCAGCAATCCAGCTTATGACCCAGAGGAGGATAAAGAGGATGACAAGTTCCCCATAATGAACATAATGGGCATCCATATCACCACTTTCAAATCTGAATTTTTTGACTCTGTAAGAGAAGGATACCAGAAAGACAACAATACTGTGATCCTGCTACAACTTCTGGTGAAAGATTGCAAAGACAATGACCTATCCCATGGATTAAGTAGCAATTGGGCAACTTCTTATGCAGAAGGAAGATTTTCCCTGTTTGATGGCCTCATATACCACAGGGAGAAGCATAACTCTGTCCTAGTGATAGTAGATAAATTGACTATCAATACTATTCTACATGAATGCCACGACAGTGTCTATTCTGGACACCTTTCTGAAGATAGAACCATAGAAAAGGTAGCTGACACAGCCTGGTGGATCAACTGGAAGAAAGATACCTCTGAATACTGCGCCTCATGTGATAGATGCCAGAAAGCCAACAAAGCTACAGGGAAAAGATTTGGCTTACTGCAGAAGATCCAAGAACCATCTAAGCCATGGGATATCATAAACATGGATTGGGTTACTTCCTTATCCCCAGGAGGAGCTGCCAGCTACAACGCTTGCCTTGTTGTAGTGGACAGGTACTCAAGAACCCCAATATTTGTTCCCTGCTTCAAAGAAGACTCTGCCATGGATACTGCCATCCTCTTCTGGAACAGAGTAATGCCAAGAACAGGTATCCCCAGAGTAATCATCTCTGACAGAGACCCCAAATTCACATCTGAATTCTGGACTGGACTGCACAGCATGTTAGGCACAAAACTTGCATTTTCTACTGCTTATCACCCACAAACAGATGGACTAGCAGAAAGAATGATCCAAACCCTGGAAGATATGATAAGGAGATTCTGTGCTTATGGACTAGAGTTCAAAGACAATGATGGCTACACACATGACTGGGTTTCCCTCCTCCCCATTCTTGAACTAGCTTATAGCACCAGCATTCACTCTACCACTGGCAAAGCACCAGCACTACTGGAAAAAGGGTGGATACCAAATCTTCCCAAAGACTTCATCAAGCAAGACCAAATTGATATCCACCCCACTGCTGGTACTTATGCCAAGATGTTTGAAAATGCAAGGAAACATGCTGAACAATGCATTGTAGAATCCACTAATTACAATAAAGAAAGATGGGACAAAAGCCACAGAGAACCTGAGTTTAAAGTAGGAGACAAAGTCTTAATCTCTACAGCAAACTTCACCAATCTAGCAGGTCCAAAAAAGATGAGAGACTCCTTTGCTGGACCATTCATAGTTAAAGCATTGCATGGTAAGAATGCAATTGAAGTTATCTTAACAGGAGAATTCAGCAGAAAGCATCCAACTTTCCCAGTCAGCCTGATCAAACCATATCATGATCCATCCTCAGAGAAGTTCCCTTTGAGACAGAAAGTAAGAGCAGTTATTCCTCCAATTGACCAGCCTCCCAAAAGCAAGATCATCTTGAAAATACTCAGAGAAAAAAGACTTAGAGTAGATAATAGAGATGTAAAGATGTACCTTGCCAGATACAAAGGACTAGGAGCAGACCAAGATGAGTGGCTACTTGTGAAGGACATACCTGATGCCTCTACTCTGTTAAGAAAATTCAGGATTGAAAAGAGAACCATTAATTGACCTGATAAGCTGATGTTCTGAAAGAACATAACCTCTTTTGGTGGTAGGGAATGTCAGCCTTAGAGACAACACTGTTGCCCAAAAGGCTTCAACAATGTCCTCTCCAGATTCCCCACATTTTTCTGATCATTTTCATCTATTATTGTCCATAGTTGTGATGTATAATTGAGGAGTAATTACACCTTGAACATCTATTATTTTCTAAGTTCAAACCATATTGAATATATGCATTTTAATCAACAAGGTTAACCATTTTTTCAGCTGGCTGAATGAAAATCTTCATCATCACTCAGAACCACCAACTTAGAAGAAACAGACAACTCTGGACAACATCATTCCTCACTACTCAATCATCACAGATCCCATCACATCCCTACGTCGTCGTGGTCATTTGGTGTCATCTGATTGAATAGTAAGCAGCTCTTTCCAAGTTCTCTCTTTCTTCAAAGTTCCTCTGAGCTCTTGATCTTTTCATCCAACCTACTCCTCTTCTTCTCCAATCAAATAAAGAATCAAACCAATAAACATATCATCTGTGCTTCTGTGGACTGTTGCCAAAATCCACATAGGTTTCCTGCTACATAACCTTTGCCAGTTTCCTTTGGCATAAAAAAGCAAGGCAGTCTCTGACTGGACCTTCTCTGTTTCTTAAGAGAAGAGGGGTTAAGCTTAGCTGCCCTTAAACCATCCTCCTTTAAGGAGAGAACCAGAATAGCCCATAGAAGGCCAAAGATAATCATCTTCATAGTTATAACTCTATTCTTCTCCTTCCCTTCCTCTCTTTTCATCTTCACAATAGTTGTCCTCTCCTTATCCTTTCTGGAATCAACTATTGTGCCCCCCATACTTGTGTCCTGTTGTCACATAAGAGACCCAGGCTCACATTATCCTCCTTGGCCGGTGGGGCGCAGTCTGTGCCAATGGTGAGCCAACCAGGTTGTAAGCACGTGATGAGCCAAACAGCTCTAATTGTTGCCGGCCAAGACAGAATTTTTCAATCATTTGATTGCTGCTTTCTTCCTTGATCAGCTGTCTCCTTGCCCCAAGTTTGTAGATCATTGCCGGTGTGGTGTGCTATTTAGGTTTCAAGTATCAAATATGACACAAGGATCAATTATCCCATTGGAGATGTCACAGACTTAGACATATCCCTACATATTTCCACTCTCACTGGTACTTAAGCCATAGTCACTCACTCAAACCTCCGGGCTAGTCCTACTTAGTCCATAGTTATATATACATAGTCTTTATACACAGTTTTAAAATTACATAGCACAGGGACAACCACAGAGTCATATCTTAATACATAATTTTAGTCCATAGTCTTACATAATCAACTCTGACCAATCATCACGTACAGTTCAGCCATCAAGTTCTGACCAATCAACACATAGGATTTAGAAATAGAATTCCAGCCAATCAGGATGCACGGTTCAGCCAGAAGTGTCAAGAAGAATTATCTCATCAAGTTCTGACCAATGGGAGCTCACGGTTCAGATTGAAAAACTCTAGAAGAATTCAGTCATTAAGTTCTGACCAATCAGAACTCATGGATCAGCTCTGACCAATCATCACATAGGATTCAGACATCAAGTTCTGACCAATTAGAAGACAGGATTCAGATCCTCACAAGCAAAAATGCCTCAAAGAATTTTCAAGCCAGCCAAAATGTCTCACTATTCAATATAAAAGGAGGGCCTCTCCCCCCTCAGAATCAGTTCACTCACTGCACCAGGCACCCACCGTCCATCCCATTGAATACACCCGCTCATCATACTCATCAAGCACTCATCAATACGATTAGGTAAAAAGGAAAAAGAAAAGAACTTACTCAACTAACACACACAGACCCCAACTCAATCAGCTTCACCTCTTTCAAATATAAAACAAAGGACAAAAATATTTCATCAGATCCACGCACACTCAAGGTGATATTGCTGAAGAAGAAAAGTTGATTTAAGCCTGATAAGAGATTACTACATATAAGTTTCTCTATCATTAGTTAGCCACATCAAATAAATAATTTTGTTGTGTTAGCTCTTATGTAATATATTAGAGGGGCAGGTCTTTCAAACTACCTGTAACAGTCATAACAGTTCATACATACTTGAAATATTATCTCAGTTATTTCCCCCTCACAGGACTGCCAACCCATCCCAAAAGGAGTTCTCACACCTGGAGGGGTAGGCCAGAGGAGGAATGAAGGTGAGGGGGGGTTCTAACCAATGCCATGACACTCCGTTTCTTGTGCACCTCTTCTAAGCGGGAGGCCTAGATAAGCAAAAACATTCACAAACAAGTAAAAAGTGAAAAATATAAAAAGAACAAACTCTGGTAACACTTGAGGTTGCTCTGGACTGAAAATTCTTGGTCTCATCACATGCACTTGAATGGCTTCTGACCCGTGTGGCTATAGCTGCAGATCTTCACACTTCTTGGGCAAGAAAAGGTTTTCCCACAGCCTGGCTCCATGCATTGGTATCATTGGTGCTGAGCACCTCAGGATGAGATTGTGTTGTTCATCATGGGCCTGCCCAGTCTCAAGAGTGAATTCATGTTGGGCGAAGTCAATTTTTCAGGATATTAATAGACGTAAGGAGAGTTAGGAGGAGAAGGTTGAGGAGGAGGGGGGGGGGGGGGGGGGCGGGGGGAGGAGGAGGAGGTGGAGCAAGGTGATTGGGAGGCAAGTCAAATGATTGATTGCTGGCTGGTCTATGATTCTGCAGGCTGTTATTATCATAAGACTTACGTTGTGGGTGAGTGTCATAGCCCCAATGATCTTTGGGGGAGGTATATGAGTGAGGTTGTGGACAGAGAGGATGAGGAAAGGTGTGGACCAAGGTTGAGGTTTGACTGGGTGCCAATGCTCAAGCTTGAGGCGCCAAAGTCACTCAAGACAGAGACCAAGCCAGCAATGTTGCCCATTGATTTTCAAGCAGTAGAACCCAAGCACGTCATAGATTGATCATTTTTCTGGAGAGAGCAAGGTATAGGAACAAGAAAGAAACAGGAGAGGAGGGAGAGAGGGAGGAAGAAGAGAATACTTACCTGTTGATGAGTGAAATTAAGAAAAGAAATCTTACCTGTTGATGAGTTGAACTGAGTGTTTTTGTCTTTTGAGAAACGGTTGGAGAATGAAGGACTGAGGGAGCAGTTGAAGGAATGAGTTTCCTTATCCCAAGTAAAAGAGTAACCTTCTTGACTGATTATGCAAGTACAGGTTGAGTACCTTTGAATACTTGTGATCAGTCTAAAACTTGTGAGAGAATGAGGTCACATTAATCAAATTGATTCCTTTCATTTCAATTGCAGTTCACAAAAATTTCAGAGGGACTGACAACAGATCCTAGCAGATCCTTGTATTTTTGTTTAGTTTCATTATTGGAAATAAAAAACATTCACAGTTTTATTTTTGTACTAGAGAACAAGGCGGCTGCGCCGCTGCAAACCAAAATCCCCCAACCTCCCTGACCTTGTCCTGACATTTTAACCATTGTCAAGCTTCATTTCCTCCGGCTGTGGTTTGTCCAGTTTCCTGAGCTATTGAGTCTCACAATTATTGAAACATCCATTCATTTTCCACAACATATCTTCTTTGCACCATTACACTGTTAAGAATACACATCCCATACAGGTCCCATTCCCATCATTTTCCCTTGAACCTGTTCTGTTGCTGAGACTTGAAGTGTCCATAATTGTCCTATGCCTAAGTAACTCATTTGGTACTCGTAATCTTTGAGGTTGAGAATGAAACTCACCTGCAATCTTTCCTTTTGCTTAAACATTCTTTTGTGAACTACGTTGACAACTGCCCTTCTTTTTCTTGGCTTGACAACGAGGAGATTTTGAACATCCAAAACCTGTGACAGCGCCACATAAAGCTGCCCGTGGGAAAAAACATTGGTACTCAAGTAAACCCCCACTTTCAAGAACATTTGACCCTGAGACTTGTTGATTGACATTGCGTACGCGGCAGTTAAAGGGAACTGATAACAATAAAAGCTCAACCCGGAGCGGGGTGAGCCTTGGTTGTGTACTTTAATCCTTGGAATCATTACTTGCCTGCCCCGCAGCGGGCCCGTCATCACAATCCCTTTAACATACATGCGCCCCACCTCCTTCAAAAGCAGGCGGGTTCCATTTCAGAGGCCGCCGGGAATGTTCAAGTTCCTCGTGAGGACGACCGGCATTTTTGTCTTAAGTACCAAGCAATGTTCTGGTAACCCTAGGAGTGATATTGCATTCAAGCATTCCTCTGGAAGACTGTTGTATCCATCGGGATCAGGTGTGTCAATAGATTTCAGTTCCGTTTTATCCCCTGGTAGCTTGTTCATGATTTCTTCATTGAGTTGTCTCACGTCACAGTTGAGTAATGCTAGAATGCAACAGCCGTTCAAGTACTCAATTGCTGCTTCTTTGTCTTCTCTGCTCACAGAGAGCAACTTGCTGTAAACAAAGTTTGTAAGCTTCTTGTTCATTTGATGCAATGTGGTGCACAATTCAATTTTGATTCCGGATAACCTGACAACCCTGAAGTCGTTCTTCTGGCGTTTGCCCTCACCGAGACGTAGGAGGGCCTTGGCAAACACTTGATTCTCCTCCATGTGGGGTCCAGCTAAAGCACCGGCCAATCTCATGTTTTTGGTCAATTGATACTCCATGACGTTTTTCCAAACACGCAAGGATCTCAAAGTTGTGCCACACGCGGGCGGGAATTCATTGTATTTAACAACGGGAAGCGTTTGGCAGAAGTCACCTGCAAAAATGACTATTTTCCCCCCAAACGGGTGTTCAATTCCTGTCAGAGTCCAAAGGGTCCTATCAACTGCATCAATGCAGTTCTTGTGTATTGTCACTATTTCATCCCAGATGATTAGCCTCAATGCCTCAAGCGCGCGCGCCAGTGGTGTGTCAGCTTTGACCAAGCAGTCACTCTCTTTGCCTGCATCAATAGGAATCTTGAATGCTGAGTGAGCGGTTCTCCCCCCTTTGAGGAGGAGTGCTGCAACGCCGGACAAGGCCGCAACTATTGAAACCACCTCTTTACAGGTTGCTAGGTTGATAATTGCGTTCAAAAGAAATGTTTTTCCCGTGCCTCCGGGGCCATTGAGATAGAAGACTGAAGGTTTCTTTTTAACTATTGCTTGCAAGACGGCATCGAAAAAAATTTTCTGCTCATTGTTGAAACTTCTCTTTTTCCCCGACAGTCAAAGCCTGACGTCGTTGAAGTCTTCCTTGCCTTCTTGCTCACGCCTCAACCTGCTTGAACCTCAAGTGTCTGCCCTGCTAATTGATATCCCGCAGGAATCCAGCGTTTGTTCCATTTCCGTCAAAATGGAACGGAGGCAGAAGAGCGCTAAGACCCGTCGTTCCGAATTGCAAAGCACTCTACTGACTCGGGAGCGCATGTCCAAGCAAGATAAGTCATCCGTGAACGCAAGGTAGTGGCTTTCAAATAGCTTCTTTGGGTCAGCAGGTCTTGAGTACGCACATGATTGCAAACATTTCTGCAAGTTGATATCCAGTTTGTGAAACAGCTGACTCGACGAGTGTTTGGTCATAGAGATAGTCGTCCACCAGCAAGCCAAGCCAATTGCAGGCTATTTGATACATTGGTGCAACTTTGTTCCCAACCTTCTTCAACTCGCGAAACAAGCAAAATCCCTTGCGGTGGAGAAGCAGCACACGCTTGTAAAACTTTTTGCCAGCAAAGTATGAGACGGAATAGACACGTCCCACGGCTTTGGACTTGTTAACACGTGGAAGCCACACCTTTTTAGCTTTGTTTCATGAAAAGTAAGCAGCAACATCCTTGTACTTCAACGTTCTTGCTTGCCGACCATTTGCGCCAACTGAGTTCCTCTGGTTTAACTTCATAAAACCAGTTGAAGTTGTCTGGCTTGCGCAACCACTCTCAACTTGACCCTCCGCTTGTTCAGCTGAGTCGAAATAAACAAGCTGTTTGTTGCGCCCATGGATAGCGAGCCTTGTTACGGCAGGTGATCTTTTGGACAAAGGAAATTTGAACAACCTCCAACAGGCTATAAGCAGAATGTCAGTAACATTGCTTTTTGTGTTGAGGCCTCAAGGAGTACACACCTTCAGGAGGACTGATATATCTGGCATCAATAAATGTCTCTGTTTCGTCTGCTACATTAAATGCCACATGAGTGTGATTGTGGCCTTTGGTTATATACTTATAGAGATACTTGATTGCAGTTGAGTTCTGTTGAATTATCAGTTGAACGCTTCAAGTTAAAACCCCGCGCGCACCAGCCTGCAGCCTGAACCCCCTGACTCGCGCACCCGATGCGCAATGATGATACTGCGGCATCCACCTCTTAGTGCTGAATCGCCCCATATCTGTTGACCGCTCCCGCTACTCTTCCTTCCTCACTGATCCAGAACTCTAAGCTCAAGATCTCAATCTTGCACGCGTCAAGCTTAACGTTCTCAATCCTTTGAATTTATAACCCGGGCCTAATCTGTAAAGTATTCCCCTCGGCTAATCAATCACTACTCTGATGCTCACCCTCTCTCTCCGACTGACTTCCTTTCCCTAAGTTGATTTGCCCCAATCCTCAAGATCTCATCTTATTTCTCTCAGTCCCATTCCACACTTTGTGTCCTTCCTGTTTGTTCCATTCTTTCCCTTTTGTTCTCCTTTCTCTTTGTCTTGCTTGTTGATAAAAACCCCTGACCTCCTGATCTTGTTTTCTTGTTTCATTTTCTCTCTCCGTAGGCTGCATACTGTCTTCTCACATCCTAGTCTTCTATAAGTCCTCACCTCCTCACTGTGAGCCTGGGTCTCTTAAGTGACAGCAGGACACAAAGTTTGGGGGGACAACAGAGTTTATTTCAGAAGAAATAAGGGAACAAGGAGAGGAGGACAAAAGATAGTAAGAAAGATGTGTCTTTTAAGACAAGAGTAAGAGCTCAATCTGAAAAGAGAGCAGGAATAGAACCAGGAAGAGCCACAGTCTCTTCAACCTGGGAAGCAGGAGAAGGTGCAGTCAAAGACTGCCTTATTTTTTATGCCAGAGGCAAAGGTTGCTTATAAGGAAACCTGAGTGGATGGGGGGCAGCTCCACTGGACTGAATTGATATAATGAAGAGTTCTTGGGATGTGTAGGAAGGATGCCTCTGAGTGAAGAAGGGAAAGAAAGAAGAGAAGGAAAAGTGATAAGATCAAAGCTCCAAGAGAATTTTGAAGAAAAGAAAATTGGTTAAGCTGCTTACTTGTCAAACAGATGACACCAAATGACCACGACACAACAACGAGGGGAAATGATGGGACCTGGGCTTCTGAGGAGTGAGGAGTGTAATCCAATTGTTCTGTTTCTTCTAAGTTCTGGTTGGTGAGTGATGATGAAAATTTTCATCTGCCCAACTCTGAAGATGATGAACCATGTTTATCAAAGTGAATATGCAATATAGAGTTGAACTTAGAAAATGAGTAGATGTTATGTGGACTTCTATGTTAATTACCTCACACTTATATTATTCCACACTTATACACAACAAAGTAAGGATATTATGATATGAAAATACTCGTATTGGAGAGAGGAATAAGAAGAAAAAATTGTTGAAGCCTTTTGGGCAACATTGTTGTCTCTAAGGCTGACACTCACCTCCCAAATCATTAGTTATAGCCTAGCAGTAAATCAGTCTCCACGTCTTCTTCCTTATTTTTTATCTTCTTGTCTCTGCTCATTTTCTGATCTTTTGTTTTCTTGTTTTTAGTCTGGTTTTGTTTAGTTTTTTTAATTCAGAAACTCTTCAAGTTTGCGGGGATCTCAATGTTGATGTGGCATTGAAACATCAAACACAAGAACTTGTTATATGGCACCACATGACCATTGTTGAACTCGGTTGCATGTTTCTTGTACGTTCATCCGTTATCTTGCCGTAAACATGTTGGGTACGCTCCATCAACAATCACCAGGGGAGATTTCATGGCACCCGTCAACGGGTGCCATTGCATAACTCATTACCCTCTCTTGGTTTGAACTGTGTTTGGAGGTATGCACATTCAAACTGCATGTTCAACTGAAATTCAGTTTGAAGTCACCAACAATCTCAAAACAAGTGTTGCTTGATGTGTATGTGATTTTATGTCCAACTCAAGTGGAAAACTTGAAGCATGCAAATCTGAACTGATACCAAAACAACCACAGTTCTGATTTCATCATTCTTTTGAGAATTTACTTTCTTCTTGATTGTTTTATTTCAAAGAAGTATTTTTTTTTTTTTACTTTTTTGAGGCAAAAAAAACTTAAATATAATGTGGTTTTTTGAATGTAATGAATTCACAATCTTTTGTTTTTGAGGTGCCGCAATTCATTGTAGTTGGTCCTGCATTTTGAAGGAATTTTAAAATCTGAAGAATTGGGTCTTTACCTACCCCCATTTGTACACTTTTTGGCTCAGACCAAACTTTCCAGCAAACAATCATTTGGATTTGCAACAAAGGTGTCCCATTTTAACCATTTTTTGGTCAAAACAGCAAAAAACACCTTTACAACCTTTCACACACCTGTAAATCACTGTGAAATATGAATTTGTACTCTGGTGTACGGGCGTACAGCAGCGTAAAGATTCAAATGTCACAATAATGTAACGAGCGTACACCAAGCACCACAAAAAAAGCAAAAAATTGACCAATGGGAGTTGGTCTTTGGAAACTATGGCACAACTTTTGACCCAACTTTTTTAAAAAAAAAAATTCAACTATTACACATGTTCAATGCACAGTCACTGTGCAAAACGCACAGTGACTGCGCAAAAATGATCTTTGAAAATATTCAAGTCAAAATTTTATTTAAAGGGGATTATTACGGAGGCCAACTACCATCAGGTGTACTTGTCATTTTTTGGAAGAGGGTAAAAATTCAGATGTCTTGGATAAAAATTGTATGATATACTTTTTCTGATGGAAATTCAATTCTTTTTGGTAAACTTAGGACTTCATGAAATCTAAAAACCAGGGGACATATGTATTCGTGTATAAAACTTTCAAAATTCAACTTCTAAAGAAAATTAGAGCTCTAAATTTAGCTCCAAATGTACTCAATATGGTTTGAATCCTTTTTATGAATATTTTTTCATCATCTATAAGGTTATAGAAAAGATTTTCTCAAGAGGTTTAGATTGAAAATTATTCAGGCACTGCAAAGAAATAATAAATGATAGTTGATAAAGACTTGTTAATCAGAATGATTCTCCACATGTCAATGAATGGAAATATTGATGTATTAATATTAAAGAAGAATTATTTAAAGATGGACCAATACTGATTGGAGCATTCATAAACTCAGAAAATCATAAGATTGACTTGAGTTCAGCTTGGGTTCTATATGATTTGTGGATTCATTCATTATAAAGTTACAATTTTGATCATTTGAATATCAGCTTGCTTTGTGGTTCACTTCAGAAGATGTTGTCCAATTATCTTAACCCACATCAACATCATTTCAGGTTCATAGGGAACTGACACATAGGATCATTGGCCCCGGGTTCCAGTAAAAACACATGGAGTGGCACTGGCATGCCAGTGCCATAAATTTTCCCCTGGTGAATGACTGTCCACGGGGTAAAAGTTTTTGGATAGCCGTACTTGCAATTTTTTCTCAACCAACAAGTGCGGCCCTTGCATGGTCTGTGCAACATTGCTTCACATGTAATTGCGTGGAGTCGTGGCTCTGTCTTGGGGTTATTGAAATCTCAGCGGAAACCAATTTATGAATATCCTTGGGTGTGCGTGGACGGTCGCTTGGGTCAAGTGTCAACATAAGGTGGAGATGGGGCAGGCCTCGCTTTTGAAACTCAATCACAGAAACATAAGCAATAACCTTCCCTAGCTGCTGCATCTTGATCAGTTTGTCCATAACCGCTTTCACTTTAAGTTGAGTCAACCATGCAACAATGGTCAGATGATCCACGGGGTCTTCTCCCTTGGGAATTTCCCTCTTAATCTTGATCCAGCGGGGGTTTGCGGTCATTATAATGAAAAGAGATGGCAGCCCGTGTTTGCAGCAGATGGCCATTGCGTCATGGTAGAGTTGTGACATTGCCCGTGGACTGCCAATAAATGTCGCTGGGAGGACCACTCATTTACCCTTTGGTGGCGTCTTGTTCTCAAGACTTTTCAAAAGCCGCTGGTATTTGTCTGCCTGAAGCTGAAGTTGATGGTTCCAAATGAAATCTAACCTGCCACGTACAACAACAATATACATGTCTACAACCAACTCTTGAAGAAGGGGACAGCCGTCGAGAACCGGCAAATAATTTTCCTTCCTGCTAAATAGCATAAAGGCAAACCATTCTAATGACCAAACCTTTGGGTTTGACACTGCGGGGAAATCAGCACTGGTGCAATGAAGCTGATATGACTTTTACTCACTTCTGCTTGTAGTCACACAATAAAGATTATCCCACTGTTGTTCTCCGCGCGAAAAAAAAAGCGGATAGCGCAAAGGAAAGTACACCAAGTGCATGTCTGATATAACCTCAAGGTCTTCTGATTGTCGCTCAAGCATGATTTGACGCTTTTAGATGATGTCGCCGTTTCCTTGAACAATCACCGCGACTTCATACGCCGTTGATTTGTTGTAGCGCTTAGGATCAACTCCTGGCCGTGGAATGCCTTGCAGTTTGAGGCTTTTTGCTTTGTTGGCGTTCAAGACTTTACAAGCGGTTCTGAAAAACTTTGCATAAGGGTTGACGTTGTAGAGTACTTCCGTCAAATTCAATGCAACCGATTCCTTCAAAAGGCACCACAACCAGGTTTGCCACCAATGCCGCGCGCTTTCCTAATCCTCAAGTTTGCTTATTCTGTCCCTTGGTTGCCGACAACAAAAATTTGGGATAAGCCGGGGTCTGATTTGTTCACCAGCTCCAACAACAAAATCTTGTGGACCAGATCCCCCAACATACAAAATACAGATATTCCAAATCGACCTTGGACCAAGTGATCAATTTTTGTTACAAGTGATGTGAAAGAAACTGTATTATTGTACATTTGGATGAGTTCCTTAAAATTCTCAGAATCTGCGCAAAGTCAGTAAAATTGTTGCTGCGAAGCAAAGACACAACATACCTTCATCTTTGCCGGAATACAAACCTTTCAACACACTTGGGAATTGAGGAGCTGACAGGTGAACAGAAGGCAACGAGACTTTGTTCTTCTGACAACACAAGGTGAAAGCGATTTCTTCGTTGTCCATATCAACCTGCGCCGCTTCCTCAAGCCAGTGGAGAGCTTGACATGCCTTACACAGTACATTGCATTCCTCCAATCCGTGTGGAATGATATAATTCACTGATGCTAATATATCCGGCTTGATGTTTTCACAACCTTCAGCAACAACTTTACCAGGGAGATTCATCGGTGCTTTGTAGGATTGGTTTGAGTCAACAATGGGAGATGCTTCTTGATCAAGTAAGTGCGGAGCCAAACTGTCAAGTTGGTGTCAATAATTGTTTTTGTTGAGCTCCTTGTTAATTTTAAGTGGAGTGCAACCCCACAACAACCCAAGGTTTGCACAACGCCAATTCAACTCACGCTTTTATCATGCGTAGCTCATTTCAACCAATTGATGTAGAAGATCAGTTAGCTCATGCTATCCATTGAGCTTGAATGCTCCGCATGCAGCAAGTAATAGAACCAATCAACAAAGAAGCTTCTTTTTCCACTAAAAAGGCCCCTAGACATCTTCATTCAGCTCAAAACTGCCCATTAATGTGTACCAATCCTAAACATCCCCCTTTCCTATTCTGCCCACATTTCCTCACTATGTCAGGGTGTGCTTTCCCAAAAGTCACAACCAAATACTTCAATTCACATTCAATTGGGAACCCTTGACACTTCAAGCTCTATGCAAGATTCCAGATTGTGACATCACATGGGGTTGAACCCACAACCTCACAGAGGATGTGATGTCACAAACTTGGATTCTCTGACCACTAGGCTATGGCTGCTTACCATGTAACACATTTTTGGCTTGTATCATCTACTCACCAACAGAAATACTGGCTCACGTGATTAACTCACATATGGTTTGTTTCAGGCTCACAACTTTCACTGATCCACTCAACGGAAACATTAATGCACACATATGCCAATGTTTTTAAACTTGTTTGTTATGTAATTGCTTCAGTACAACAAATCAAAAAAATTGTGTTTTGTGCATGGGGTCTGAAGAAAGTCTCCCAAAGAATCAGGTCAAGCCTTGCAAAGCTGTAAGAAGGTCAAGTCTCCCACCAAAGCAGTAAAAAAGTGAGTAGGGGATTTCAGTGTCACCTACTTTCCTTTGGCTGACTCCTTGCCTTGACGCAGTTCTGTTGCCAACTTCACCCGTCAGCTTTTCTTTGTGGTGGAAAATTGTCCCCCGCCCCCCCGTCCTCCTTTGTCCCCCATCAAGAAGGGCTTGTTGTAATTTGTACGTGTTGAATTAAATCCTACCCCCCGCAGAGCACCCTTACGCAACCCACGCCCGCAAAGCCCCTCCAATTATTTATTGTGTTGGCTGACCGTCCAACCAACATTCCCTCAGCCTCTTTCAGGCCAAACTATTCTCTCCACGGACCAGTTTATTTTCTGTGACTGGACCAGGCTAACCGTTGCCATTGTGCTTCTTACTTGACTTTCTATTTAAGGCTACCTTATTGCCTAATGTGACTGCCAACTCCTCAACCCATTTTTCCCCATCGGCAAAGATTTTCACCTCTTGGTTTACACTTATCTATAGACATGGCTTCTCCAAAAGTTCTTCCAAAAGATGATTCATGTGACTTCTATGTCCGCTTCTCAGTCCTGAGCCATGTATGTAGGGTCATGATACACTCAAACCGCAAGCTCATGCCTTACTAACATTAAATGTCCTCCAGGCAACAAAAATTGAAGTTGAGAATTGTGGGAACAGCTTTACTGCTTCCTGCTCACTTGCCGTCACGTACAGCAAATTACTTACACCTCTTGCCGTTCCTTTTGTGGCAATGGCGCTTGTTGGTCTGTCCAAGTAAACCCCAATCTTAGACCTCAAATCAGCTTACGAGATTGTTGGCCACCTGTCACTGGCTGGCGCCGATGGTCTTCCAGCATTCTACTATGAACCCCGCAATGTGTTCAAGTATCATTTTTCAGGTTCCTCCTTCCAAAACAGCCAAACCACCGTCTATGGAGTTGGGATGATAATCTTGCTACAAAGCGACTTCATTGCCCGTCCATTGTACCGGAAGTCCTTAGTAGTCACTGTTGTCCACCACTGTCCTGTGAGTTGATTTTTAAGATTTCATTTGACTTGGTCCTAAAAAATCTTCTGCAGGGACAGGAGAAATTTCAAGTTGAATATATCATTTTTGCGAACTTTACCAAGGTTCCGGAGAGGCTCAGCTTGACTATTGGGCATAGGGCATACTTCAAAGGATATTTATTGGCCGCCCTTCTTCCAGAGGTCACCGGTACCGTAGTCGATGTATGTATTTTGTCCCAACTCGCAAAATACTCAGAACTGACATTCTTGCAGAGCCTTTGAGTGGTAACTTATCCGCAGTAACTCATCCTTGGGAAGTGTTGGAGGTTGATTGTATCATTCCCCAATTGACTCTGGTGACAATAACAACTGGCCACATTTTTCCTTTGCATCAATTGGAAAGACTTCATTCAACGCCATGTAGGGATTGTCCCTGTACAAAGTTTTCCTTTCCCCGTTTTACGCCATCTGCGCCGTCTCTTGATGAGAGCTCACCACTTCATTGTATAAAGACCTTTGGTTTGCATTGTAAATACATTCCAATTCAGATTCATTTAATGACTTGTGCCAACACTCCACCAAGTGGAGCATCTGCGATTTTGCATGTTGCCAAATGCTTCTCCTTTCAATTGAATCATTGAAGAGTGTTTGACTCTTACTGCCTTGGGTGTTTTCGTCACTATATTCTCTTTGCCAAATTTACATTGCTTGACATGGAGCAGATTCACTTCAACGCACTTCACCTGGGGCCAATGGGTGTTCAGGACAGTTGCGGAACAAATTTGGTTGCATTCCTTTGACATTATTTTGGTATCTGCTGCTTCATGAAGGTTTCATCCCTGTGGCTAACAGTCCCCCGCCAAAAAAATTGTCTTTTGCAATAATTTGGAAGAGCTTTCCTCCCGTTAAAATGAGGCTTGGTGCAGTGGAGTTGAAGTAATATAAAACCGACATGCTTATTTCCTATGCAAGTGTGATCCGCAAATCAAGGCTAATCTGTTTGAAGCAGTTACTCCTGTCCACCAAATTGAAAACGTTGATCCTGCTGAAGTCGTTGGGGATGAAGTTTGACGTAGATAGGCTAGCTACAAACCGGCCCGCGCCGGATGCAAGTTTTGCACTGTCATTCCGCTTGCAGTTGTGTGTTTTGTTTACTTGTAGTTATTCTAGCGTATCATTGTGCTCACTGAACTACGAGGCCAAAATTAGTGGAAATCTTACTAATGCTTGAGATAACTACTCATTATTGTCTCTTGTCATAGTAAAACTCACGGCGTTCTTCGTGTGACGTCTGCTGTGAAATACAATTGTACCTAGGAGACCAGTCACTTTGGTCATAACCAAGCCAAAGGCAAAGAAGTGTTTGACGATTAACTCATGCGCACGGCTTTATACAGGAAGTCAAGTAAAGGTATGTGTACACAAGGACAGAAAAATTTGGTGGTAGGCAATGTTAAGATTTCAGCTCAAGAAATGGAGGCTAGGAGAAGGGGCTGCTCTGAGGGAATGAGAGCAGGACCAAGGAGCAGCCAAGGGTGGCTCTAGATGAGTTATGCTCGGACTTGATGATTTATTTCAAACACAAGGAGCAGACTTAAGTGGACAACTAGAGAGCCCCCTCAGCAAGATCCAAAGGGGGCCTGAACAATCTGGGACAGGACAGGACAAGAGACAGGACATGAACTGGACAGGGGGCTGGACAGGGGACAGGACAGGGACAGGACAATGCCACATGGCCAGACAGGACAGGACAAGGCCACATGGCCAGACAGGACAGGACAAGGCCACATGGCCAGACAGGACAGGACAAGGCCACATGGCCAGACAGGACAGGAACAAGGCCACATGGCCAGACAGGACAGGAACAAAAAGAAAGGAGAGAAGGACTGTGAGCGGACAGACAATAATCCTGACAGGCAAAACATGATATGAACAAGGGGGAGGTTGCAAAGGAATGACAATAAAACAAGTCGAAGATCTATGTACAAGGGTAAAACGGGCCAACGTGATCACACATTGCGCGGTGGGTGCGGCATGAGTCAAATTTTCTTCATTCTCTTAGCGGCATCTTTTACAACGTCCTTGCGGGGGCACCTGCGTGGCTTGGGTTTGACTTCTTCCTCACTGAAATCTTCCTCTTCCTCACCCGCCAAAAAGACATCCCCGTCGTTGGATTTGTCAAGCACCTGAGCTTTTCCTTTGCCTTTTGGTGATGAGCCTGAAGGGACAAGCTGTGACTTCTTCTGAGGAGAGGGGGTCTTGGATCTGTGGGGTGTCAGAGTGTGACCCAATTTACTGTCAGGGACCGCAGGTGCAAAGGTGCGGCTAAGAAGCACAATCAGCGACCGCGTATCAGCAATGGAACAGAGAACAACTCCCAATGTGCGGCCAGGCTTTCCGCTAGGTGAAGAGCTGCTTGGTGTTCCCAAGGCAATTTGGCCTAACTGATGGCCGGAGGTGACGGAGACGTGTGATACCTTTGGAAAGTGATCTCAATACACGTTGAAACGAGGGCAAAAAAGACACGCGCAGTCACTGCAACTCACAATGACAACAGCCATGTGGCCGTCCAATGATTTTAACCTCACGCCCAACAACGTAGAGCCCAAAGGTTTTGACATGGAGTTTTGAACCAGGGACAATGTAGCAAATGTTGAACTGCCGAAAGCATTGCTCCTAAGTAATTTAAGTTCAGCATGCAGAATCCCATGAGGTAAAAGTCAGAACAAACCTGAGAATCCCAGTCATTGTGTGCAACAACCACCTCAAGATGGGTTGAGCCCTCCGACTCAGATGCAACTTCTTGACAAGAAGCGACAATACCTAGTGAATTGACGTTGGCTTTATTGGCAAAGTTCAACGAATGGTTGGCGGCTCTCCCGGTAACAGTAACGGACTCTTGAATATAGGCAAGTGTAGGAATGGACCTGTCATTGAGAGGCATAAACTTCCTGCTGAGGTAATAAATTGAAGTGGATTCCAGCAGATTATTCAACGCGGTATTGGTAGTCGACCGTATCTCAAAATCTTCAGCCTTTGAGTTGAACGCTCCGGAACACTGAACATAGGAGGGGGTGGTAACATTCCCCTACTGATTTGCACGGATTGAGTCGGGAACAGACTGAAGAAAGGGAAGAACAGAATTAAGCAAGAAGCGTGTGACAGATGAAGTTGAGGGCGCACCTTGCCAAGGGTCTTGAAAAGTCCAGATAAGCTTGCCGGATGGTTGGGCGTGCGGTTGACAGCCATATTACGAGCGTGGAAAGTGGAATGAAGAGTGAAAGTAAGAGAATGTTGGTGGGAGATTGAAGAATGAGAAAAGGGGTTGGTGTTGAACTTGAGCCAAACGTAAGGGAGATTGGAAATATGAGGCTATGGTTTGGGGTTGAGCTTGAGCCAACTTGCCCTGAATTTATACAAAAATTTTGAAGAATCCGTAATAATGTGAGGGTCGTTGCAAGCCGTATTGGGGGGGAAGAGGATTATGCACATGACGGGATGCCTGGGCGTTGCAAGGTTAGTAAAAGGGTTGGGGTGCAGGATTGACTGCTGAGCCCAGAGTGAAGGTGCGTGGTTGTTTAGCTAGTGCGCAATGTGAGTGAGTCCGTCAAACCTCTGTGTTGAAAATAAAATAAAAAAACTGGCCAAGCCAGTTCAAGGAATCAGGTGAAACTGATAATGATGGGGGACATGCAGGAGCGTTGAGTTGTGCCATGTTGGGAGTAACACAGTGGGAAGTGGACCTTCAGTCCTGCATAGTATTCATTGAGACCAAGCAACAAGGAACTGAAGGAACGTGCCCTGCGCAAGCCTCCAGTTGTCATGACATGATAAGCCACATTGTAAAAAGAGGTGGTGTTGAGTCAACCCACGCAAGCATGGCACCATCATCAAGATTGAGGGGGAGGAACTGTGCTGCGGTGGTGCAACAATGAGCGGTCAACGGGGCGGAGGTAGCTGATACAGGAACTGGACAGTGAGGGAGATGCCAGTGGTCTCTGTGCAACAGTTGTTAAGTTGAATGGAAACCACCAAAAGAGACGCCAACAATGGGCATTGGTTGTGCGTCTACAAAAGCAAGAGCCTGGGGTAGGTGGTTGGTCCTCATTGGAAGCAGATTTTTTCCCATCCAATCCCTAGGTCACACTACTTCGCCATTGATTATCCTGTCCCTTTGTAAATCTATCTATGACCGGGCTTTTTTTACTTGTTGCAAGAGCACAAGTTGGAGGTTCAATCCAAGGCCGCAAGGTTTGGGGATTAACTATTTTAACATTTAACTTTTATTCACATCTGGCAAATGCAAAATTGAGAAAAATGCAGGCCAAAACTAACATCTTTTGAGTGAAAATCTATGGTTTTAATAAACTTGGATTACATTTAGCATAAGAAAGAGAGAAATGTGGAAGAGAAAAGAAGGGGACTGACAACAGATCCTAGTGGATCCTTGTATTTTTGTTTAGTTTCATTATTGGAAATAAAAAACATTCACAGTTTTATTTTTGTATTACATTTAGCGTAAGAAAGAGAGAAACGTGGAAGATAAAAGAAGACGTATAGAAAACAGGAATCTTGTCATATCATACTGATAACTAATTATAACTATTTTCAGAATTGTAACTCACTACATACCTTACTATATATCCCGTACGGGATACTGAGTAAGTCTTACGGGATATGCGGGATATCTTGTAGTGGTCAAATAAGAATCACATAAAACCATCATTGCATCATATCAGGATATCATATCACTTTCACATCATAATATAACACCGTTGTGTCAAAATAGCAGGAAGTCATATCACAAAAAAAATTATCATATCACAACATCAACTAAAAGATTCAGTCACTCAACTTCTACCAGTTGACATGCAGAAGCTTTTAGTGAGCAGTTGTTGTTACTCAAACATTAAAAAAAGGTTGTCTCAACCAAGACTAAATGCAAATTGACTTTTCCTTTTGACTGTGCAGAAACCTTTTTGGTTTAACAAGTGAAGGTAAATAGAACTAAAATGGATTATGCTGCATGTCAACTGGTGTCAATTGGGACAATCTATCTTGCGGTGGTAGCACATAAAATAGGAAAGTGTATCACAACATGAAATCATGGTTCAGCTAAATGCACTCCAACTTTTTACTTCATGCAATCCAATTTGGAGTGAAGAAGTGTGCACTCCAATTATTTTGGAGTGGCAAGATTTGCACTCCAAAATATTTGGAGTGGACAACTTTCCACTCCAAAATTTTCCCCTTGCTTGCAGTAAACAATCATTGTCACCCTCCAGCGTATGCTTGCAGGTATAAAAATGGAAAAAAAAAATCTTAACCTGATTACTAAACAACAGAATATTAAACCTGCAAGAGAAAAATAGCTTTTGACAACTCTTCCTCTCTTGGCTTAATCATGCAAGGTATTATGCAGGTACATGAACCCTTGGCTGTAAGTAAAATACAAGATAAAGCAAGAAATAATTATAAGTAGGAAGTGACAAGTAGTCATCTCCTTAAACTTACAAAGCCCACCTAAATCTTTTTAGATAAGCAGAAACTGGGGCTTTCCCTCATTTCCTTTCATCTCTCTCTTCCTTGATATTCATTCTATTCTTCTTATCCTTCATTCTTCTCTCCCAATTTTCCAATTCTCCTTTTAAACTTCAAACCCTAGTCCAATATCTCCTGTCCTATCTCCCAGATCAAATTTAAGAATATTCAGTCATTAGATACAAACACTGTCTCCTCAAGTCACTATGTATTACATAATGTACTTTCCCTACATGCATAGCGGTTCAAATGCAGGATGAAGTGGTTTGTCATATAGCGGTTGCATTTTTTGAAAAAAATTTTGGAGTGCATTTGATGATATTTAGAAGCAGTGTGAATGATCATTACACATTTAATATACAATGCAATAGTGGCATAACACCCATTCTCAAAGTTTCCATGTTTTGTGGTATTTTTGCTATGTTTTGTCAAGAAAAATACCCTTCCCCATAATGAAATGAAAGCTGAGATAGGGCCAATTGATGCCTCTGAGTCAAGGGTGGATTGTTGTATAGAGGTGTGGTAGTATCACGTGTTTTGTCTGTCAAGATGTGGCTTCACATATCAAAATGACACAAGTTACCTATTTTTCCTGTGTTTTCTCAGGAAAAAAGATAATTACACATGGTGAACCAAAAACATGAAAATGGAAAATTAATGCCTGTGAGTCAAGGTTCAATTTTTATATAGTGTTGTGGTAGTAACACGCATTTTCCCTGTGGAGATTGGGCTTCACGTATCAAAAGTTTGCAAATTACATATTTTTCCTCTGTTTTCTCAGGAAAAAAGATACTTACACATGGTGAACCAAAAACATGCATATGGAAAATTGATGCCCGTGAGGCAAGGTTTGATTTTTATAGAGTGGTGTGGTAGTATCACGTGTTTTGCCTGTCAAGATTTGGCTTCACAACTCAATTTCACAGATTGCCTATTTTTCCTGTGTTTTCTCAGGAAAAAAGATACTTACACATGGTGAACCAAAAACACATATACATCCAATTGATGCCTGTGAGTCAAGGTTTGATTTGCATATAGTGATGTGGTAGTATCAGTACATGTTTTGCCTGTCAAGATTTGCTTTCACACATCAAAATTTCACAAATTACCTATTTTTCCTGTGTTTTCTCAGGAAAAAAATACTTACACATGGTGAACCAAAAAACATGCATGTGGCAAATTGATGCCTGTTAGTCAAGGTTTGATTTTTCTATTTTTATATAGCGGTGTGGTAGTATCACGCGCTTTGCCTGTCAAGATTTGGCTTTGCTCATCAAAATTTTGCAAATTACATATTTTTCCTGTGTTTTCTCAGGAAAAAAAATACTTACACATGGTGAACCAAAAACATGCATATGGCACATTGATGCCTGTGAGTCAAGGTTTGATTTTCATATAGTGGTTTGGTATAAGTATCACGTGGTGTGGTAGTATCACACGTTTTGCCTGTCAAGATTTGGCTTCACATGTCAAAATTTCACAAATTGCCCATTTTCCTGTGTTTTCTCAGGAAAAGAGCTACTTACACATGGTGAACCAAAAGCATAGATATGGCCAATCGATTCCTGTCAATCAAGGTTTGATTTTCACATAGTGGCGTGGTGTTATCATGTGTTTTGCCTGTCAAGATTTGCCTTCAGACATCAAAATTTCACAAATTATCTATTTTTGCTGTGTTTTCTCTGGAAAAAAGATACTTGCACATGGTGAACCAAAAAAAATAGATATGGCCAATCAATTCCTGGGGGTCAAGGATTGATTTTCATATAGTGGTGTGGTAGTATCACACCTTTTGACTGTTAAGATTTGGCTTCACGCATCAAACTTTCACAAATTACCTATTTTTCCTGTGTTTTCTAAGGTAAGACAGGCAAAACAGATACTGGCACAACACTACCTCTAAGTCAAACCTTAACCCACAGGCATCAATTGGAAATATGTATGTCTTTGGTTCACCATGTGTGAGTATCTGTTTTCCTGAGAAAACACAGGAAAAATAGGTAATTTGTGAAAGTTTGATGCGTGAAGCCAAATCTTGACAGTCAAAAGGTGTGATACTACCACACCACTATATGAAAATCAATCCTTGACCCCCAGGAATTGATTGGCCATATCTATTTTTTTTGGTTCACCATGTGCAAGTATCTTTTTTCCAGAGAAAACACAGCAAAAATAGATAATTTGTGAAATTTTGATGTCTGAAGGCAAATCTTGACAGGCAAAACACATGATAACACCACGCCACTATGTGAAAATCAAACCTTGATTGACAGGAATCAATTGGCCATATTCATGTTTTTGGTTCACCACATATAGGTATCTTTTTTCCTGAGAAAACACAGGAAAGATAGAGAATTTGTGAAATTTTGACGTGTGAAGCTAAATCTTGACAGGCAAAACGTGTGATGCTATCACACCACTATATGATAGTCAATTTTTGACTCACAGGCATCAATTGCCAATATCTATGTTTTTGGCTTACCATGTGTAAGTATCCTTTTTCCTGAGAAAACACAGGAAAAATAGCTAATTTGTGACATTTTGATATGAGAAGCCAAATCTTTCAAACCTTGACTCACAGGCATCAATTGGCAATATACATGCATTTGGTTTACCATCACCAGGGGAGATTTCATGGCACCTGTTAACGGGTGCCATTGCATAACTCATTACTCTCTCTTGGTTTGAACCATGTTTGGAGGTATGCACATTCAAACTGCATGTTCAACTGAAATTCAGTTTGAAGTCACCAACAATCTCACAACAAGTGTTGCTTGATGTGTATGTGATTTTATGTCCAACTCAAGTGGAAAACTTGAAGCATGCAAGCCTGAACTGATACCAAAACAACCAAAGTTCTGATTTCATCATTCTTTTGAAAATTTACTTTCTTCTTGATTGTTTTATTTCAGAGAAGTATCTTTTTTTTTACTTTTTTGAGGCAAAAAAACTTAAATATAATGTGCTTTCTTGAATGGAATGAATTCACAATCTTCTGTTTTTGAGGTGCCGCAATTCATTGTAGTTGGTCCCGCATTTTGAAGGAATTTTAAAATCTGAAGAATTGGGTCTTTACTTACCCCCATTTGTACACTTTTTGGCTCAGACCAAACTTTCCAGCAAACAATTGTTAGGATTTACAACAAAGGTGTCCCATTTTAACCATTTTTTGGTCAAAACAGCAAAAACCACCTTTACAACCTTTCACACACCTGTAAATCACTGTGAAATATGAATTTGTACTCTGGTGTACAGGCGTACAGCAGCGTAAAAATTCAAACGTCAAAATAATGTAACAAGCGTACACCAAGCACCACAAACAAAGCAAAAAAGCTACCAATGGGAGTTGGTCTTTGGAAACTATGGCACAACTTTTGACCCAACTTTTTTTAAAAAAAAAGTCAACCATTACACATGTTCAATGCACAGTCACTGTGCAAAATGCACAGTGACTGCGCAAAAATGATCTTTGAAAATATTCAAGTCAAAATTTTGTTCAAAGGGGATTATTACGGAGGCCAACTACCATCAGGTGTACTTGTCATTTTTTGGAAGAGGGTAAAAATTCAGATGTCTTGGATAAAATTGTATGATATACTTTTTCTGATGGAAATTCAATTCTTTTTGGTAAACTTAGGACTTCATGAAATCTAAAAACCAGGGGACATATGTAATCGTGTATAAAACTTTCAAAATTCAACTTCTAAATAAAATTAGAGCTCTAAATTTAGCCCCAAATGTACTCAATATGGTTTGAATCCTTTTTATGAATATTTTTTCATCATCTATAAGGTTATAGAAAAGATTTTCTCAAGAGGTTTAGAATGAAAATTCTTTAGGCACTGCAAAGAAATAATAAATGATAGTTGATAAAGACTTGTTAATCAGAATGATTCTCCACATGTCAATGAATGGAAATATTGATGTATTAATATTAAAGAAGAATTATTTAAAGATGGACCAATACTGATTGGAGCATTCAAGAACTCAGAAAATCATAAGATTGACTTGAGTTCAGCTTGGGTTCTATATGATTTGTGGATTCATTCATTATAAAGTTACAATTTTGAACATTTGAATATCAGCTTCCTTTGTGGTTCACTTCAGAAGATGTTGTCCGATTATCTTAAACCACATCAACATCATTTCAGGTTCATAGGGAACTGACACATATGATCATTGGCCCTGGGTTCCAGTAAAAACACATGGAGTGGCACTGGCATGCCAGTGCCATAAATTCTTCCCTGGTGCATGTGTCAGTATCTTGTTTCCTGCAAAAACACAGGAAAAATAAGCAATTTGTGAAATTTTGAAACATGAAGCCAAATCCCAACAGGCAAAACGTGTTATACTGCCACACCACTATATGAAAATCAATCCTTGGCCCAAAGGCATTAATTGGACATATCTATGTTTTTGGTTCACCATGTGTAAGTATCTTTTTTCCTCAGAAAACACAGGAAAAATAGGCAATTTGTGAAATTTTGATATGTAAAGCCAAATCTTGACAGGTAAAACATGTGATACTACCCCACCACTATGTTAAAATCAAACCTTGACTCACAGGTATCAATTTGACATTTGCATGTTTTTTTAGTTCACCATGTGTAAGTATCTTTTTTCCTGAGAAAACACAGGAAAAATAGGTAATTTGTGAAATTGTGATGCTCAAAGCCAAATCTTGACAGGCAAAACATGTGATACTACCACACCACTATATGAAAATCAATCCTTGACTCAAAGAAATCCATTGTACATATCTATGTTTTTGGTTCAACATGTGTAAGTATCTTTTTTGCTGAGAAAACACAGGAAAAATAGGTAATTTGTGACATTTTGATATGAGAAGCCAAATCTTGACAGGCAGAACACATGATACTACCACACCACTATATGAACATCAAATCTTGACTCACAGGAATCAATTTACCATATGCATGTTTTTGGTTCACCATGTGTGAGGATCTTTTTTCCTGAGAAAACACAGGAAAAATAGGTAATTTTGTGAAATCTTGATGTGTGAAGGCAAATGTTGACAGGCAAAACATGTGATACTACCACATCACTATATGCAAATAAAACCTTGCCTCACAGGCATCAATTGGACGTATGGATGTTTTTGTTTCACCATGTGTAAGTATCTTTTTTCCTGAGAAAACACAGGAAAAATAGGCAATTTGTGAAATTTTGATATGTGAAGCCAAATCTTGACAGGCAAAAAGTGTGATACCACCACACCATTATATGGAAATTAAACCTTGACTCACAGGCATCAATTGGCCATATGCATTTTTTTTGGTTCACCATGTTTAGGTATCTTTTTGTCTTGAGAAAACACAGGAAAAACAGGTAATTTGTGTCATTTTGCTATGTGAAGCCACATGTTGATAGGCACAACGCGTGATACTAGTACCACAACACCATATGAAAATCCACCCTTGACTCAGAGGCATCAATAGGCCTTATGTAAGTCTTCTTTTTACCATGCAGAAGGGTATTTTTATTGAGAAAACATAGCAAAAATACTACAAAACATGAAAATTTTGAGAATGGGTGTTAAGGCACTATTCCATTGTATAGATGTGCTTAAATTCCACTCCAGTGGACACTTTCCCACTTCAAAATGTTGGAATGCATGCAGTACAAGTTTGGAATGCATTGAGCCTGACCAAAATCATAGGATAAAATAAGACAAAATTATACCCAAAAATAACAACATCATAACACATCACCAGGAAAAATTGATTATCACATGAAATCACACAACATCTCACAAATGTTGGCTGTAACTCTGATCCATTTCTGGTTTTACGTACCACCAGATTATTAGAATGGCCCCTAGAGAACTGTCTTGTAACTGACTTGTTGCTTCATGGGTATGTATTTGGAGTTAGCCTGGTGTCATCTTTCATCTAGTGAAAATTAATTTGGGGTCAGGCTAAATGCCCTCCAACTTTTTACGTCATGTACTCCAATTTGGAGTGGAAAAGTGTGCACTCCAATTTTTTTGGAGTGGCACTGGGAAGCTGTCCACTCCAATATATTTGGAGTGAACAACTTTCCACTCCAAAATTTTTCACTAGCTTGGAGTAAACAATCATGCACTCAAAGTTCACTCCAAAAATTTGGAGTGCACCTGAAGTCCACTATAAAAGTTTTGGAGTGCACCTCAAGTCCACTCCAAAATTTTTGAAGTGCACTTCAAGTCCACTCCAAAAAATTTGGAGTGCACTCAAAGTCCACTCCAAAAAAATTGGAGTGCACAAAATACCACTCCAAAAATGTCAAATTTTTGGAGTGGACACTTTCCCACTCCAAAATGTTGGAGTGCATGTAGTAAAAGTTTGGAGTGCATTGAGTGTGACCCTCAATTTTTCATGTTGCATGAACATAACAAAACAAATTCACAAATAACTGTTTTACTGAGGAGAGTCCACAGGCTAGTTGTACCATTTGTTATGTGCAGCAGTCAAACAGATAGAATCAGATATTTTCTCAAAATTTTCAGAAGTTATAAAACTTTAATAAAATTTCACTAGACTGAGACACTTATTTCAATTTAACTCAAGATCAATTGGGAAAACATATAAATTTTGGGTGTTGATAAAAAAACCCGGTAAAACCGCGCCTACACGCAGTTTTACCGGGGGGCAATGTTGTTGCCCCTGGCAAGAGGCTTGTGCCGGCTTGCCGAGGAATAACTCCTTGCCAAGCTGGTACAAGATTGTACCAGCCCACCAAGAAGCTATTCCTTGGCGAGCAGGTGCAAGCTGGTACCTGCTTGCCAAGGGATAACTCATTGACAAGCTGTACAAGCTTGTACCAGCTTGCCAAGGAGTTATTTCTTGGCAAGCCAGTGCAGGCTTTGACCTGCTTGGCAAGGAATAACTCTTCGACGTGCGGGTACAAGCTCGTACCAGCCCAAAGAGGAGCTATTCCTTGGCTAACAGGTGCAGGTCGGTACCTGCTTGCCAAGGAATAACGCCTTGGCAAGCTGGTACAAGCTTGTACCAAATTGCTGGCGGCAGCAACGTCGCCCCCTGCTAAAACCGCGTGTAGGCGCGGTTTTACCAGGTTTTTTTATCAACGCCCTAAATTTTAATTTGGCCAATTGTGAAAGAAGAAAAAAATAGAAACTATATTGGAGTGGCACTTCCAAATTGGAACAGTTGGACCATCTGTTTTGACTGGTAGTTACATAGATGTTTTTTGTATGGTCTTAAAACTTGAGGATGACCAGGATTTGGTTTGGGACCACTTATCCCATCTGTTTGACTGCTGCTCATAAAATCCAGTTCAAATAGAATTGTGGAAGCTCCTCATTAAAAAAGTTCTTTTTGATATTATGCTTTTATGTTGTGATGAGATATGATGATGTAATGTTGTGATATGATCATTTTTGCTGTGATATGATTGTTTTTTGCTGTGATATGATGGTTTTCTATGGTGATATGATGGTTTTATATTGGGATATGATGGTTTTATATTGGGATATGACTGTGATATGATATTTTGATGTGGTTATATGATGATTTTGTATGAGGGTCACATGAAAAAAAGGTCTCCTACTAGATATCCCGTATATCCCGTGATATCTTACTCAATATCCCATATGGGATATATATTAAGGTATGTAGTGTGCCCACAAGTGCCATGGAATCATCTCTGGTGAAAGGAGGATTAAATATATTTTGTCCAGAAAAGAGACGCAGCAGGCCAATTAGGATTTTCTCCTTTACAAAAAGGAACGGCAGCTATGAGGATTCTAGTGTACGGATATATATACTAGTGCTGATTCTATTGATGAGTATCTTTGAATCAGTCTGTCTCATTCTCTTCATTACCTCCTTTTTAGATCAATAGAATTGCACAGACTGATGATTAAATATTATGGGAAATCAGGTGAAAGTACGTCTCTGGAGAACCTCAAACAATTCTTCCAAGCAATAGTGAACATCTACAACAGCACATATCTACGCAGTCCCAATGAAGAAGATCTTCTCAAGATTCTAGCCGTTTCCAAAGAGCAAGGCTTTCCAGGGATGTTTGGATTGCTTGATTGTATGCACTGGGTCTGGAAGAATTGTCCAGTTGCTGATCAAGGGCAGTATGCTGGAAAAGAGAAAGAACCAATTATTGTTCTTGAGGCCGTTGCCACCCACAGCTTGTGGATATGGCATGCCTTTTTTGGCCTCCCTGGAACTCTCAATGACATTACGGTTCTCAATAGATCACCTATTTCCAACAATGTTAAGATGGTGTTGGTCCTTCTATTTGGTACACTGTAAATGGCAACAATTATCATCTCGGATACTATCTCACCAATGGAATATATCCAAAATATTATTTGTTGATCCAATCAATCTCTCATCCTCTTGAAAAGAAAAAAAAACACTACGCAAAGATGCAAGAAGCTTATAGAAAAGACGTTGAATGTGCTTTTGGAGTACTCCAAGCTTGCTGTCATAATCAAAGCAGCTGGTTGCCTTTGGAAAGAATCCGACCTTGCTTTGATCATGAAAACCGCAATAATTCTACATAACATGACTATAGAAGATGAAGAAGGATTGGAATACGCAAACAATTTTAATTACCATCAGTTGCCTCACACTCAAGCATCAGTCTCATCAAACAAATCATCAAGCACCCACTTTGATGCTTTCCTTTTGCGTTATCAAAGAATTTGTGATATTCATGGGCACAACCGCATAAAAGATGCTTTGATTGAACATCTGTGGAACAAGTTGGGATGCAACAATGAGGAGAGTTAAACTCATTCCTTCTAGACTGTCCCTTGTGAAATGATTTCTTTTTTTTATTTTTTATTGCTTGTTCTGTTTTTCTTTTTGTCTTCTTTCAGCACAGATTGTCTTTTGATTTTCTCACAATCAAGTTTCAAATTTTGTACGCTCAAGGATTGAAAAATAGATTTGAAAAAAGATTTGATTGTTTGTTCAGTTCAGCAGTGGTAGTCATAGGAGATGAAGAGACATTGTTGTGTATGAAGTATTCCATCGGAAAAAATGACATGATATGAGGAGGCATTGCCATGTATGAAGCATTTTACTCAGAAAAATTGAGAGGAGATGAGGAGAATTTGTTGTGTATGAAGTTTTTTTTAACTCAGAAGTGATTAGAGATATTAAAAAAAAACAATATCTAACTACGCTCGGGACAATCCAAAATTGCTTGCTTTTTTTGTTTCCAATACTCTTGGGATTCTTCATCCATCCCACTGAGATCCATTGACATAATTTGATCATTGGCCACTATTTGCATTGCCTTTTCAACCAAATCCATGCGTTTTTGGGATAGCTTTGTAAGGTCTTCTTGGGCCTTGAGCATTCCCTCAACAACGTCATCATTGTTCTGTTTTCTTTTGGCGGCTTTTTGGCCAACAGGTCGGCCATTTGATCCAAGCACACTTTGCTCTTCTTGTTCAGTCTCCTTGTCAGCTTGGCCACTTGCCTGGGGACTAGAAGGCTGAGTCTCAACGGTTTTAGGGATACTACTCGCCTTGTTTGAGGTTTTAGAGGGCTTTGGCTCTTTGTTCTTCTTTGATTTCAATTCAAACTCGGTCTGGGTTGCTTGCCATTTGGGGGCATCTTTCAATATCCCCCAGCAATGGTCAAGATTGAATGCATGATTGTGATTGGCTTTATAGAGCTCTTTGGCTTTGGCAAGCTGAACAAGAAAAAAACAGCAATTGTGAAGAACAACTGGATTTGGATGATGTTACTCACAATGTCATCATCACAAGTCCTACCACTTGCCAATTGACATTCCACCTGGGAGTAACGCCCACCAAATTTATTACAGACTTTCATGATGTGTCCACAACAACACTTGACGGCATTAGGAAATTGTACTGGAAGGGGCTTGACTTTCTTCATGTGTTTCCTCTCCTTGTTAACTTCTTCAACTGGGTCGGTGTATAACTTGTGCACTCAATCCCAGAAGGTTGCTCCTTTCTGACCAATCCCAACAACACTGTCCCTACTTGTTTTCAACCAAGCCGCACAAAGCTCTTTATCTTCCTCAACTGTCCAGTTTGGATTTTTCTTTTTGGTGTTTGTTCTAATTAATTCAACATCATTCTGATCATTTTTCTCTTTTGACTTTATTTTTTTTGGAGCGGAAGATGGTGTGATTTCTTCTTGGCTAGGATGTGGATCACCTTTTTTTGTGCGCGTGTCTTCAGTTGCTGGGATCACTTTGGTATTTTTTTTTTATTCGCGGAAAGGTGCAAGTTGTTGTGGGAGTCATCATCAGCGAGTCAAGAGTTGAATCAATTGTGATATTGGAGTTGGCCATATCAATGTGTGTTGGGTGAAATTAGTGACAAGTTTGGACGACGGCAAGACAAAAGGTGTTGTTTGGAAACTTGTGGGGATAGCTGCCAACGCTGCCAAGAGTGGCAGCCCATTGAGTGACCAATTGGAGGGCGCAAAAAAAACAGCGCGGTCCGCCAAAGTTCATTCCGGCCTGCGCAATAGCAGCTCTACTGGAGATGCTCTAATATGGCAAGCAGGTTGCAACCTGCTCACCAAGCAGGTTGCTACCTGCTTGCAGAGTTGGCTTGGCAAGCAGATTGCTACCTTTTTGACGAGCAGGCAAGCATGCGCAGTTAACTTGGCTAGCAGGTGCTACCTGCTTGCCAAGTGGGCTTGACAAGCAGGCAAGCACGCGCAGTTAACTTAGCAGGTGCTACCTGCTTGCCAAGTGGGCTTGGCAAGCAGGAAAGCATGCACAGTTAACTTAGTTTTGTGACCATAGGGGGTTACCACCTGAGACTCACCGCAGTCCCTACATATAGCCTCTTCCGCGCAGACCCGGAAGAGGACTAGCGGAAATATCATCTTCTCTTTTCTACCACCACCAGATGCCATTGCCTCTTTAGGTTATGAGCCCTTAAAACATATCTTGTATATCTCTGGAGAACGTCTACTAATCATAGTTTGTTCTACATCTCACCTAATTGTGAGAATGCCAACCTAATCGTTTGGTCCATCCCGATAACCTCATACCACTCTCCCCAGAAGCTTGTTTGCTAATCCAAAGAAGATTGTTCATTCTCTCTTGTATCGGCAACCTTTTTTGACGTCTACCACTTCCCTACCTGTTCTGTTTATTGTATATCCTTTTCAATTTCTACCTCCAATACTAAACCTCACAGAAGAGCTACGACGGCCTAGCCATCCGTTTCTAAGTTGGAGATATTGGCGTATCTCCAACACTGAACTGTGAGAGCCGGGTTGCGGATCCTTTTTTTTCTTCTTCTTTCTTCCAACCCACCACCATCTTACGTCCCTCTGTTACATCAATTTTACCCCAACCGTTTCATCCACCATGGGAAATCTGGGCTCACTGGCTGACCAGTGATTCCATGTCACTATTTTTGCACTGAAGATGGTTTGGAGATAGTTATTAAAGTCACTTGAATGACTTTATTGTAAAAAAGAGTTTCCTCAAACAATCACCATGTCAGATTCTAAAATTATTATCAAATTCACCATGAGATCACAATTTTTGATTATGAAGTTATTATTAAAATCACTATCACAGATCAAAAAGATCCAATGGCCTCAATTTCCTTGCTGATACGGATATGGACTTGTTCATTGTGAGAAGTGAGGATTTTATCATTTATGGGATATATTTCATGGGGTATGTGTTATGGTTTAGCAACTGTAAATCATATCTTATGTATTATGTATTGTGTATTATGTATTATATATGATTTATTATGTATTATGTATGTTGTATCATGTATTGTGTATTATGTATCATGTATTATGTATTAGTTATTATATATTATATGTTATGTATTATGTATTATGCATTATGTATTGTTTATTATTTATTATGTATTAGAGATTATGTATTAAGGATTATGTATTATGTGTTATGTGTTATGTGTTTATATGTATTATGTATTATGTATTATGTATTATTTGTTATAGATTATATGTTATTATGTGTTATAGATTATGTATTCTGTATTATAGATTACATAATGTAGCTCATAGAGTGTGTATTATACATTAAATGTTTACAAATTACACATTAAATCTTCTAGATTATGGGTTATAGATTGTGCCCCATATAATTTAGCTTATGGAGTATGTGAATTATATGGTTGCTGAGAGTTTCCAATGTTGAAATGGCTGTATGAGTAGATGATCATGATGTGTGATAATTATTGATGATTTGGTTTATGCTTGGATCACTGTTTCACAGGTGCCTGGCAGGTGTGTCAGGCATCCTTCAATAGGTTCTGAGTACCTGCCAACGTTTAATAAATGGTCATCTTTGATTCTCACTTTCTTGCGGCTGAAGATGAATTTTATCAACCTATCAGGGATACAGGCTGGTATCTATTGAAATTTCAATGGATGCCAGCCTAATGGGTTGTATACTACACCTTCATCACAAGAGGTGATGGGAGTAGGGCAGGCCCCAAACCCATACCTAAGGCTTTTGGCACTTTCTGTCTCCTGCCTGCCTTTCTGGAGCCTCTTTACAACATGTATCAGAAGACTTAGGTCAGAATAGTGGTAGATCAGGTCTGTACCATGATGACTAGTGGAAGAGCAGGTTTGTACCATGACTGTAACATTGGTTATATTCACGTAGTTGTCCTGTCTTTCCATGGTGGATATACCTGTACCTTGGGTCACAAAAAATCAGGAAGCCAGACTGATACACTCTGTGTTAGGGTAATTACTAAACAATGGTTTTGTTGGGGCATGAATATTCCTTTATCAGAAGGCAAGCCTGGAAACTTAAGTATACCCAATCATAGCCTGGGATCCACTTTTCCTTGGTGCTTCTGTTTCCACACAAAGGCTTCACAGAGAGGCTGCAGCCATTGAATCAACTTTAATCAATGGCTGTGCTTTCCCCTGTAACCTGCCAGTTTGCTTTTAGAGAGTGGTTGGCTGTAAGAGGAATTTATAGCATCTCCAGGGACAATGCCAGAAAGGCTAGATAGTCTTGGGTACCTCCAGTGTAGCCCAGGTCCCAGAGCCCATACCCAATGCCCTTGGATATCCATAAATTATCCGCCAGTACCCGGTGGGCATGCTTATGGGGGCCCAGGGGCAATGTACCAAACCATTGGGCTGGTGTCCTTTGAAGTTTCAACAGACACCATCCCATGGCAAGCAGGCTATCCTGCCCCACCAGGCTGGTTTACACCAGCTTGGCAAGCAGATTAGCCTGCCCACCAAACTGGTGTACATACACTAGCTTGGCAAGTGGACACAGTTCCCTGGTTCCTGGGGGCAGGAGTGGCTACAGGCAACCCTGCAACCATTACAATAGATGCAATTGTAGCGCCGTGTAACATACCTCAAAAAAGAGGTGCTACATTGTAGCGGTATTGTATTGGGTTGGCAATACAATACCACATTTTTTGGTTTACGTATTGCCGGGCCCAATACAATACACAGAAAAAAATTTATGTGTATTGGCCCACCAATACCACTCCAATCCTTGATGTATTGGAGAGGTATTGGTGGGATTGGCCTTCCAATACAATACAAAGTTGTCCAAAACTGTGTATTGGGAAGGCCAATACAACACACATGTATTTTATTGGACAGCCAATACAATACACTGGTTCCAAGAAACCAGGCATTGGACAGCCACTACAATACACGGTATTGGCCGTTACAATCTGTGTATTTTAATGGTAGCACCATTGCTACAGGTGGTCTGTAACCATCTTTGGGATGGTCTCTGTTGACACATCAAAGGAGACCATCCCAATGACTTTTCAAGTTCACCCTTATCCACTATGGTCACTGGGGAACTGTCTCTACATGGCCGCACAGGTTTTTGAGCTTTGACATTGCCCATTGGACAATAAATTCACTCAGGGGTTGCATGACTTCCTGGGCAGCCCCTATGACGGCAATAACCTGAATGTCACCATCACAATACTACTGTAGCCCAGCAGATGCCTTGGATCTGGTCCAGGATACCATGGTAGGTTAGAAAAACCAGTTTTTCTCTTTTTCTTCTTCTTTTTTTTTGAAAAAAATGACTTAGGAATAAAAATTATTGGGTGAGAGTAGCTTGGAATTAACAAGTACTAATAGCTAATGATGCTTTGAACAGTAAATCTTCTACGGACAAGAATTATGTCTTTGTGCTTGCTGGTCTCAGCAATGCCATCCAGCACAAGCTCCATGAATTTTGGCCCCCTTTTTGGTAAGAACTTATATGGCTCCAGACCCTGCTTCTCCAACTAACTGCCAGACATTCCAGGCTTAGGACCCCTGGTTGGACGCCCATGCAATGCAGGCGCGCATCCTTCACAGGACACCATGATGAGAAACATGAGTACGTCACCTGTGATGTGCTTGGTTGGCCCATTTACTTTTGCGGAAGGGTGACGTCACCTGGGCACGCAACGCAGCCTGTGGTGTACATACCCACCAGGCTAGTGTCCGTAGACGTGTCTACGGACGCTAGCTTGGCAAGCAGTAAGCCTGCTTGCCAAGCTGGTGTACACCAGCTTGGAGAACAGGATCACCTGGTTGTCAAGCTGGTGTACACCAGCATGGCTGTCAGGATCACCTGCTTGCCAAGCTGGTGTACACCAGCATGGCTGGAAGGATCACCTGCTTGCCAAGCTGGTGTACACCAGCATGGCCAGCAGGTGAGCCTGCTTGCCAAGCTGGTGTACACCAGCTTGGCAAGCAGGCTCACCTGTTGGCCTTGCTGGTGTACACCAGCTTGGCAAGCAGGTGATCCTTCCGGCCATGCTGGTGTACACCAGCTCGGTGAGCAGGCTCACCTTTTGGCCTTGCTGGTGTACACCAGCTCGGCAAGCAGGCTCACCTGCCGGCCATGCTGGTGTACGCCAGCATGGCGAGCAGGCTTACCTGCCGGCCATGCTGGTGTACGCCAGCATGGCGAGCAGGTGTACACCAGCATGGCGAGCAGGTGTACACCAGCATGGCAAGCAGGTGTACACCAGCATGGCAAGCAGGTGTACACCAGCATGGCGAGCAGGTGTACACCAGCATGGCGAGCAGGTGAGCCTGTTTGCCAAGCTGGTGTACACCAGCATGGCAGGCAGACTCACATGATTGCTAAGCTAGTGTCCGTAGACGCGTCTACGGACACTAGCCTTGTGGGTAGAGTTCCCAGCATCTGCTGGCGCGCACCTGCCAGCGTTTCCGTGGACTTTCTTGCCAAGCAGGCTATACATCCTGCTCAGCAAGCTGGCTGCAACGTGCTCAGCAAGCAGGCTGCAACCTGCTTGCCAAGCACTAGCAGGCTGCAACCTGCTTGCCAAGCAAGCTGAAACCTGATTGCCAACCAGGCTGCAAGCTGCTGGCGGCGGCCAAGTCCGATTCCCGGGGAATCGGACTGGAGCAAGCCACAGCAAGAGCTGGCTCAAGTCCGATTCTCCGGGAATCGAGCTGGGCGGCCGCCAGCAGCTTCAGAGGCTGCTGAGCAGCAGCAGCCCCCAGAAGCAGCAGAGGCCGCTTGTGGCGGCGCTTGGCCCCCGCCAGTGGCCACTGCTCAGCAGGGTCCACTGCCAGCCTCAGCAGCTGCCATCTTGCTGCTTCTGTGGCTGGCTCCAGTCCGATCCCTGGGGGATTGGACAGGAGGAGCAACATAGTTCCTTCTGTGGCTGGCCAAAGCAGGCTCCTGTCCAATCCCCGGGGAATTGGACTGGAGCCAGCCAAAGCAGGAACCACATTGCTCCTGCTGTGGCTGGCTCCTGTCTGATTCCCCGGGGATTGGACTGGGCTGCCCCCAGCGGCCACTGCATAGCAGTCTGCAACCTGCTTGCCGAGCAGGTAGCATGCTCGCCAAGCAGGTAGCAGTCTGCAACCTGCTTGCCAAGCAGGTAGCAGTCTGCAACCTGCTTGCCAAGCAGGTAGCAGTCTGCAACCTGCTTGCCAAGCAGGTAGCAGTCTGCAACCTGCTTGCCAAGCAGGTAGCAGTCTGCAACCTGCTCGCCAAGCAGGTAGCAGTCTGCAACCTGCTCGCCAAGCAGGTAGCAGTCTGCAACCTGCTCGCCAAGCAGGTAGCAGTCTGCAACCTGCTCGCCGAGCAGGTAGCAGTCTGCAACCTGCTCGCCAAGCAGGTAGCAGTCTGCAACCCGCTCAAAGAGCAGGTAGAAGTCTGAAACCTGCTTGGCGAGCAGGTAGCATTTTGAAACCTGCTTGCCAAGCAGGTGCATGCTGCGCTTGCAAGCAGTAGTAGCCTGCAAGCTGCTCGCCAAGCAGTTAGCAGCCTGAAACCTGCTTAGCAAGCAGGTAGAAGCCTGCTTGGCGAGCAGGTTGCAGCCTGCTTGGCGAGCAGGTTGCAGCCTGCTTGGCAAGCAGGTTGTAGCCTGCTTGCAAGCAGATTGCAGCCTGCTTGCTGAGCACGTTGCAGCCTGCTTGCTGAGCAGGGTGTATAGCCTGCTTGGCAAGCAAGACTGCGCACACGCTGGCAGGTGCCCGCCAGAAGATGCTGGATAATCTACCCAGAAGGCTAGTGTCCGTAGACGCATCTACGGACACTAGCCTCTGGTGGGTAGGTGTCTAGCTTAAATAAGCCTCTTGAAGGGAGGGTCCCGGGACCCCGTGCAGCACTCACCGTAGGAGGGGCTTATGGAAGAAAATAATTATGGGACAGACTGACAATCCACACTATCATGCTTATTATCATGCTTTGAAACATCAGGATTGAGATTTTCCATTGTAAATACTAATTTTCTCTGCACACTGCAAGGAGAACTTGATAAACTGCCGCCAGTTAACATGTGGGACACTTGAGTTTTACTCAAGTGAGTAGGTGCAGTCCCTCAGTAATCAGGAATGGCTAAGGGGGAACTGTACCTGCCAATGGGATGGTATCCATTCACTAGCCTGATGGCTTTTAAATTTCCCCCTTAGCCACTATGGTTGCTGGGGGACTATCTCTACCCACCAGGCTAATGTCTGTAGACGCAACTACAGACACTATCCTGTTGCTGACAGATTTCACCCACCCACTGGGCTAGTATCTGTTGATTCATCAACAGATACTAGCCTGGTGGGTAGGTACAGTCCCTCAGCAGCCGGGAGTAACTAAGGGGAACTGCAACTGCCATTGGTCTGGTCAAAGGACTGTCCATTGATGCATCAATGACACTAGCCCAGTGGGTAGCACCACCTTTTTTTCAATCAGGTGGGCTTTTACCCATTGCTTGAGCTGGTATCCCCATTGACATATCAAAGGATGCCAGCCTTATGGTTTGGTACAGTCCTGTAGCCACCTTGTGGCTACAGGGAAACTGTACCGGGCTCCCAGGCCAATTTCTCCAATTGCTCTTCCTCTTGCCTCTCTTTCACCACTGGATCATAAGGCACCAACTGACATCCAAGGGGGATTGAAAGCCTTGCAACCTTCTATCTGCTCAGCAAGCAGGTTGCAGCCTGCTTCCTATGATACACCTGTGGGTACCTGCCAAAGGTAACCAGGTACCTGCTTTGTGCCACCTCCACAGGTGCAGGTGCAGGTGCAGGTGTAGAGAATATGAAGTTTTTTTGGCAGGTGTACCAAGTGGAATCTTAAGTAGAAATCACCATTGGGCTGGTGTCCTTTGATTTGTCAATGGAGCCCAGTCCAATGGTTGGTACAGTCCCGCTGTAGCCCTGGTCAATGGTGACTGCTCTGAACAGATACTAGCCCAGTGGGTAGATGCAGACTCAGTCCCCCAGCAACCAGGCTAGTGTCTGTAGACACGTCTACAGACACTAGCCTGGTGGGTAGGTACAGTCCCCCAGCAACCAGGAGTGGCTGTGCATTGTATAAAAAGGAGTTCCTGAACATATGACCTCCCAATATTGAAGTAACAACCCCTCAATACTGGGGGGTTGTCCATGCAAGCACCCCCCAGGATTGAGGGGTCTTTTTTTCAATCTTGGGTTGTTGTAGGTTCAGGACCCTATAAAGGATGCATTTTTCTCCTTACTAAGCTGTATTTGTCTTTAATCCTGATTGATACACCCCTCTCATCAGTCTATAAGAGATATCTTGTAAGAATTCAGTTTTGTTGATCAGTTTTTTTTGTAAATAAATTGAATTATTAAAATTGAAATAACTCCATAGTTGGTGTAATCAGACATGTGCCTAACAAGGGGCCCATTATTACCAAGTATGTTTTTCTCACTCAGCCAACTCTTTTGCTAATCAAAGCTTGAAAAAATCATGTGTGCAGCATGCGTGCAGTGCATGTATTTCTTGCGCTGCTGAAAAATTCCCGCAGATCCTTATTGCAGTGAACCCCCCTATTGACTTAGGGTGTTAGAAATTGCCTAACACAAAAAGTAATATGTAGATGTAAGATCAAATTTGGCAGGGAGCTGCCATTAAATGAGATTTATGTAATTTGACAGCTCCCTGCCAAATTTTGACTTTAACTTTTTATATTTTTATTTTATGCAATTTTGAACACTTTAAGTGTTAAGTATTACAGCCATAACAGGAAAGGATGTGATTTGGAGAGGGCTGATTTTACTTTATTCAGAAAGCTCAACTTCAGCCACAGCTCCTGTATTTGCTTGCAATTACATGAAATCCAGCTGGACAGGAAGTCTATCTTGGCCATTTTTCACATTCAGGTCTTGACACTGCCGGCATTAACCGGTCGAACACGGCAGTTCGAGCGGTGCTCGAACAGCCGTGTTCGACCGGTGGTCGGACAGGCACTGTCCGACCGAAGCACCTGCCGGCGGGTCGGACAGGCCTGTCCGATCAGTTCCTGGGACCGGTTGCACAGGACCAGCCGGGACCGGTCGGACAAATCTGTCCGACCAGTTGGCTCTCGCTTCGGTCGGACAGTGTCCGTCCGACCACCGGTCGAACACGGCTGTTCGAGCACCGCTCGAGCAGCCGTGTTCGACCGGTTAATGCCGGCAGTGTGAGCACCAAATGATTCCTGGTGTAAAAATAAACAATGAATGACTCAACAGGCATGGGAGCACCAACCCCAGCACCTTCCTGGGTAGTGGGTTGGTGCTCATATGACCACTTAATGCAGGTTCCGGTTGAGCCCGTATGTCCAAGCTGTACAAGTGGGTAGCTGAAGTTGAGCTCCAATTTTGGAGCTCAAAAAAGCAACCCACATCTGCATCCTTTCTTGGTATGGCTGTATGTATTTTTATTTCTTACTTCTTATTTCTTATGTTAATGTATTATGTATTGTGTATTATGTATTATGTATTATGTATTATGTATTATGTATTATGTATTATGCATTATGCATTATGCATTATATATTATTTATTGTGTATTGTGTATTATGTTTGATGTATTATGTATTATGTATTATGTTTTATGGGTTATGTATTATGCATTATGTATGATGTATGATGTATGATGTATGATGTATGATGTATGATGTATGATGTATGATGTGATGTATGATGTATTATTCTTTATGCATTATGCATTGTGTATGATGTATTATTCTTTATGCATTATGCATTATCCATTATCCATTATGTGTTATGTATTATGGCTATAATGCCTGATTTATGAAACATGATTTATGGGTTTTGTATATATTATGGTCTGGAGAATAGTGAGAATTGATTATGTACTAGGACAATGTTCCAATAACTCCATGTAGAATTGAAGTGACTTCCTGAAAACCTCCTGAGTGAACTTCTAGTGACTTTTATAATATGTTTTGAGTAAATCCATTTTCCACTTCAGTGAAACTCAAAATAAATTCATTTTCTCACTTTGTGAAATGAATTTAAATCTCATTTCCCATGACAGAGTAGGTACACAATCATTTTAGGTGAATTACTAGTGACTTGGAATCACTCAACAGCCAGTGAGCCCAGATTTCCCATGGTGATCCTTTCACCTTGCATCAAATTCCCTTTTCCTGCATCGACCTTACTTTCCCCTTTCCTATATCCATCAGTTTCCACTTCTTTCCCAACCTCTCCTCATATTTCTTTTTACCCCCCCCAACCTCCTCATGTCTTGCAACATACTTCCGTGTCACCTTCAACAACCTTTTGCGGAATCCCTTGGTCCAAGCAGTGTTGCTGACTCCCAGCCTGGATCCTGTGCCTCCTCCAGAGCTTCACAGGCCTCTGAACACCCGGCAGGATCTTCGGACTTTGACGGTTTTGACATCAACATTGGCGACGGCAAACGTCACATGGAAAACATTTTCAACAACGTGACGAATGGCACAGCTGGTCTGTCCCTCGCCAAGGAGACTTTCTGGGCGGCTCAACGCCAACAGGAAGCCTATGTCGCCCGTCAACAAGCGAGCCGCCAGCACGCTTCCAACAGAGAACTGTCTCTACGCCATTGTCCCCCACCTTCTCCAGAAACCAACACTTGCAATCAACCAACTGTGTCGAAGGAACAGGCGGACTTTGAAGCCTCTCAGTTTGCGCTGAAACAAGCTAAACTCATTTCGTGCTCTGTCTCCTCCATCTCAGGCACCATCCGGAAAGACCAAATCCTCCTACCAGACGGGTCAAAATTCAGCCAATGGACGAGACTCCTGCGGGAAATTGGTTTTACCCATCTCACTGGCCCCAAATTTTTCTTTGAACCTTGCAACAACCTGAGTTTCGAGAGGATTGGACTTGCGGTCTTGCTGGCATTGGTTCATCCCTCTCTTGTCTCCAACCTGCAGGAACTGAAGACAGCAACAGCACAGGCCATGTATGAAAACATCAAAGCAAAATTCACGACTGTGTCCCGTGCGGCCCAAATGAATCTTTGGTACCATTTCATGTCTTTTGCAATTGAACCAAACGGTCCCTCCACTGGCATTGCTTTGCGCCTGAAGGATCTGTACACCAAGATGAAGGCGGTAAATGTCCGCATGTGCTCTGACGTATTCCTCGGTTTTGTTCTCCAATTGGCGATCATGGCGTCTTCCGCCGGTTTTGCTCGGGATTTCAAGCAAAGGGTTGAGCTGTCCATCCAACAAGACTCCAAGTCCATCTGCCCTAGTTTCCCCACGCTCCTCCACATTTTTGATGTCTGCCAACAACAACATCACCAGCGCAGTCTCATTCAACAGTCCCAAACTCCACTTCCCTCCAACAATTTGTCACTCATGATGACCGCGCCCGGCCAGCCGTTAGATTTTGACACCAATGCGTACTTAGCCGACATCAATGAAGCTGAATGGACAGATGCGCTCGACTTCCACGCAGTGACAGCCCACAAGTGCTGGCACTGCGGCGGAGAGAACCACTACGCCAGATAATGTCCAAACAAATCAAACATGCAGTCGAAGTCAAAAGCGATTGGTACTTTTGTCGGTAGCATTTACGGTCAGCTCCCCAGTGGTTTTCAGGTCACTTCTGGCCGGTTTCCCAATCTATCACAACGCTGCATGCCTTCAGTTCCAAACAACAACCAACACCAAGCCCAACGCCTGGCCAACTACTACAGACCAAGACACACCCAGGCCCCTCCACCCTCCTTGGGACAGAAAAGCCAGGCCTCCACTCAAGCCACGCGCGGCTCGGTATCGGCCCAAGCGGTAGAAATTCATGGTCTACCAGATGATTTGGATGATCTGGACTTCAATTTGATGGCAATTGGGGAAGACCTGGTATGTAATCTGGCTATTTTTGACACCGGGGCCTCCCATGGTTTTACTGGTTCTAAGTCCTTTCTCCATAACTTCTGTCTCCTCTCCAAACCCATCCCTGTGTCTGTAGCTACCAATGGAGCCTCCTCTTTCATCTCCGGTATCGGAGACCTGAAATTCTCACTGCCTAACGGCAATGTTGTTGTCCTACAACAGTTCTCCATTGTGAGCAGGCAAAGGCCACACTTATATCCATGGCAGTGCTGCGCAAAGCTAACGCGCTGGTCTCATATGACAATGCAGCCAACTCATTCACCATCTCCCTTCAAGATAGGAGCCCCATCTTCTCTTGTCTGTTTGAACCAAAGCATAATCGGTGGATCTTACCTCACCCGTTTATTCCTTGCGATGATCCCTCCGGCAATGGCCGACCCCTTTTCTGTTTTTTTCACACCTTGTCTACTCCTCCTGATGTTTCCAAGTCTGATCCTGCCCCAGTTGAAGCTGTTCCACCTATGCCCATTGAATCTCTCAATCTTGTTGATGACGTCTCACATGCCAATAAAAAGAATCACGTTTTGAAACCTCTTACTACTGATGCTTCCCTGTCCCCTGATGAGCTCGCAGAATATTTTAAGCAACCGGTTACTGATGCACCAGGCTATAAATGGAAGCCCGAGATTTTGAGTAAGGATGAAGCTCTACTTTTGCACTACCACAGGTTATTTGGGCATGCGGGACTGAGGCACATCAGACGGATTGTCAAAGGCAAACTGGGATCTGGACTACCCGAGCAGCTGCTGGTTGGGAAAATCCACTGCCCCGTATGTGCCATCAGCAAGAGCACCAGGATTAATCCTCTTGCAAGCACTAATTGGGAAATCAAGCGGATGGACATCCTGGCAGTGGATCTCATTGGCCCATTCCAGGTGGACTTGGCGGACGGCGGGAAGTATGTGATGACAATGAGAGATGTGGCCACAGGGTATGGTTTTGTCCGCATTCTAACTCACAAATGGGAAGCTACTGGGCACATCATCTTGATTATTGACAATGTTGAGACGTTTACCAAGAAGAAAGTTAAGATACTTCGCAGTGACAATGGGGCAAATTTGTCAACAACAAGCTGGCCACATACCTCTACAAGAAGGGGATTGTTGCAGAGAAGGCACTTCCGTACCACCACTATCAGAATGGGGTGATCGAAAGGTTCAACAGGATGGTGGCGGCGATGGCCAGGACAATACTGTTGGACAGCACCCTGCCGCAGTCCTTCTGGAGCTATGCTTTTATCTGGGCAACGCACACGCTGAATCGCATACCCAATAAAGCAAGCGGTGAGTGCACTCCCCTAGAAGCCTTCTTACGTCATAAACCTCAATTTGAAATTTTTAGAGTCTTTGGGAGCATTGGCTACACCCACATCCCTGTGGAACTACAAAAAAAGCTCAATGAACGAGCACACAGGGGCCATGTTGTGGCCTATCTGGGTGTCAGTAAGGGGTGGCGTTTGTGGATACCCAATGAAAATTGTTTTGTAGAATTGGCCATGGTACGTTTTCCAGATGACTTGCAGCGGGTACCAACTTTGCCAGCGGTTGTCAAAGCAAAGGAATAGCCACCACCGACCAAAATCTCAACCAATACGAAGGAACCAACAACACCTGCGGCCCCGACAAACAAGATGTCAATTAGCCACGTGATGAATCTAATGAAGCTGGGATCTTTTGAACATGAAATAAAATTCCATGATCAAGAGCAAATTATTGACAAAATCCTTGAGTTGTGTCAGTTCTACGCGATTTCAGTTCCTACAACTTTCAAACAGGCGATGCAGTCGGCGGAAAAGGAAGAATGGATGAAGGCAATAACGGTCAAACTGAATAATCTTGAAGAAATGCGTTTTTGGGCGGTAGGGCAACTTCCTCAGGGCAAGAAGGAGCTTAACGGCCGCTGGGTGTTTGCTATCAAACCCAACAAAGGAGCAGGGGTTTGCTATAAGGCACCTTTTGTAGCGAAAGGTTTTACGCAGGTGGCAGGTGTAGATTTCAATGCCACTTTTGCGCCCACTGCAACTTTTGTCTCCTTGAGGTTACTACTGACCGTGGCAGCCGCCAATGACTGGCCCGTACACAGTTTTGATTTTGTTGCAGCATATTTGAACTCCCCCATCAATGAAGAGATCTGGACCAAACCACCGGAAGGCATGGGAGTTCCAGCTGGTCACGCCCTCTGACTTGAGAAGGCACTATACGGCACCCGGCAGGCAGCTAGGTGCTGGTGGATTCATCTCAGGGACACACTAGCTAAGTTTGACTACATTCCCTCACAATACGACAACAGCCTTTATATCCTGCGACACCCAGAACACCACGGAGTGATCTGGCTCCATGTGGATGATGGAGTGGTAACTGCTTCTCCAGACTCTCTACTATGTAAACTTGAAGCTGATCTGAAAGACCTTCTTAAGATAAAATGGGCTAGAGCGTTGACGTCTATAGTGGGTCTGAATGTCACACGGACTAATAAAGGTTTCCAGTTGTTTCAGCAACATCTCCTCGACTCTGTTCTAGACAAGCATTGGGACACAGGTATCACGGCTGCAACGCCACTGCCAGCCAATTACAACGCCACCACAGTGGAAGACGGGGTTCAGTCAGATTCCGGGCGTTATCTTTTGCTCATTGGTAGCCTAAGCTATCTTGCCGTCAGCACGCGACCGGATATCTGTTTCGCAGTTAATTACCTTGCCCGTTTTGCCGCCAAACCGGGACCCTTACACTGGAAAGGTGTTCAACATCTGATTAACTATCTCGCGGGAACCAGACATCTTTGACTAAATCTCTTTCCGCACACCAATGGAATCCCACTCAAATCTTTTGCAGATGCGTCTTGGGGCAGAGAGTTTGCCAGGTCAACCTACGGCGTCTCATCACCTTCCTCAATGCCCCCATACTCTGGGTCTCTTGGCGACAGCAGTCCGTAGCTGCTTCCACGTGTCATGCAGAGTACATGGCCCTGGGAACGACCACCCGCCAGACGCTTTGGGTAAGACACCTACTAAAAGATGTATTAAAGAAGGATTTTGTGGGACATCTTTTCTGTGATAATCAATTGGCAGTACATGTGGCAACAAATGACTCATCTAACAAAAGGACAAGGCACACTGACAGGGATTTTGACATTACCAATGAAAGCTTGTCCAGAAGAAGACGACTCTGACTTGGATTCCGACTAAGGATCAGTTAGCAGACATCTTCACTAAATCTCTTGGGCCAGACGCTTTTGTACGGTTGAGAGAGAAAATCCTTGGTTTATCATAGTTGTTTTGTGTTATCAATGTTTTTGATTACTTTTTATCATTGTTTTCTTTCCTTTTATCTAGTTGTAGATAGTGCAGGGTCTACGGCAAGGGGGAGGGTGTTGTGACCATAGGGGGTTACCACCTGAGACTCGCCGCAGTCCCTACATATAGCCTCTTCTGCGCAGACCCGGAAGAGGACTAGTGGAAATATCATCTTCTCCTTTCTACCACCACCAGATGCCATTGCCTCTTTACTTAGCAGGTGCTACCTGCTTGCCAAGTGGGCTTGGCAAGCAAGCAAGCACGCGCAGTTAACTTAGCAGGTGCTACCTGCTTGCCGAGTCAGCTTGGCAAGCCGGTGCCACCTGCTTGCCAAGTCAGCTCAGCAAGCCGGTGCTACCGGCTTGCTGAGTTAGCCTGGCTAGCAGCTGCTTTCTGATTCCCAAGCTGACTTGGCAAGCAGGTCCTGCCTACTTGCCGAGTTAGCTTGGCAAGAAGATTCTATATATCTGCTTGCCAAGTTAGCTTGGCAAGCAGGCAGCCACCTGCTTGCCAAGTTAGCTTGGCAAGCAGGCAGCCACCTGCTTGCCAAGTTAGCTTGGCAAGCAGGCAGCCACCTGCTTGCCAAGTTAGCTTGGCAAGCAGCCTGCTTACTGGGTTGGCTTGGCAAGCAGGTAACATTGTGCTTACCAAGTTGGCTTGGCAACCAGGCAACATCCTTCTTGCCAAGTTGGAAACTGGCAAGCAGGTTGCTATCTTTGGCAAGTAGCTTGCTGCGTAAGCTTCTAACTTGGCAACCAGGTAGCAACCTGTAGCAACCTGCTTGCCAAGCTAATGCGGCTGGCAGGTATGTAAGCTTCATGATTGTATTCAGATACCAAAAACAAAATTATGTATATGCTGTAATTCTATGTATGAGATGACTGAAAAGTGTGTAAAGGAGTTTGGCAAAAGCAGGTAAGAAGTGGTACAACTAAATCTCATCAAGTTGAGCTCCATTGTTTTCCAACTGATCAATTTTTTCCAGCTCATCTTCACCGTCATGTTCATCCTCACACTCAGGCTCTATAAATATTGATTCATTGCCCATAAGTGTTTCCAAAAATGATCCCGACTGCTTGATGAGCAAATTCCATCCTTCTTCAATTTCAAAATCAGGATTCTGTGGATCAATCCACTTCTTACTCCAGTTCAGCAGATCATTGCAGTGATTATTCCACAAAATCCAAAGTTGGCATTACTTCTTTGCAAGATTATGTATTACTGACTGAAGGACAGGCCTCACAATGGAAAATTATCCTTGCATACTTTCAATAAATGTTGTTGAAGTTTCCTGACATCCATATCCTGATTCACCTCTGAAATCCAATCATTTCTGGTTCAAAATTGATTCATTTTTATCAACATTTGTTGAAATTCCAGACCATTTTAAACATTTTATAAACTAGTTCAACACATGGGGCAAGTTTGACTGCCCACTTGACAGCCTGTCTTGCTTCCCTTGATATTTGGCGCAATTTGTCAGTGCAGTGTGTGACACTGAGAACGGCCTGGATTCCTTTTTGTACGTTTGAGTCAACAGCCCAGCAGGGCTCATTTGGATGATCTAGTGAACCAATACTCCAGAAAGGGTTTTTGACCTCCAAAGATTTCACTTCATCAAATGTTGAAGTTGGAAAATTGAATTCGGGGCAAAAATTGTTGTTGTATTTGTTAGCTCAATTGTTATAAGAAATCCATTTATGCTTGAAGATTTTTTGTTTTGGCATTCATTTGCTTCTTGAATCTTTCTTGGACCTGTGGTTCTGTCAATAGTTATATAAATTTTAAACACTGTGCAAAATATAACATCTATCAGATTGACATACTCAATTCCTGTCAATCCCATCTCTTTTGTAGCTCTACAATATCCAAATTTTCTTCATAGAGCTTTGACTTACTCAGTTTTAGCTTGATTAACACCTTGGTTTCTTTGTCTACATCCACACAGGGCAGAGTTGATTAATGTTGGTTTCCTTTTGGAATAGATGTAATTGACTTGCCTGCAGCACCAGTCAAATTCTGGAAATAATCTGAACCAAGCCCTTTGATCATCTTTTCTATTTCTCCTTCCAAAGATACCAGGGTATCAGGTGCTTGTTCCATCCACGCTCTCTGGACTGAGGTCAAATTTCTCTGTTGGGTTTGTTGGAGTTCTATCATCTCCTGTCTGAATAAAATGGGTTCAATACTCTGGCAATGTGTGAGGGATATGAATGATCTTTTATTATACTCATTGGGATTCACAAAGCGTATATCCTCCAGTAATACAAGCTCCTCAACTTTTTTCTGAATCTCCTTCTGTGTCTCATTTTCCATGCACTGCCAGCAATGCTGGCTTGGATGGTTACACCCAAGTTTACATTGGATGCAGCCATCCAATTCAAAATTGGGTGCCGTGCCACCAAGTGAATCAAGAACCAATTCACACCCGGTGGCAAAACGCCCAGGCCACAGAGTTTGACTTGGTCAACAATTCACTTCGTGGCCCCGTGCCCGAGTTTGAATTAGATGGCCACATCCAATATAAACTTGGATGCAACCATTCAAGCCAGCTTTTCTGGCAGTGATGGCAGAAAGTTGCATCTGCCTCTGACACTTCCATTGATTGGTCAAATAATCTGCTGTGTGGCCGAAATCTTGTTTGATTTGAGACAATCATTTTTGTGAATCTCTCATTGATTTCTCAATTTCCTTTCCTCTCTGGAGAAGAAATTGGACTGAAAAGTTCAAATCAGTTGAATCAAAACCAGTTCAGCAACTCACTCAAAAGACTTACTGGAAGAAAACTTCCCATTTTAATTGAGATGGAGTGATCATAGATTTAATGCTGTAAGTTGGTGGTTCTTTGTTAAGCAGCAGAGTTGACTGATGAAGGGCGATAGGCCTGCCCAAATGCGCTCCATTCCCTCCCCATCAGACATACCCCAGCCCTCATTGAGTCAAGGACTATAGCAGAGCTAGAATGTCCACTCATGTAAATAAGCATGAAATGCACTCATTCCAAACTTGAGGAGATTTTTTTCAATGTGTTCCAGAAAGTGTTTCCTCTGATGATTCAAGAAAATGATTAAAAATTACCCTGTGCAAAAGTTATAACACAGGGAGATACATTCACAAATTATTCCATTCTCAGTGTGACAGCCAATATCATAAAGAAATGCCAATTTCTTGGGTTCACCATTTTCTTCTTTTTTGTTCTCAATCATATGGTCAATCATCGTCATTGGATAGTATGCTCTGGGTTTCCAAATTTTTTAATGACTAGTTGAATATTTTGACCATTGTGCTCAAAATAATGTTAATAAATCAGGAACAGACTTTTCTCCGCTTTGCACAATATTGATCAAGCCTATTTTTTGGTCATGCCAACATGCCAATCCAAAAATACCGGTTTCATCGCACTGCCTCCAAGTACTTATGTTTCTTGTATCATCAGCTGAAGTGTGGTGTTGTGAACACAGGTCCTGAAATGGATTTTATTAACAATAATTCTATGCTCCCTTTTTGTTTCACAATCACTCACAGCAGTTTCATTGATAGAACCAACGCCGCAACTATTACGCTACGTTTAGCACATGTAATGATTTTTTTAGTGTAATTTAGGTGCTGCTACGCTACAATGTAGCTTTAGCAAGCTCCCAGCTACAGCTACTATTAAAAAAAAAATCCAGAGAAATGTTCAAGATCTTAATTGCTAACTTTGAGCGATTGTAGCGATGAATTCCGCTACACTACAGCTATTTTAGCGGCAAAGCCGCTAATTGTAAAAGCTGCAAAGAGAGGTCTACAATATAATACATATCCCCCAGCCTTTTGCGTTCTTGTGTGTGAGTACATAACAAGAGGGACTTTTTTTTGTCTTGACATTGCTTCAGTCGGACTGATCCCCTAGAATCTGCTCAGCAAGCAGCTCCAGCACGTGCTCACCAAGCAGGCTGCTGCCTGCTTGGCGACCAGCTACAGCGCCTGCTCACCAAGAGGGCTGCTGTCTGCTCAGAGGGCACCTACTACCTGTCCAATTTGCGGGGAATCGGACAGTAGCCTGTACAGGCTGCTGTCCGTTTTGCCGCGAAACGGACAGTAGCCTGTAAAGGCTGCTGACCGTTTTGCCGCGAAACGGACAGTAGCCTGTAAAGGCTGCTGACCGTTTTTCCGCGAAACGGACAGTAGCCTGTAAAGGCTGCTGTCCGTTTTGCCGCAAAACAGACAGTAGCCTGTAAAGGCTGCTGTCCGTTTTGCTGCAAAACAGACAGCAGCCAGGCTACTGTCTGATTTGTGGGGAATCAGACTGTAGCCAGGCTACTGTCCGATTCCCCGCAAAACGGACAGTAGCCAAGCTACAGTCCAATCCACGGTGGATTGGACTGCAGCCAGACCTGCTCTACAAGCTGGCCAGATGGCTCCGACTGATTGGATTTTCTGTCATTGGCTGCATTATTAGCGACCACATTGTTAAAGAAACAAGGTTTAGCGGTTTTAGCGCTGGCAAACGCTACATTGCTAAATAACAATTAGATTTAGCGTTAGCGTCCCCAAGGTTGCTACGCTAAGTGGAGGGCTTGGAAAGATTGGGGAGTGCCCCACGTCACTAAGACTAAGTAGCACATTTTGGCACTACAGCTACCGCTAAGTTCCCTCAAGATTAGCAGGGGACCGCTTCGCTACAACATTAGCTCCGCTAATGTAATTTAGTGTATAAGTTGCGGCATTGATAGAAATCAGTCCCATTGATAACTCCATCTCCAACACCTTTTGTCGTTTGACAAAAAGACTTGGAGTTTTGAGATGGTCTGGATTTTCCACACTTGCTGCTAAGTGGTGTCTTTGCTGAAAGTTACCGTCCATACAAACAATATAATTGGGGTCATCTGGTCAGACCCCAAGGACTGGTTTTCTGTAGCATTTAGGACATATATCTGCCATGTGGTCCATGGCATCCATACTCATGATCTTGGAAGCCAGCAATGCCTCCCTCCTGAGCATTTCTCTGAAAGCATCAATTGCCAAAGTCAAGGTACTCCTCCACTGTCAAGTCTAATTTGCATGATTAAATCAGACCAGACAATATTTTCACTTGAAAAAGATGAAAAACTCATATTGTATCCATCAACCAACTCTTCATTCCTATTTGGTATCAAGATGAGTGGATTGCTGGCATCAAGGAACTCATTAAGGGTTTTTGCAAAGGGTAGAGTAGGTATGGCAGTGTATTTCCAAATCATGTGGTGGAATTGCAGCAGATGTATTGAAAAAGCAGTTTGTGGGAGTTTTGGTGAACCCCCAATGTAGCCCATCTGAATAAGCTGTACTTGGTCACTTTGGCAGGCACAAAAATTGACCAGAATCTGCTTGCGGGCTGCATAGAAGGTATTTGTCTCAGTTAGGTTCAAGTATGAAGATGGGTTGACATATGCTCAACTTAAAATATCAACTAGAACTACTGGCCATTGACGGGTTTTGACACAGTTACATGCCAGTTTCCAGTCTTGATCCCACTTCTTGGGGTTGCCCCAGGTCAATGTTTTCATTGAGCACTGATAAAAGCATGCGAACATCTCATCATAAGCGTCCTCCCAGTTTTCCTCATTGGCAATCTGCCATTGCACATAATTCTGGCTTCTGGGATACTGGTGAAAATGTTCAACCTGAGGGTCCCTTGGTGGTGAACCAAGTGGTTTGTGGTCAGGGAACTTGCTTTGAGTTTCATTATCATCTCTATGATCATAGTCTTCCTGATTGCAGGGTGGATGTGGTGGATGTTTGTTTGGGGGCATTGAGTTCACTACTTGTCTACAGGATTGTTCAATTTCATCTGAAAAAGCCTGTCCTTTGCTTGTCTGCGGCTTTTTTGTTCTTCTTTGGCTTCTTTCCACCTTGTCCCTCAAAGCCTCTCATTTTTTGTCAATGACCAAATCTGCTTACTTTTCCGCCCAGAAATATCATACCCATATGTGAATTCTCAGCAAGAATAACACAAGTTCAACCAAATTAAAACATTGAATTTGACTAACTTGGACGGTGATTTTTGCTATTAATCTCAATTGCCTGAAGAAAGACGTGTTTGTCAACAAGTAATGTGGGTTGTCCCAATTTATGGAACTTGACTAACTTAGAGTGTAATTTGTTCTTTTACTTTCAATGGCCAAACAATTGATATTTTTCTCAACAAAGAATATTGATTTTCCCAATAGAACTTATTGGGCATCCCTGGTCTCAGCTTGCTTGATGCGTGATGGCTAGGATGGAAACATCCAATCTACATACTGGTAGTCCACGCTTGCAGGTAATTTCCATAGCTAATATACGGGGTGATTGAACAAGTTTGTGTCCCATGAATAGAATTGAATGATTACTACAGTTTTAATGCACAGACAACATTCCGTTTACACCCCTCTGCAAAAGTTTATGTATGATGCAGCTTTATCCTGATATGTCTTGAGCTCTCAACCTCTAGGCTCTGCATTTGTGAAGCCCCCCTCTAGCACCTCTGTGATAAAGGTGTCGTCAAGTCTGATAGTGTCCCCTGCGTTGTTGTCACTCTAGTAGGTAACCTCAAGCACCTCCACGGTATAGGTGTCATCAAGTCCATCAATGACCGCCGTGTTGTCATCATTCTTAGGAAGATTTTCTGATCTCCATGCAAGCCCTGTTGGTGCCCCTGCTGACAATTGTCACCATCAGGTCCTTGGGCTCCCTTTGCAAAGGACACCATTAACCCCCCCACGGCAACAGTCTCATTGATTTCAACATTGAACCCCGCATTATCATAACTTGGTAAGCTGTTCCAATTGTCCTGCAACCCCTGTTGGTGCCACTGCTGACAACCAACACCACCAGGCCCTCAAGATCCCTTCAAAAAAACCCCCTCTAACACCTCCACCATATTGCTGTCATCAAGGTTGAAATAAACCCCTGCAACATCCTCTCTCTCAATCAGTAGTCCCCTGCTCCCTACAACCGCCAACAGGCTCCCAAGCCTCCATCCAGAACCCCCCCCCCCCCCCAACACCTCCTTGACATTCCTGTCATTGTGTCCAAAATCCAACCCCTTTTGTGCCTATCTAGCTCATCAGGATCCTGCGGCCTGTGAACCGCAACATCTTTTGGCACCACTGCAGACAACCACCACTAGAAGCACATCTTCGGCTCTTGCTGTCGGTTCCTTGCACCAGCCACACTCATCCCACCTCCTGCTCTTGCACTGACCCGCAATCCACAACCTCTAGTTTTGGCACCACCGCAGACAACTACCACCACCACCAGCACATCTTCTGCTCTTTCTGTGGGAGCCTTGCTTTGGCCACACTTACCCCACCTCCTGCTGTTGCTGGAACCGGCGACCTCCTTTGGCACCAACACAGACAACTACCACCACCACCAGCACATCTCCTACTCTTGCGGTGGGTGCCTTGCTCCAGCCACACTCAGCCCACCTCCTGCTCTTAATTGCTCTGACCCGCTACCAGTGACCTCTTTTAGCACGACTTCAGACAACCACCACCACCACCAGCACATCTCCTGCCCCTTCTGTGGATGCCTTGCGCCAGCCACACTCAGCCCACCACCTGCTCTTGCTCTGGGGGCTTTGCGCCAGCGACACTCTCTCCTATCTCACACAGACACCATCTTATCAGACTAGGCCACAACCTCATTCTATTGACCCTGCCATCAATATCTCCGTTGCCTCCATTCAGATCTTGGCTTGGTCTGCTTGATTGAGCTCTGTGCTGGGTCTGCCCAATTGAGATCTACTTTCATCCCCACATTGTTGGTTCTTGGTAAGTGGCTTGGCTTGATCAATCTGGGTTTCTAGAGATGGAATAAGATATCTAACACTTGGTTCTCACATAGGACAATCAATCATCACCTCTTGCAAGCAAGAAACGGTTTGCCGCTTTTTATTCTCACATATAATCACACATTACAATTACTGAGCTAATCATAAATCCTTTTCTGTCTTGTTCCCCAATTTGGATGGCTGGATATTCTGCTTGCCTTTTGGACCTAATGTATCTTGAGGGAATATTGCCCCGGGGAGTGTTGGTCTGATATCAGGGTTAATAATTCAAGCAGAAAAAGGGCAAACAAAGAAACAAATTGAACAAGGATAAGCAGCTACAAGAGGGAATCCAAAAGTTCCTTGACCCGGTTGGCCAAGCCACATACATCTGTGAAGTGGTGTGATGTGAAGTTTTCCAAACTTGAGTCCCAGAAAAAAATTGACAAAGCTCTGGATACCACGAGAAAACTTGTTGCAATGTTCAGCCAGAACCGCTTTTCCAGCCATCACCCTTACTTCCTTTTCAGCTTGCCTGTCCTCTTCATTTTTTTCCACGTTCTTCCTACTGAGGAGGTAATTGGCATGTCTCTGATTGAGTGTTGGGTTGATTGAGTGAGCTTCCCCCCACACATTGATGGCCATTCAGTTCCATTGCTTGTTAAATGTGATGAAAAATGTGAATAAAAATGTTAACCAACCCTTGTCTCATCCATAGGAGCAGGGAGCCCAGGAGCTTGAAATATAGGTAGGAGTCCATTCACAATATTGGAGATCCATCCATTATCAAAGTCCAACACTGCAGCCTCCCCAACTGGTGGAGCATGCGCAGCAGAATTAGGAGCATCCATGAAAAAGGAAGTGCAAAGGAGAGTTTGAGACAAGTATATTTGAGCTGGTGGCACTTGATTGAGATCAGGAAAGACCTTATTGGGATTGATTCAGATGAATGTGTAGAAAAACTCTGGTGTAGGCAACAGATAAAACAAGAGTGATGTGGGAGTAATGTAAAGTATGATGAATTGTGAAAGCAGAATGATGGGAAGAATAAGGGATAAATTCAGGCAAGCTTCAAATTCAGGGATGACGGAATCATATTGGATCAGAGGCAAACAAGTGAGTCAAAAAACTTGACATGGAGCATGCTATATGTATGAATGAATAGGAGAAGAGCAACCAAATAAACCAATGTCTTCATCTGGCCAGCCCCTCCCACCCCTTATTATTGTTGACAAAGAAATACACCATTTCAATAGCAACACATGATTGTTTATGTAAATGAACAGACCATTCCCACTGCGCTGATTGTTTGTTCCAGAAACCCAAACGTGGAGGCAGGGTTAAGCAGCGCTGCCACATGTCCAATAATCCTCTTGCTTATAATCACTTCTGTCACCTTGTGTTTGGTCTGCACTAACCAACAGTTGAGATCTGGATAATCTCTGTAAGGATCTTGTTTGTTGACTATTTCTTTGAATGGGTTGACAATGAACCAAGTTTTTCCAGGAGTTTTCACAGATTCAAATATCTTCTCCACACCTCCAAACCTTTTAGTGCTGCCCAGGTGTAACTTGACCAGGTTGTTTCCGTGGTGCCAATCTATGGTGCTGAACAACTTCCCATTGAGTTTAAAGTTGTTGAGAAGTTGGACTTTTGAGGCAACTCCAAGCGTAGCTGTCATGTCACCAATTTTTCCCCTTAACCCTTCCCTTCCAGCTCTGGTGTGCTTCCAATTGTTTGTCAAGGGTTCATTCAATTGATATGTAGCATGGTTCTTATTGTTTTTGTCATCCTGCGGCGTGTTGTTATGTTTATTGGCGGTGTTCTTTCCAGACCAAATGTAAATTGGAGTTCAGATGCCATTTCTTTATCAAAGTTTTTGTTATCTTATCTGAAATCCACATCATTCAATTCTTTCAGCCTCGATTGGCATTCCCCTGAGACAAGGAAAGAAACATGTGTCTTCAGGGTAATGCTGTGTCAGATGAAGATTGAGCTTGCTACCTAGTTTGGGCCAGTTCTTCCAGAGGACATTTTGATAATCCGTAATCAGACTTTCTAGTTCATCCAGATTACAAAGTTTGATCTTGGGAAGAGTAAGGAATTGTGCAATTTTGCACAACAATTGTGCAATTTTGCACAACAAGGTGATCAAATCCAACAGAGAAGATACCCTAGTCTTTCTTTTTCCACTCCCTGCTTCTTCAAGGGATTTGGTCCACAGGGGGATAAGGGAAATTGGATGGTAAAGCTTGTATAAAATTAACCACTCTGCTGCCTTCAGAGATCCATGGCTTGGTGATCCCAAGTTCTGTGGAACTCAATCAATCCATGAGGGTAAGATACACTGCCAGCAAAGCTGGCTCAGATGGCCGCATCTGAGTTAATATCGGATACGGCCATCTAATTTAAACTCAGGCGCCATGCCCCCAAGTAAATTGTTAACTGATTCAAACTTGGTGGCCAAACACCTGGGCAACTGAGTTTGAATTGGTCAGCAATTCACTCAGTGGCACAGCGCACAAGTTTGAATTGGGTGGCTGTATCCAATATTAACTTGGATGCGGTCATCCAAGCCAGCTTTTCTGGCTGTGATAGTGTGCAGGATTGACCTCCTTACTATGTCCAGCTCTTCAAGGAGGATTGCAGGACCTCTAACTTTCACCTCAGGTGATTTGGAAAATTGGTAGGTGCAATGCTGTGTGATCACTTCCACTGTCGTCATCTGAATCTCTTGTCAACTCCTCTGTCAAATAACACAGCACCTTTTAACAAAGTCTCAACTGATAAGTGTGTGTGGCAGACTGCTCAGAGTTATTGCTTGATGGATTGGTTGGTGTTGATGTCTGGCTAGTAATTGCTGCTTCCTCCCTTCCGTTCCCCTTGACAGTGACCACATGGATCTTTTTAGTTGGCTTGTCAGAGGTGTAGTTTTTGTTGTCCATGTCTGCAAGCTTCCTCTTGCCCTTATTGGGTGGGGCTGGCTTCAGGGCAAATGGTGGCTTGGTGTGTGATTGGTCAATTTGCCATTCCCTTTCCTTATCTTTCACGTCTTGCAGTTTGGATGAAGAGGAGACCAATGACATGAACCACATTGCTTGATCTTTCCAAAGGCATGCATCAATTTGATAGAGCAATAGTTGATTGGCTTCCAGTACAACAGCTTATTGAGTACACTCCATTGTGCACCGTGTTGTTTGACAAATTTTTTCTGTCCAGTTGAAATATCAAGTTTAAGCCAGGCATTGGCTTGTTTCTGGTGCGTGTCATTGGTGTGTGTTGGGAACTTAGAGTTGTTGATTTCTTCCAGTTTGTGTTTGCTCAATGTACAAAAAGAGCAAAAGTGGATGCAAGAGTGGCTCCCAAAACCCCCAACCTTGTGTAGAGCTGGAAGATCTGCAATGAGAGGGAAGATTGCCGCCCAAAAGGTTCTTCTCTGAAGATGTGTAGTGCAGTTGATGCAAAGAAGAATCCGGTCTATAATTCCTTCAATTCAACAACCAACGGCTGCAATAGGTGATTCACTTTTTCTAGACTTGGCTCTTTGGGTCTGGGTATAATCCCGAATAGGAAGACATTCTCAACTTTGTAACGCTGAGTAGGAGGAAGATTCAAGCATATCAAGACAATGGCTCCTACTGAGTTGTGCTTCCCACAACTCCAGCTTCCTTTGGCATGGAACCAGTCTAGATACAGGCTAAAGATAAGGTTTCCAGAATGTGATGTGTAAGTTCCACTTCCATTGTCAGCATTAGGAAATTCATGCCAGATACTCCCATGCCACACATCCTCCATGGGATCATCTGATTTCCATCCAGTGGCAGACAGACTAGAATCTAGGAGAGTTTCAAAGGAAGGACGTTGTGCAACACGCTGTTGCAACCAGGAGTACAGTGTGACATATGGGTAAGTGCAGATTGGGGTGGAGACTTGGTTTTTGTCAAGTTTGTAGAGCTCTTGAGCACAAGTTGGATCAAGCTTCTGCAACTTGGCCCGCTTACAATACCCTTGGTATTGAGAGAAGAAAGATTGTTGCCACTTGGTTGGAGCTTTAGGATTTTCCGGCTTGAGTGGGTATAATGCAAAGCACTTTTGACAGCATATCTGTGTGGTGTGATTTGGAAGGAGGCCTAGACAACGGAAAGCTGCCTCCTGTGTTTTAGGAATCTGTGCAACCATAGCGTTATTGATGATTCAATCCGGTGAGCTCCACAGGTGACCCAGAAATTGGAGATTCTGCCTTGCAGCTTCCAAGAAAGAAGCACTGGCATCCTTGCTCAGTTTCCCCTTCAGAACCGCTTCAGCCATCTGAATCATGACCTGTCTACAAAAATCCTCCTCCAAAATTGGATACGTGCATTTGACTTTTGCAGCTGATTGGAATGTTGATGCAGCAGGGGTCACCTGATACACATGTGCATTAGTCCCAAGATGTGGCAACCCCATTCAAAAATACATATTTGGAAAAGAGTTTCAACTTACTTGCAATTGCGGTTCCGTGAGGGATACAGATAGGCCAGGCTTCTGCTTTTGCTCTTGCATTTTTGCCTGCTTTTGATGAACCACAAACATTTTTCTGGATAATACTCTACCTGAAACCATTCCCACACCTGGTGCTTCATGCTGGGTTTTGTTGCAACCATGAAGTTTGCAATGGCAAACGCAATGAGAAGGGTTGACCATAGTCACAAGGGAGTTGAGGATCAATAGGTTGGGGGGGCAAAAGGTTAAGCAGGATGATTATGATGATACCTGGAGAGATAAGAAGAGATGACCACAAATTCTTAGCCAATAAGAGGCTCAACCATGTGTTGGCAAAAGCACCTCTGCAGCCCAAACAAATTTACTTGCCTGCTTCTCAAGTCATTACATCACAGCCCTAACCCATCAAGAATTTATTATGGGAGATAACATTCAATAAATTGTAACATTCTCTGTAGAAGTATGACAACATACCCCAGGTCCCTGCTTGAGGTCATAAGGGGGCGGTTACAAGGTCATGTTTGATTCCATACAATGCAAACCATGCCAAATACTCTATTTTGCAGTGCTCCTATGCACCTTTAGCACTAATTGTTTGATGCCTGAGGGCTTTGTTTGTGTCTTCTGCAACCCACCATTCTAGTCTGACTATCAATACCGTGAATTGCTGTGTTGAGGTAGATCCTATTCAATTGCAGATCTTCTTGGCCACTCAAGCATCAATAACCAAAACCACATTGTGCTTATCAACTTTGTTGCATGTTTCTGCCTTGATCTCTCAAAATTTTGCTACATAAATAGATTATCAGATCCACATATCCCCTTTCATCCCTTGTTGCCACAAAGCAATTCCTAACAATTTGAGCACATCAACTAAGAATTCAATCAAGTTCTACTTCCCTCATCATGTTTAACTCTCAGGGGGTACCTCATCAACAGGTAGAGAGCACATGTGCTTTTTTATCTGCCACCCAGCTCAAGTGGCTCCAAGAAGCACGAAATATTATTGACTCCGCTATCTTATACTATAAGGGCCGCGCAGCAGATGATCTCACAGAAAGGCTGTACAAAATGCAGTTTGGGACCAACCGTTGCACCTGGGATTGGTTCATTGAATGTTGGGACAAAGTCAAAGCAGAGGCCCACGAGCTATGTATGCCAGAATGGGTGGTGCCTAATGTGAAGGCCATCTGGGATGCTGAGAGAAATTACCATGGGAAAGGTATGTTGTGCTCCAGTATGATCACCAGTTTGATTCTGTCAGATTAAATTCATGGTGGTTGTTTTCCAAAAGGTCCAGTCTGGTTCATTTGAGGGGAACATTTTTTCTCACTCTCCAGTCAACCTTGCAATACTGCCCAACAGGAACTATATATCTGATGATTCATTGCCATGTTGATTTTGAGTAATAAAATCTTGTGAATCCATTGGCTGTTTCACCAGTTTTCCCCCCAGCCCTCCCATTGGTCTCCTCATGTGTGTAGGCAGGGCAAGTGCTAGAGAGGTACTAAACCCAAAGCTCTCTTGATGTCCCTTGTCTGCAAGAGAAACACCAGCAACCATGTTGATGCAATGGTGGTGGATGGTGACACTGGAAAATTGAGTCTCATTCTGATAAATTGGTTTTCTTTTATATATCGGGGCTGCACGTGACTTCGGCATTGCATTTTGTACCTCCAAAATTCACTGCAGGGGGTTCAAATCCAAATTATTCCCAGGAATCATATAATGCTTGGACAAATTGAGATGCTCAAATGTGGTGACCAGATCAGGATTGCAGGTGTCAGTGCACAAGGAGTTCGCCAACAGGATGGCGTAATCAAGGTGTAGGTGAGTGTTAAGTATATTTCCAAGTTTGTCAAACTATGTTGGAGTAAGTAAAACTAAAAATTGCTGTGGGCCAGATTGATGGGTTGCAAGTGATGGAATGCTCCAAGGGATCTAAGTATTTTCTCCGCAACAACCCACCAACTAGATTTTCCAGAAGTGGCAACAAACCCATCCTCAAAAGACCAATAAAAACAACCAGCAATAATTGTGTACTTGAATATTTCTATCTCCACTTTGCATATATTTTTTATCCCAATCTGGATTTTCTCATGGTCAAAATTCACAATCCCCATCTTCATTTCCAATCTTTTGAATCCCAATTTTCCATCCTCATATCATCCATTTGTTTTGAGAGAATTGTTTGTGAAATCTCCCCAGTTTTGTATGGTCCTCTATTGTTTAGGTTTGGTTTGTTTTCCCATCCAATAGTCCTGAAATGATTTCTTGGGGCTAAGAGTTCACTAAAGCATTCATGACTCCCACGGCATTGGGAGGGTCAAGGGTTATCATATTTCTTGTCTGTTGTTGAAGCATGTGGTGGACCCTCCACGTATTGAGGTTGTTATGTTGAAATTAAATGTTCCGTCAGTGGGTTATGCTGGTGGCTCAGCCAGCAAAACAACTGATGTGGTGTAGGAAATGCGCATATCAACAGGGGATACTCTCTAAGCTTTCCAATTGGTGTGTAAAGGAAGGAATTGATTGGAGTGGTGTTCAGCCAAGAAATTAAATAATATGGGTAAGCTGGCTTACCATCAAAGGAGACAAGGATTCCACCGCTTTTCTATTGCTAGCACAATGGATACAGTGTTGGGAGACAAACTGTCTCTATTCCTGCTTGTTTGCTGAGGCAATGCTTCACTGAAGCTGATGGATCCAGGTGACTTTCATGTTCTTGTGGTGATGTTAAGGGGCAAATATTTTTCCAAACTGCAATTGTAAGAAATTAGGAAAAGAGAGGTAGAGTTGAACTTGTATGGTGTTGTTCTCTCCATATGGGAACCTCCATGGTGAACCAATTAAAGAAGACAGTGGGACAATTGGATCAGGACTAAATGTGCTGGACCTGGCAGTATGTATTCATGAGCAATGTTTGGGCAGTTTGGGAGAGGAGACAAAACATTCATTTCTCAAAGATCATAAAAAAAAGTCAATTGATAGCAAAAGAAGAGATTGGCAATAATTAAATAACATATGAGAGAAATCATTTGGTGAGCAGAAAATTAGGACTTTGTTTCTGGCGGATGGTTGTGGAGTGTGGGATAAGGAAAGGGCTACTGGGCTGCTTGTCCTTCCAATGGTTGAGAAAGTCCATGGTGATGGCTTTTGCAATTTAGACTCAACTGGGTGATTGTGCAAGGGGGAGAATTTTGTCTGGAGATAGACACAGGATGGAAGAGTACAACCAGATATGCGGACAGGTTTTTCCAGATGGGCTCATTGGGGGTGGGAGAAGTCTTGGAGTGTTCAGTTATGAAGGACATAGCCTCAATAAGAGTCATGGAATCAGTAGCAGAAGCTGCTTGATAGTCCGTTGGAGTCATGAAGAGCCCGCGCACACCAGCAAAAAGGAAAAAGACAAGTGGCTGGAGGTTGTGTTGTCCTTGGATTGACTGGAGTTGCTTATTTGATTCACTTGGTGGTTTGGCTGCATCAGTTGGGGTCTTGCTAGTCGGAGCTACTGCTGATTTGTCTGAGGCTGAGGGAGCTGAAGTGTCTAGAGCACTCTTCTTTTTATGCTTCTGAGCACATGAGAATGGGGGTGCGCTGAGAAAATGGGTCTGGAAGATGACATAACCCATGAAAACATCAATGATTATATTTCTGAAATTGTGGAGAACATCAACTGAGTGGGAGCATTGAACAACTTCAGTTTCTTTGACTTGTGGACTATCTTCCTTTGTGTCAGAGCTTGATGAGGAGGTCTTCAGCTTCTTGAGATACTGAAGGACAGAGACACCCCAAGCAGTCAAGTCTTGGTTGTCAGATGTTTGAGATGGTAGTGGCCTGTACAGGTTATTGGCCATAAGCTCAATTGAAGTAGCAACTATTTTGGCTCATTGGGGGACAACTCAAGGTGCTTTGAAGGCAATACAGAAAGTGAACTAGCAAGGACTCAGGGTCTGATGACTTGAAAGAGGTAGATATAATTTCATGTGGAGCCAGTTTTTTGTCCTTGTTGGCAAAAGTTACTAGTAGGGGGAAGTCAAGGATGTCAGGACAATACCACTATTTGTTGTCTGAGGGCTTGAAGTAATTTTGAGCTGAAATGGCATGCACAAGTAAATCAGTGAGGCATTTCCTTGGATCATAAGAGAAAAAAGGGCTTACACATGTTACCAATGGCCTTGATCCATGAGGCATATGGGCAATGAGATTGTTGGAAGTGAAAATCTGGCTGATGAGGTTCCACGTTAGTCATGGATTGAACTCAGAACTGAGGAAGACAAGATAGAAAGTGCTGTCCACACATCTTGATAATTTTTTCAGGTCAGAGCTCTGTTGTAACCCTGTGACATGTTGAGCACTTTGATTTGGATGTCTGGAGCTTTCAGGATGGTGAACTGGTAGTTGACAGTCGGGCAAAATTTGAGCCTGTAGGGAGTTGCAGTTACGTTGGAGCAGCTGTTGCCAAGGGTTGGTTTGGCGTAGGATTGGGATTTGGTTCTTCTGTGGAGGAGGGTTTGGGGATAGTTGAGAGAGGCTGCTTGCTGGTAGAAGTGGTATTGTCAGCGTGAGTTGGACTTGGTGTGGTGCCTGCAGGATAGGATTCATTGGATGTGCTGGTTGGAGCAGGGGTATTATTGCCAAGGGCAGAGTAGTTTTGTTGTTGTGAAGTAGTGTTGGGGTCTGGATTATTGCTTGGGTGATTGGTGCTGGTGGCCAAAACGTTTTCATTGGAGTCAGGAGGTGGGGCAGTGCCAGAGGAAGGTTCTGAGTTTTTTGATGGGGAGAAAAAGTGGTGGTGGCTTCAGTAGTTCACATTTCTTTGTTGATGTCAGTCAATATGGGTGAGGTTGGGTCATTTGTAGGATCCTTGGTTAAGTGATTGACAGCTTTCTCAGTGGTGGCTTTCTTGGCGCGTTTACGTGGGGGTAGCTTGACTGATAAGGTGGCGGTAGCAGAGAAAGTTGGAGATTGGAGGTGTGTGTATCCTGATGTTCTTGTCATCTGCCATGTCACCTGTTTCTTCAAAAGCTGGGGAAGGGGAGGCACAATAAGTGTGATAATGCAGACATCAAGGAACAGGGGTCAGAGGGACGTTTGAGGCAGAAAAGTCCTTGGGTAGCCTGCTTGGCAGCGTCAACGGTTTTGTTGAACTCTTCTGGGATGAGTACCTGAACTTTGGTATCAAGCACTGGTTTGGCTGGTTGAAGACCTTTGAGTCCAGAGGTTCCATGGAACTCTTGAAAAGCTGGGCACGTGAGAGTGATGGCGGTGGGATCAGGTTTCCCTGGGAAATTTTGAGCAATGACCACTGAAGCTGAGCAGTGACAAGAGCAGGCAAAAAAAAGTGTCAGGACGGAGGAATGTGATGGCCCAGTGAATACATACTTGGAGGAGGAGTCTTGGTAGTTGGTTCCCCTGTTGCCTCTGCATCCACAAGAGGAATATCAGGAGCAGCCTTGGCTCCGGGGTTCATGGCAAGTCACTGGGGTGATTGAGGCAAGAAGAATCAGGAGAAGAGTTTGAGTATTGTGGTGGTGGATGGCACAAAACAAAGAAGGATGTGGAACTTGGGGATGGGGGAAAGAGAAGAGGCAGTGGAGCAGAAGGTCTGGTATCAATGGTCTTTTCAACAAGCCTGACTGTGTGGGAACAGCTGTGCGCTGTATTTATTTGCAATGTGCGCCCACAATCTATGATTCACAAAGATTCTGATGCACAATTGTTGATCAGCAGAAACAAGTGCATGTTCAGTGTGGTCTACAAAGGATCATCAGCACCTTTCAACCTTTTCATGTGGTGCTTTCAAGCTTTTGTCAAGGTGATGATGACACAATCTCCCAAATGATTATTTTCACACACAAGCCTCCAATACCTTAGTTAAATCCTTTCTCATGAAGGTTGTGACCTGAAAGGGGTGGCCCACCCTTTATAGAATGTGCTTCAAGTGTGTGCACTTGAGAGACATTTTTGGTGAATTTTCAGGTAGTATTTGTTGAGGTGTGGGAGCACCGTCAAAAGTCAGGGGGGAAGAGAAGTAATATTTGTGGCCAGTCATGTGCAAGTGATGCACAAACCAGAAACACCCACAAAACAACAAGAGAAATTCTCAATCCCGTTTTCTTACTATCATATCAAGAATTAGAAACAGGCAAGGTTAAAAAAACATGATTAGAAACAAAGATATTGGCATTCACAGCATTTCTTTGGGTTGGTTACATAGGGGAATCAGAGGAAGGATAGAAATAGAACAAAAATCAATCAACATGCATCGACACTGCGGTGCCACTGGTCTGTGCATCAACTGTCTTGCTGGACTTCTCTTCACCACAAGTTGAAGTGTTTTGATTTCTTGATCCAGGAGTGGGACCAGGCCTGGGAGGTGCATTACTTCTCATGAGCTCGCCCAATTTTGTAGCCAACTCCCCCATACCAAATGGTTCTAGGTTTGACACTATGTCTTTTTGGTGTTGACCCAAACTGTTTGACCACTGCACGCTGTAGCAGTCTTTTGGAAGTCCCCAAGGGACCCCTTCAATTCCTTTGGTCATACGGTCTTGATATATATGCAACAGCCATAGACTTGTTTGTTTACAGATTTTGTCATGTGGTGAACTGCCTCAGCCTGAACCATCTTGTCAAAGTGATGTAAAATGGTTGTAAGTTTGAGGGGGCGCCAATTGGGAATCATTTGGACCAGAAGTCCACCACTATTATTCTCCGCATCCTTGATATCCAATCCGCAGTCTTTGTTATTCACAATGGCACCCAGTTGATGATTCTGGGGTAGATCTTTGCAGCCATCTTGGCTTGGTTTTCTTGAATCTTATAGAAAATGATGGGTTGCAGTTGATATCAGCAACACAAGGACCAATTTCAAGTGGACACACCTTTTTGCGCCATCTGGTGAAATGTACTTTTGCCTTCTTCCAAGTTTTGTATTCTCAAGCATCCTGATTATGGTGCTGTTGTATTTCCCGGCATTTCCCCCCAAGCCATTGTTGAACTTTGGTGAGAGCTTGTGATGCCATATCATTGTTGATGCGCGTTGCCAATTGGATCCACTCAATTGGTTTGGTTGCCATCAGCTCCACAACCGCTGAATTCCAAGACAAGTCTTCCGCAGGGCAAAGCATCCATTCATACAAAATTCTCAAAATTCCAGCTTGCTCAAGCTCTCTCTCCACGTCACCTTTTTTGTGGGAGGAGATGGGTTGGCTTCCATGGAAGTCTCCCTTTCTAGATGCAGGAGTGAATGGAGGTAACTTCATCTGTTTTTGTATTTCTTCTTTGGCTTGTGATACAAAGAAGAAGTCTTGCTCTGCAAGAGATTTTTCAGAAAGTGATTCCTGTACAAGGGCCAGTTGATCAAGATGAACTGAGAGTGTTTTTCAACCCAGTATTGAGCCTCCTTTTTGGCATTGGATGGTGGAGGTGGAAACTTGTGGGGTTTTGTTGGGACCGCCAAGGAAGAACTTAAGAAAGGTCCAAATGCCACACAAAACAAGGGTGGTGATGCTCTATGGTTACAATTTGTCCCACAATTCCCTTCACCCTACACTCAGCCTTCTTTGTCTCCCGCATCTCCTGCACATTTGATCTTGCAACATTTTGAAGAAAACAAGAAGACAAACATCAAAGCCTCAGGTGTGCTTGGGGGGGCGGAAATATATGCCAACTCACCCTGGTCAAGAGAAATATAGATACAAAGGGGGAAAACTGAATCAAATGCCTTTGAGCAACCAAAACATCTCCAAACAAGTTCAATGTTTGTTGCTATGTCTGCGTACTTCCCCTTGGCCACTTGATCAAGTGACTAAATGCCCTCCCAACCCTGCAATAAAGCCATGTGTCCAGACCTTTGGTCACTTCCCAATTGGAACTCCACCCGGCTGTTTCCTGTGTGTTGATTGCAGCCAGTGAATTGCTTCCCACCAAGGTCAAAGCCCCTTTCAACATGCACCAATGAACTGAGCTGTGGCTGAATATTCATCAGCCTCCTCCTAGAAGTAACTTTCCCAGAAAGTGCACACTTCCACTTAGTCATGAGTCAAACATTCAATTCAAACTGTGTTGAGTTTTACACTGTTGGCAAGAGAATGGAAGAGAGAAGAGGAGTTGCGCAAAAGGGTTGGGGCACTTGTTGGGAAAGGTCCACGGAAAAAATGAGAGAACCAATGATTTTTGTTCCCTGAAGTTAGGCTAGCTTAAATAGACTATATATAAAGACAAGTGGTTAAAATGTGGTTCAAGCAAAAATGAATAAAAGACATTTATGAATAAAAAATCAGTTAAGTTCTTGAAAAAGACAAACTTGGACAAAACATCTCATTCTCTTTTAGTTAGGCTAGATGAGTCAGTCAAGATAAAATATTTTGAATCACAAATATATTGAGTCATTAACACTGCTAAAAAAACCCATCCGGTGGGCTTGTCCGACACGGCATCGGACACAATTGTTCGATGCTATGTTGGACAAGCCTGTCCAACAGGTTTGTCTGACATGGGATCAGACAATTCTGTCCGATGCCATGTTGAACAAACCTGGTTTGATGGGTTTGTCCAACATGGGATTGGACAATTGTGTCCGATCTTGTGTCAAACAACAATGTTCAATGAGTTTGTCCGACATGGGATCAAACAGGTTGTTCAATCCCATGTCGGACAACATCTGTCCGATGAGGAAAAACTCATCAAACAGATTGTTTGATTCTTTTGAATCAGTCGCCAAGCAGGCCAGCAGTGACTTGCTCAGAAGAACCTGCTCGGATATCTTTGCTGAGCAGGCCAATGACCTGCTCGGCAAAGAGCTCGCAAATAGCAGGCCGGCCTGCTGCGAGCTCGCCGGGTAGGCCAACAGGCCAGCCTGCTTTGAGCTTGCCAAGCAGGCCACTAACCTGCTCGCGAAGAGCAGGTCATTTGACCTGCTTTATGTGAGCAGGTCATTTGACCTGCTTTATGTGAGCAGGTCAATGACCTGCTCACATAGAGCAGGTCAATGACCTGCTTGCAAAGAGCAGGCTGGCCTGCTCCAAACTTGCCGAGCAGGCTGGCCTGCTCTGAGCTCGCCGAGCAAGCCAAAGACCTGCTTGCAAAGAGCAGGCTGGCCTGCTCTGGGCTCACCAAGCAGGCCAATGACCTGCTTGCAAACTGATTTTGCAAAGCAGGCCAGTGACCTGCTTGCAAACTCAGTTCGCCAAGCAGGCCAGTGACCTGCTTGCAAACTCAGTTTGCCAAGCAGGCCAGTGACCGGCTTGCGAACTCAGTTTGCCAAGCAGGCCATTGACCTGCTCACAAACTGAACTTGTCACTGGCCTGCTCGGCGACTGATTCAAAAGAATCAAACAATCTGTCCAATGAGTAAAAACTCATCAGACAGATGTTGTCCAACATGGGATCGAACAACCTGTTCGATCCCATGTCGGACAAATTCATCAAACATTGTTGTTTGACACGGGATCGGACACAATTGTCCGACCCATGTTGGACAAACTCATCAAACCAGGTTTGTTCAACATGGCATCGGACAGAATTGTCTGATCCCATGTCAGACAAACCTGTTGGACAGGCTTGTCCAACATAGCATCGAACAATTGTGTCCAATGCTGTGTTGGACAAGCCCACCGGATGGTTTTTTATAGCAGTGTAATCCAGAGTAATCAGCTTTTAAGAATCAGACAACCAGCTAGAAAAAGTAAGAAATCATTTTTGAGACATGAGTTGTTGGTAAAAACAATTCAACAGAAAACAAGCTACAAATGATTACAGTTCATTCTAGGTCAGAAGGATTCAAGGAAGGGGAATGAGGGAGTTAGGACAGAGAGAGACAGATTGAGAAAATTTCAACAAACTGCTCACCAGCCATGGACTCGTTATTTGGTGTGTTTCCTGGTTTGTTATGTAGAAGTAGTTGATAGCTTGAGTTGATGTGCCATTCCTTCAGTATTGTTTTTGGGATTTTGTCTGGATCAATGTTCATGATCAGCTGTGATCCTATCTTTGTCCAAGTTCATGAAAATGATGCACACTGACCTGGGTGGTGATCAGTGGGAAGCTTCTGAAGAATTCCAATGGCATTATCAGTTCTTAAAATGACATCATCAGTTCTGAAAATGGCATTAGGGGGTATCAAATATACCAAATCCACAATTGGAAACCAGTCAATTATCCAAAAAATCTTTTTCTTCATTACTGGACCCAAAATGGTGATTGATGAACAACCAACAGATTTTAAAAATTGTGGATTTTTGAAGCCAGTCAATTACATAAGTGTGGATTTGCCTATATTTGACACCCCCTATTATCAGTTCTGATGATGTCATTTTCCATTCTGAAAATGACATTATCAGTTCTGAAAATGGCATTATCAGTTCTGATGATGTGATTTTCCATTCTGAAAGTGACATTATCAGAACTGAAAATGTCATTTTCAGTTCTGATAATGTCATTTTCAGAACTGATAATGTCATTTTTGGAACTTATAATGTCAGTTTTGGACACCGGGGGCAAAATGAGGTCCTGATTGTGTTACAGGTTGCAATGTCCTGTAACACTACAGGACGCGCCTGCGCGCTGGGGGTCCTGCAGGATTTACATGTCATAAAGTCTTGTGCTCTACGTACACAACCTTGGCATTGTGTCAGAAACTTGTCTTTCAAGCTGTCATGCCTTGTGGTGCGTGGTCAACCAGAGTCCAAAACTAGAGCAATTTCTGACATTACCTATCACATAATTGTCTAAGGCAATAAGCATATAATAGCATATTATAATTAGACCTGCCGTGTTTGTCTGAGAACATACCCTTACCAAGCAGGCCACAGTGGCACACACCTGCTTGGCAAGCAAGCTGATATCTGCTAGCCAAGCAGGCCGGCACAGCTGCTTGGTCAGAAGGTGGCTACTGCCTGGCAAGCAGGTAGCTGCCACCTGCTCACCAAGCAGGTCATCACCTGCTCGTTGAGCAGGTTGCTACTGCTTGCCAAGCAGGCCATCACCTGCTCATCAAGCAGGTGGCTACCTGCTTGCCAAGCCTGCTTGGTGAGCAGGTGGCAGCTACCTGCTTGCCAAGCAGGACATCACCTGCTTGGTGAGTAGGTGCTAGCTACCTGCTCACCAAGCAGGCCATCTCACCTGCTTGGTGAGCAGGTGCTAGCTACCTGCTCACCAAGCAGGCCATCCGCTGCTACCAGCTCGCCGGGCAGGCCTTCAACTGCTTGGTGAGCAGATGGCAGCTACCTGCTTGCCGAGAAGGCTATAATCCGCTTGGTGAGCAGGTGGCAGCTACCTGCTTGCCAAGCAGGCCTTCGCCTGCTTGTTGAGAGGTTGTTGCCTCCTTGCCGAGCAGGTGATGGCCGGCTTGAGCAGGTGGCAGCTACCTGTTTGCCAAGCAGGCCATTGCCGGCTTGGTGAGAGGTTGTTGCCTCCTCCCCAAGCAGGTGATGGCCTGCTTGGCGAGCAGGCAGCCACCCGCTTGCCCAGCAGGCAGTACTTGCCATTCTTTGCCGAGCGGTCAATTTGTATTTAGCTTGGCAAGCAGCTGCCGAGAGCCGCCGACTTGGGTATTTGAGTGCACTGCTCTTATTTATGTACATAGTATGTGATATGTGGGGTAAATATGCCCATGTGTGTATATGAATAGTTGTTATGACCTAAAACACCAGCATGATGTGTATTGTGGCAGAAATGTGATCATGGTATTTCAGGTTGTTTTAAACCCAGGACGGTATGCAGTTGAGCGGTAATACAAGTTGCATGTCACTAGTTGCACATGTGCATGACAGCTGCCGGACACAACCTCCTGTATTGAAACAGAATGTGACTGTCCTGATATTGTCACAGGACATTGCAACCTGTAATGCTCTCAGGACCTCATCTTGCCCCTGGTGAGAATTGACAATGCCATTTTCAGAACTGATAATGTTATTTTCAGAACTGATAATGTCATTTTCAGAACTGTTCATGCCATTTTCAGTTCCAATCATAATGTCACTATCAGAACTGCTGATAATTGCCATTATGAGTTTCTGAGAATGTATCAGTTCTGATTGTTCTGAAAATGACATTATCAGTTATGATAATGTCTTTGTCAGTTCTAATGTCATTAGGGGGTATCAAAGAAACCAAATCTACCGTTAGAAACCAGTCAATTATCCAAAAATGTTTTTCTTCATTACTGCATCCAAGATGGTGATTGATGAGCAACCAACAGGTTCCAAAAATGGTGGACTTTTGAAAACCAGTCAATTACATAAGTGTGGATTTGCCTATATTTGATAACCCCTATCATCAGAAATGATGCCATCAGAATGGGGTTAAAACCCCCCAGAATGGTTCTGGAGGGGTTAAAACCCCCCCAGAATGGTTCTGGAGGGGTTAAAACCCCCCCAGAATGGTTCTGGAGGGGTTAAAACCCCCCCAGAATGGTTCTGGAGGGGTTAAAACCCCTTCAGAATGGTTCTGGAGGGGTCAAAACCCCCCCAGAATGGTTCTGGATGGTTCTGGAGAGGTTTTGAATTTCCTTCTGGGACAGGGGTTATTTAGAAACATTCTGGATGAATTATTCTGTAGGGGTTGGACCTCTGTTCTGCAGGGGTTGGACCTCTCCCTCAATATGATGGAGCCTCCGTGGTTATTCTGCAGCCTCCCTAATTATTCTTATTTTCCAGACGTTAGAGTAGGTCAGAGTACATCAGAGTCAACCCAGAGGACTTTGGCCTGGGGTCCCTGAACCAAAGGTCAAATTTGGAGCCTTTCCACAGGCTTTAAAATCACTACACAGGGACAAACCAGAAGAAAATCAAGGCCCATATTTGTATATTTGGCTCAGCACCAATCAAAGTGCACTCTCCTCAACAGGTAAGTTTTCCGTTCATTCTTCCTTGCAGAGGCCAACAAACCAAAATTGAACCACACTGTTGGCATCTTATTTTGAAACATACAGTGTTTTTTTTAATTAAATATTTTGAATTTCATTGAACCCACTTTGCCTCACAACCAAAAAGCCCCTGCCAGAGTAAGGAATTCATTCAATAATTTATCCATCAACAGCAGTGTTCAATAATGAATGAATTAAACTACTGCAGTATGCGAGTCAAATATGTCACCTGTACCTGCACCGAGCTTGGCTGTGATGGATGTGTCCACTTGGACGCTGGAATCAGAAAGCAAGTTTGTTGAATGTCGCAGTCCGCATACATCAACCATCAAAGGAATAGGGCATTGTGTCAGCTTGACCCCCCCCCTGACTCCACCCAAAATTTGGGCGTGCTTCATAGCAGGAAGGGTTGGCTGCCACAGTCAGCTTGACCACTTGTGCACACACAGCGCAAAAGCTGTCCATTGGCTTGACCTCCATTGTCAGCCTAGCATAGGGGAGCAGCCGTGGGCTTGACACCCTACGCATAGATTGCCTCAAGCACCTGTGGAAGCTTGACTTCTGCGCCATTGCCAAGCAGGCGTCAACCGCGCCCAGTGGCTTGACTTGATGATGCAAAGCCAAGCAGGTGTTGCTGATTTTTGCGCAAAGGCGCCGGCGGTCTCATTGCACAGGCTGGCCGGACACCATGTTGCGGCTTTTTCTTGTGAATGACCCTGACGTCAGACGCTCAGCGGCGGACAAAAAAAAATCCAACTGGTTTCTTCTGGGAGAAAAAAACCAGTTGCTGTACATTGGTTGCAAACATGTAAATAATTTAAATGAATGAGGGAACAAATGCGGAATCCTTTGGTGAAATGTGATTACGAGAAATGAGGGAAAATGACATTGAAAAGAAAATTGGCATAAATAAAACAATCCTACACTGGAATTTCACCGGAAACTGAAGATGGCATTGCTGCCCAAACATGGGCAAGCGTAGGGACTGTCAAAGAGTCCTTGGGGATATCACCATAGTGCAGATGATGAGAGAAGAGTTCAGCGTCCTTAGCTAAGAAGAGTTCTGCGTGTCTGGAGGGAGAAGAAGCAAACATTCATGAGTTTGCAAACACGTATGAGCAAAGGAATGCAAGCGGATAAACTCACTTGTGCTGAAATTCAATTGAGGTCCTTTGAAGAATGTCAAGTTGTTCATTGATTTCAACCCACTGAAAGCTCTTTTCAGGTTTGTGAGCATAATATTGGACCATGTCAAACCTCAAGTAAGCCATTCAGATTTGCATTGGCCAGTTTTTTTCAACTTGGAACTTGATTTGAACAGTGAACATTTTTTTGTTGTTGGGAGGGAGATTCTCATAAATCTCACAATCATACAGAAGAACTTGGACCAGCATTGACAGGCATGCAGGTAGGCAGAGACAAGCCAAAAATCACTCACTACAGTGATCATCTTGTTGCAATTGGGAACCTTGCCTTTCACGGTGTTACTGGGTGTGTAACAGGTATTTTAGGGCTGGTTGTGACAGGTTATAAAATCTGCAAAAAAAGAAACCAATAGCTAAAGAGCTGAGTGTGTAATTGCGTTCCTGTTTAACAACAAGACGGAACAGAGCAGCTTATATAGCCTACAACAAGTTGCGCGCATGATTGTAAGAGACAGAGAAACGTCATGAGCAGAAAAGAGATAACACAAGAAAGATAAGGATACAGCTTGGGTATGGGCTGTTCCAAGAAACGCTTTTAGGGAAACAAACAGAAAGAAGACTAGTACCAAACAGCTACTAGTATAAACAGAACGAAAAAGGGATAAGGCATTGGCCGGAGTTGGCTCAATTTGTCTGGTTGTCGCCATTGTACGGCTGGAGTTGTCCTGAACCGGCGGTGAGCGTCATTGTTGTCCGGAAACGTACCAAGGCCGTCGGGGGCTTGGGTGCAAAACTTGTAGCATAGGCAGGGGGTGTCACTAGCCCGGCTACAACCATCCCCCCCCCTAAGAAGGAGCCGTCCCAGGTCCAGACGCCGGGGGCCAAAGAAACTTGCCGCCAAACTTGACAAGGAATCTTGAGGTGGTGGGGGCCGGAATGGTTGTAATTGCCTTGGCCTTCTGGAGGGTAGCACGCTCTACCCAGTCCTCGGCGCGCTTGGCCTTCTGCGCAACGGCAGGAGGTGTGGACCACATGTCATTACAGATCAAAGATTGAAGAGACACTGGTCGCAAATCATTGCTGTATACCGGGCAAGAGTAATCTTTGCCGTTTTGGTCAACCAGAATATAAACATTATTGTCAAGTACTTTCTTGACCTCAAAGGGTCCGAAAAACCGGGCTGCGCCCTTGGTGTGCGACTTATTTCTCAGTTTCACCAATTGTCCCACAACGAAACGCTCCAACCCACAAGTGAAGTTGGTGGTTTGGTTGAACCGGCTCTTGTTCTGATTGGCCTGGTCCGCTGTGCGGCCCAAAGCCTTCGCCCTTGTCACATTGAGCTCCGCTATCCAGGCTCGTAGTTTGTGTTCACCGGGAGCGGCAGGTTTGGCCGCAATCATAGCAGGGCTATCCCCAGGCAGGCAAGGTTTGACTCCATAAGTCAGCTCAAAAGGAGAAAATCTGCTGCTATCACTTACATGGATGCAAGCAGAAAACAACACAGCCAAGAGGAAGTCCTCCCAATGCAACAGGTCGCCCGTCTTGTTCAGCTTGAAGATGGCATTCTTGAGAATGCCATTGTACCGCTCGTTCTTACCATTTGTCCGGGGATGGTAACCGGAGGTGTTCAGCTTCTTGATGCGGCCAGCCTTGAGAAACTGGGAGAGTCCTTTCAACAGAAAATTTGCTCCTCTGTTTGTCAGCACTTCTTTTGGTAGACCAAAAGGCGTGATGACATGTTCAAGCAAAGCGTCCGCAATGCTCACGGCGGTAGCCTCAATCATTTGCACAGCGACTGGCCACAACGTACAGTGGTCAATGACCGTCAGAATCCATTTGTATTTGGACTTGTAACTCTTGGGCATCGAGATAAAATCTGCCGCCCATTGCTCGAATCGGCCTACCACGGGCAGAGGTACCTGTTTCCAAGTCTCCTGGGTTGAATGTGAGCATTCGTTCGTTTAACACAACGTGCAGGTCTGGATGTAGGCCTTGACGTCTTCATATTGCCTTGGCCACCAGCCGCAGCCGCAGAGCAACTGGAGTGTACAGTCCCGGCCTTGATGACTGGCCTTGTCGTGAACTTGTTGCAGCAGGTCCAGTCGGTGGGCAAAAGGAACATTAAAAGCAGACACCTCCTGCAGACCCAGCCGGCCCAGGTCAACCAGGGTCTCGGCGGCGGGGTCGTACTTGAAAAGAGCCTTGTTTGTTGTGGCCCGCTGGATGGCCTCCTTGGAGACTTCAGCCGGGATATCTTGTCCATCAGCCAGGTAAGGGATAATCAGTGGCCAATTGGTACAGTGCAGCTGATCCCCAATCTCATCAATCAGCACAAGGTCAGCCCGCCGCGATAAAGCGTCAGGAACCACGTTTTCTGAGCCCTTCTTATACTTAACCAAGATGTCCATCTTGGAGAACTCGTCAATCCACCGGCAGAGACGTGGTGACGGCATCTTTTGGTTGGCCAAACATTGAAGCGAGGAATGGTCAGTATACACAACCGTTGTTGCTACCGCTCCATGGAGATACAAACTCCACTTTTGCCAAGCGTGGAGGATGGCAAGCAACTCCCGCTCTTGAGCTGGATACTTCCTCTGAGAGGAGTTCAATTTACAGGACTCAAAAGACACAGGGTGAAGACAAACATTGTCCCCATGCTGCAGCAACACAGCCCCAACAGCATAGTCGGAGGCATCTGTTTCAACTACGAATGGTTTTCCCAAATCGGGCATGAGAAGCACTGGCCCGGATGTAAGCGCCAGCTTGAGCTCTTGAAAGGCATGCTCGAGCACCAGCAGCCAGTCCACTGGTTTCCGTTTCTTGACTGCTCTGGCTGTAAGGTTGTGGAGAGGCAAAGCAAGCTTAGCAAAGTTTTTCACATAGCGTCTGTAATACCCACACAGGCCTAAGAACGGCCGCACATCATGCACATTTGCAGGGCGTGGCCACTTGTCAATCGATTTCAGTTTGTCACTCATTGGGCGGATGGAGTTAAAGGAGACCATGTGCCCAAAAAACTGAATCTCAGTCTGTCCAAAGGAACACTTTGGGCCACTGCACTTAAGCTCCTCCTGTTGGAGGACCGTGAGCACTTTTTCAACATGTGCCAGGTGGTCTTCTTCCGTTGCAGAGTAGATGAGAATTTCATCCAGGTAGACCTGGACAAAGTCATCAATGAACTCACAGAGAAGGTGAGTCATCATGTTCTGGAATGTGCTGGGAGCATTGACCAGCCCAAATGGCATTACAAGCCATTCAAAGTGACCGTACTTGGTCCCAAAAGCTGTTTGCAGCACGTCAGTGTTGGCAATTTTCATTTGATGAAAACCTTGCTGCAGATATATTTTAGAGAAGAGATGAGTGTTTTTCAGCGAGTCAAAACACTCCTGAATCAACGGAATAGGATGCCGGTCCTTTTTTGGTCACCGCATTAAGTGCCGGTAATCCACACACAAACGGAGTTTCCCACTGTTGGGATTCTTTGCCAACAATATGGGGGCGGACCAGGGAGAAGTGGAGGGCCGGATAAATCCAGCAGCCTGCAGCTTCTCCAGCCTGGTCTTGAGCTCTCTCAATAACGCGGGGGACAACTGTCGGACCGGTTGGTACACCGGCTGCGCATTGCCCGTATTGACCAGATGCATGATCACCCTTTTGCAGTCAGGGGCCTTGCTAATCTCTTCAAACAGGGGGGAGAAACATTTTGTCAGCGTCAACAGATCCAAACGGAACTTGCCCGGTCCAGGAAAACAAGAAGGGAACTCGGCCGGGATGTCATCTCTTGGCCCCAGTAATGTACCGTCTGAAATGAGGTTCAGGTAGCAGTCCGTGGCAATCACCGTTTTTTGTCGGTCCAAGTTCTCCTTGGTGAACCTGGTGTCAGCCTTGTCTGCTATAGATAGCAGGTGCTGGACAGATGAAAAAGAACAAGAGAAAGATTTAGGGTAAAAGGAGACTACTCTCAAGTTGGGTGTACGTAGGAGCCACTCATTGGTGCTCCAATTGGTGGAGACAACGTGCTCTACAATCCAATCCCTGCCTAGAATGATGTTGAAGTTAAAAAGAGGGGCCAGACAGCAGGAAACCGACATACCTATACCTTCCAGGCAGAGTGGCACAAGGGCTGTCCGGTTGTCTGTCAAGACGTTGCCAAAAGCCCCACTCACAACGTAGCTGTCTGCAGGCAGGTTTTGGGCTAAGCCCCGTTCAGTCACAAATGTGGAAGACACATAGGACAATCCAGCGCCCGTGTCAAGGAATAGCCTGGCCAAGCGCCCCCCCACAGAGTAGTGAAAATCTACACAGACTTGTTTGTCTTCAGCAAAGACAGACAGCAGCCGGTCGCTGTTGGCGGCCAGACAGCCACCAATCAATATCTCAAGGCTCTCAGACGAGGCCGGAGGCCGAGCTGCCCCCACGCCTGGGTGGTCAGCCAACTAACAGTTTGGGAGGGGTGTGTACCCAGCCCATCAGAAATGTCCGGCCCAGGAGGCTTGGACGGGGCACGCTCAAAATCACATGTAGACTCGGGGGGGGGGGGGTGGATTGCGGGAAAAGAAAGAAGTGAGACTACAAGCAAACACAACATTGGTGGGGGAGACTTTTTGCCACCGACACTCAATTTAAAGGACCAGCAACTGGCTTGCCCTTCTGGGCCTCATAGGCCTTTTGCTTCTCGGTCTTGGGATCAGGACATTTTGCGACTACGTGGCCCTCCTTGCCGCAGTTGAAACAGTGGGTGGGCGTGGTCGGCTTCTTCTTGGGCTGGCTATCCCCGCCGGTTGAAGATTGTTTGTTGGACAATGGACCAGGTCCACCGCCTCCACTAGTCGACGCCACGGTGGAGGTCTTGCACCAACGGCGGTCTTTGTCGAGAGCCGCCATCAAAACCTGGGAGAATGTCATTGGAGTGCCCTGTCGGTCATCCACCGCCATCAAGCCCAACAGTTTATTGTTGAGGGGCCTGGTCAAGCGGGCAACAAAACCAGAGATGTCCTTGTATTGGAAACCGTAGTTCTTGGCCCAGCTCTGCCACTTGCGGGACCTGTCAAAGAATGCTTGACAGGACTTGTTGTTACCCATTTGGAGGGCATCATATTTGTCCAACACCACTTTCTTGGAAAGGGTGACGGGGTTCAAGTCCTCCAACCAGGTGCAGAAGTCACCCCAGTTGAGAGGATCCGTCTCCAAAGCCACGGAGTCTTTGTAGTCTGAGTAGGCTTTGCCTTGGAGAAGGCGGATACCGGCCGAGTGCCAGACGTCAGGGAGAGCCTGACAATTCTTCAGGTTGATGGTGATTGTGTTCAACCATTGGCAAACATCAGTCCCGACCTCCCCACGGAAGTAGGGCACATTAGCATAGGACCAGCCACGGAACACCTTGCCTATGTTGGCCTCAAGGTGAGTGACACAGGCAGGGTGGCGCTGCCGCTCTGCAACCTCGGTGGCTACAGGCTCTTGCTTAGAAGCACCGCTGTCCGGGTCAACTTCCATGTTGTCATGCTCCACACAGAGCCTCTTGATCTTCTTGGCTGTTGCATCAGCCTCACGGAAATAGCCCTTGGGTTGGCCAATTAATCCGGCTTCTTGTTGCCCAGTGGCTTCCCACCTTGCAGGTGGAGCGCGGCAGCTTCAAAGGTCTCGTTCCCGTCGGAGCTATCCTCCGAGGCAACCCTTGTGAGCCAAAACTGCGGGTGCACTCGCAGGAACAAACGCTGCGCCTCCGTCATTGCCTCCAACCCGTCCGGTGAGTACGTAACACCATCACACAGAGGGGCAGGGACAGCGCTGCCACCCGGCTTGGGAGGGGGAGTATGATCTAAGCCACCCATCTGCTGACCAGAAACAGGCGACGTCAGCAACACAGCACACACAAACACAAACCACAACTTTGGCAGGTGATAGGTTGCCTGCTCAAGTTCTTCGCTAGTAGCACGCGGTGTCAACACCCGGCCCAGCCCCAAAGGTTGACCCAGAGTTCTTCAACTAGGACTTGGGAGAAAAAGGACACTTTAAACACAATGCCCCACCAAAAAAAATAAACTGACCTGGTCTAAACAAAGATCTGATCTAATGTAAGCAAAAAATAGGTCGGTAGACTGGTGCACAGAAGGTTGATCTTGTTGGGGGAGGTGTAAAAAAGCAAAGAAAGAACTTGCTACCACTGTAACTGGGCGCGTAACAGGTATTTTAGGGCCGGTTGTGACAGGTAATAAAAGCCGCAAAAAAAGAAACCAATAGCTAAAGAGCTGAGTGTGTAATTGAGTTCCTGTTTAACAACAAGACAGAACAGAGCAGCTTTTATAGCCTACAACGAGTTGCGCGCATGATTGTAAGAGACAGAGAAACGTCATGAGCAGAAAAGAGATAACACAAGAAAGATAAGGATACAGCTTGGGTATGGGCTGTTCCAAGAAACGCTTTTAGGCAAAAAAACAGAAAGAAGACTAGTACCCAACAGTTACTAGTATAAACAGAACGAAAAAGGGATAAGGCATTGGCCGGAGTTGGCCCAATTTGTCTGGTAGTCGCCATCATACGGCCGGAGTTGTCCTGAACCGGCGGTGAGCATCATTGTCGTCCGGAAACGTACCAAGGCCGTTGGGGGCTTGGGTGCAAAACTTGTAGCATAGGCATATACCCCACGATCATCCACCAAACCAAAGCCCATCTCTACCTACCACCCTATCTTGCCTTATCTGTATCCTGGAGATACTATCAGGTTAGCCAGCATATTCTTCATTTGTCTCACCCAAACAAACCACACTTCCGCAATCACTAACCTTGCTCTCCCGCCTTTTCTATACTTTAGGTTCCCTATCACCTCTAACTATTCTACCGTGTTACAAACTTCCGTCAGGTAAGTTAATTCTCTCTCCTCAGTCATCTCACTCTCCAAGCATACCTATCAAATCTAACTAGGATCCTACCCACATAGAAATCTCGCCGAAACACATCCTTCGTCTCTAGAGGCTCGTATTCCCACCTTATCCTTACCCAGCTGTGAGTATAGATCATCCCCCTCTCTTCTCTGAATCCTTAAACTTCAGAGAAACAATTGCTCCTACCGTATTAGTTGCTTAAATCCACCACCATTCTCTTTTATCCCGGTGATAAAAGAGTCTCAGAAGCGTTATGGTGACTCCCTCCAAAAAAGCTCAGCTTGTCAAATACTGGATTGAACGATTGACCCAAGAAAAGTCCAACTATGTCCAATCTCTCACTCCCTTGCCTTACTATTTACTACCGTACAAAGCTAAGCTGTCCATAGCTCTCCGACAAATCGAAGAACAGAAAGAACTTCAGCTAGAGTATCAGATTGCTTTTAACAATCTTGTGAGAGCTCACGCTGAACCTTGTTGCCAAAGGTATCTGGAGAGAAGAAGTAAGCATCCTCATAATCACCTATTCTTCACTAGACGGTTAAACTAACTTATATCCTCTAGTGACTCCATTCCTAACCACCGCTAATTCCGGCTCCACCACTCAAAAAATCCCAACTAGAGATCCAGCGTGTCTTGTTCCAAATTACGCAGCAAATTCTACTTCAGCTTCTAGCCCCTCCACCGATAATTACGGTGGGAACGATCATTTAGAAGCCAACAAAGATTTCTTGGACTACGGTAAGTTACTCAAACAAAGAAGACTTATCTTAGGAGAAGAAAAAAATGACGGCACTATGAGTACTAGATCTAGATGACTCAAACTCGCAGGCCTCCTCCCAGGAGCAACAAGGCCACATAAAAGAAACAGAGAACTCGAACAGCAACAGCGCAGTCCGAGCCCAACCCACAATGAGCACGACAAATGACTTGGCAGCTCGAGTCGAGTCAAGGCAATGACTCTCCCTCAGATTCAGAGAGTGGAATCACCAAAAGAATCCCCGTCGGCAATGGAGATAGATCAATCCCCAACCTCGTTGGGAGCTACCTGTTCACCCCCCAACAAGGACAAAGACTTAGTGATCATTACCCACAAAGAAGCTCCGAAAGAAATCTCCTTACTCAACAAAGCAGAGAAGATCAAAGTCATGGTGAAAGATCATATCTGTAACACAGTTGAGTGAAAAAACAGAACATCACCATCATTCCCCCAAATCAGCAAATAATCCTGGTGATGGTGGTGCCCCTCCTCCTCCACCTCCTGGGGACTCTCCATCCAATTCATCAGCAGAGAACCCCAGAAACAATTCCTCTCCTTATATTAAGTCAGATAGCAGAGATATTAATAAATTTCTACCCCCATTAAAAGATTGGCCAAAATTCTCAGGATCAGGAGAATATGACCACATCACATTTATCAATTACATTGATCACATAGTATTTTCTTTCCAAACTACTGACGAAATAGTACTAGTCAGACTACCCAGATTATTTGAAAGAGTAGCCTTAGACTGGTTCATCACTAAACAAGCAGCTATTGGGTTACAAGACTGGACAACATGGAAGAAACTCATCCATGCCCAATTTGGAACTAGGATTTGGCGTAAAAAGATTAGGAAAGCCTTTGAAACAGACCAATTTGACCCCACCAAACATAATGCCCATGATTGGTGCCTTGTCCAAAAGAGAAGACTTGAATGTATCTATAAGAATCTAACACAAGAAGACATGAATGAGAAAATCCTGGATAAATGTAGAGGACATCTTGAACATGCAGTCAGATGCAGAATGGACCTAGATACAGATCTTTTCAGCTTGGTAGCTACCATTGAAGAAGTGGTGGAAATGACAGGCATGAACAGGAGATTCAAAGATAAAACTTCTACTAACCTTCAAGAAGGAGAGAAATCCAAAGACCCTAAGGATAAAAAAGAGGAACTCCCTAAGAAAGCCCCCATTCCAGAATGCCACAACTGTAGGGAAAAGGGGCATAAAAGACCAGATTGCCCTCATCCCAGGAGAAATATTAATAACATCAGTGCTGAAAGTGAAGAAGACCACAATGTTAATAATGTCTGTACTGAGTCAGAAGATGATGAAGATACTGGATCCCAATTTGAAGTCATCCAAACTAACCCTATTATGGTCATCCAAGCAGACATGGGGAATGAACTGGAAATAAATACCATCCAAGGAGATTCTAACCTACCTCTCAGATGGGATAATACCATGGAAGTTGGACATATTTCTGACGCCAAGCTTATCACCAATAAACCTGCTCAAGGGATGAATTATACGCTAGGCAGAACTGGCTACACATTTGTGTTGTTCCAAGGAAAGGAAGTTAAAGTTCTCTTAGATATAGGGGCCTTCTGCTCCTGCAAAAGTGGTAATTTCTTAAATGAATATTACCCAGACTGGAAGCATCACCTCCTTCCAGTACCCAAAGCTAAATTCAGAAGTTGTAGTACCACTATGAAGCCCATTGGTATCATTCCCATGCCATTAGTATTTCCACATATTAAAGGCTCTATAAGACTCTTAGTTGAATTTGTTGTCTTTGAAGATGCTATATGTAATTACTTGATCCTAGGTAATGACATCTTCTGTATGTATGGTATTGATATCTTCCAGAGCAAAGAAAGATGCTATACCATTGGAGGAGATTGGAAAAGGAAATTTCATATATGTAACATCAACTCTGCTATAGAAGACAAAGGATACACCTCAAAACAGGAGAAGAAAGAACTAGAAGCCTTTGATAAAGAATACTTCAAGCAAGCAGCAGTTAGTGATATCTTGTCAGATAGTCAAAAACAAGAAGTATTGCAAATATGCTGTGAGTACAAAGAAGCTTTCTGTACTACAGATGAGCCCATAGGTAATATCAAAGGACATGATATGAAACTTGAACTGACTGTCCAACGTCCTTACCCTCCCTGGCAGGCTGCGTGATGCCAAGGAGTGATCCTTCTAGCTACACGAGCTGCAAAGATGATAGATAAGGTTTGGAAAAGTATGGAAATAATATTTTTGATTGTTTTATATATTTTGGAGTCCTTTTGGGATGTAGAAATAATAATAATAATAATAAAAATAGGACAAAATGTGTCCCAGAGGGGCCTGTAAGTGGGTACAGGGGTTTTTATGGTGCCCTCTATCAGGACCTGTGTTAACAGGGTGGTTTTGACGAGTAACCTGATCTTCTGAGGCCTGGTTCACAGGAATATGCCCAGGGAATTGCATAATATGGAAGAGAAATGGCCAAAATTGCACTTACAAGCAATTCTTGGCAGAACTCCTTCCAAGGTTTAAGCAGCAGGACCAGAGGGGAGGTAATTGATGATTCTGGCGCTGATGCTGACGGAGAAAAATGGCTAATAAGATTCTGGAATGGTTCACAAGATTGGTCTTCAGGATAAAGCTGAGGGACAATGCGTAGTGGTAATATTCCAAGGGTGATAAAAGCTGGGGAATCCTCTATGGGGGGAACCAGAGGTGTTTACATATTGATCAAGGACTCTGGGGACGAAATCAGAGAGCCTGTAATTTGCAGGGAACAGATCTTTGGATTAAATGATCAACAGATGGGATCAGAAGTTGATCTTCCTGGGTTAGATCAGTAGAAGATGCGTGTGAGCTGCGGATCTTTCATGATCTGTGGTTGTATTACTTGTTCTCAGGCTTAATGTATCATTTATTGACAAGTATATTTTTGTCTATGAGACCTGTTACATATGTGATATGTCTCATTTGTCATATGTAACAGGTTTATGGTAATTTACCTATTTTTCCTACAAGTTATCTTTGTTGTATTGTAGAGCCATATTTAAGGGGTCACTTTTCTGAGGGACCCTAGGTTATTTTTCATGTAGAATCTATTTCTGGAGTGATATTCAAGGTTTGGTCATTGGTTAGTCTTCTATTTATATTTTGTTATATCTTTTGTTACCTTTGTTACTGTGTTGGCTTGTCTCTTACATAGTAGCAAGCTGACACTCCCCTACTCAGAAGGCCCCCTTATTCTTCTAGCCCCGAATCTAGAGAAGCCTTAGAAACACACATCAAGGAACTCTTAGAATTGAATGTCATCCGTAAAGTAGGCCACAATGAACAAGTGGAGATCAACACTCCTGTTATGATAGCATGGCATAATGATAAGTCCAGGATGGTAGGAGATTTTAGAGCTCTCAACAATTACACCAAACCTGACTACTATCCTATCCCCAGGATTGAACATTCCCTGCATAACTTGTCTAAAGCCAAGTACACTACTACAATAGACATACTCAAAGGTTTTCATCAAATCCCTATAGACCCTGCTAGCAGACAATACTTGATGAGGATCATATGTCATCTGGGCATTTATGAATATCTCAGAATGCCTTTTGGGATTAAGAATGCCCCTTCTCATTTCCAAAGAATGATGGACTCAATCTTTGGCTCTTACATAAGACAGAATTGGATGATGACATACATAAATGACATCATTGTCTATTCAGATGAATGGGAGACCCACAAAGAGAAGGTAGCTTTGGTACTTGACAAAGCTGCCAAAGCAGGATTGAAAATGTCTATGAAGAAGTGTAACTTTGGCTATGGAGAGCTTAAAGCATTGGGCCACATAGTTTCAGGTTTGACTTTAGCAGTTGACCAAAACAAGGTAGCAGCAGTTTTGAAGAAAGATATGCCACAGAATAGGAAAGAGATTATGTCTTTCTTAGGATTCTGCAGTTAATATAGATCTCATATTCCCAAATTTGGTAATTTTAGCAAGAATTTATATGAACTCTGTAATAATGACACCCTGTTTGAAATGACATATGACAGAGTGATGAATTTTGAGGAACTCAAAAAGTTACTCACAACAGCCCCAGTCCTAGCCCAACCGGACTACAACTTACCCTTTATCCTTTACAAAGATGCCTGTCTAGATGGTTTAGGAGCTGCCTTACATCAAGAATTTCTTGTAGATGATATAAAAACTGAGAAACCTATAGTGTTTATATCCAGACAAATTAAGAAATCTGAACAAAGATATGGTGCAAGCCAAATGGAATGCCTAGCCTTTAGTATGGGCATTAGAGAAATTGCATTACTACTTGGAAAGTTCTACCTTTGTGGTTATCACAGATTGCACAGCAGTCAAGACTCTGGTCAACATGAAGAGTCTCAACAGACACATGCTCAGATGGCAGATAGCTATTCAACAATATAGAGGACAAATGACCATCATCCATAAAGAGGGAGCCAAACATAAGAATGCAGATGGCTTAAGCAGGTGGGCTCTCCCCAACACACCGGACAACCCAGCCTATGACCCAGAAGACAATGATATCTTCCCTATATTAGGCATACATGTATGTGACTTAGATGAAGCTTTCTATGAAATGGTCAGACAAAGCTACAATGCAGACTGTGAATTGCTTAAACATATTAATATTCTGAGCAATGATCACAGCTCCCCGGAGCTAATTGCTAGTCTACCAGACACACTCTCCAAACACTTCAAAGATGGACAATTTACCCTCCTAGATGGACTACTGTATTTTAGGAACAGACATTATAGCATCCTTGTACTTACAGATGAAACCCAGATTAAGAATATTATTACATGAGTGCCATGACATTGTTTCAGCTGGACATCTGTCAGCAGAAAGAACAATAGAAAGAGTCAAACAGACAGCATGGTGGGTTGGATGGAAGAACCAAGTCCACCAGTATATCTCCACCTGTGATAAGTGCCAGAAATCTAACAAACAAACAGGCAAAAGATATGGCCTGCTCCAGGCCATCCAAGAACCCTCCACAAGATGGGAAATTATCAACATGGACTTTGTAACTGGTCTACTACCAGGAAGATCCCATTCATACAATTCAGTTCTAGTTGTCGTAGACAGATTCTCCAAAGAGCAAGATTCATCCCCAACCACAAAGATGATACTGCTATGGAGGTAGCCATTCTCTTCTGGAACAGAATCATGGGTGATGTAGGAATACCCAAAATGATCATCAGTGAACGTGACCCTAAATTCACCTCCGAATTCTGGAGGAATCTTCATGATATGCTAGGCACAAAGCTAGCCTTCTCCACAGCTTATCATCCTCAAACAGATGGCTTAGCTGAAAGGATGATCCAAACCCTTGAAGAAATGATCAGGAGATTCTGCTCTTTTGGATTAGAATTCAAGAATAAAGACGGTTATACTCATGATTGGGTCAGCTTACTTCCAGCTCTAGAAGTAGCATATAACAGTAGTAAACATTCCACAACCAAGGAAGCACCTTACATTCTTGAAAGAGGCTGGATCCCTAGACTTCCTAAGGATAACATCAACAATAAACTACCCAATTTATACCCTACAGCTTTGGACTTCAAAACCATGCTTGACATAACACATGCCCACGCCAACAGATGAGTACAGGAAGCAGTTGAGTATAACAAACAGAGATGGGACAAAGGACATAAAGAACCTGAGTTCAAAACAGGTGATAAAGTTCTGTTATCCACGGTCAACTTCAACAACCTTGGAGGAAATAAGAAACTCAAAACTTCCTTTGTTGGACCTTTCACTATTGTTAAACTTCATGGGAAGAATGCAGTAGAGGTGATCCTCAGTGCCGAGCTGTCCAGAAAACACCCAGTATTCCCTGTCAGCTTAGTCAAACCTTATGAACATAGGCCAAAGGAAGTAGTGACAAGACAACCATTGCCACTACTAGAGACACCTGAGAAAGAAAAATTCAAAGTACATAAAATCCTAAAAGAAAAGAAAGAAAGGATTAATGGTAAAAATACTAGACTATACCTGGTTAGATGGAAAAATCAATCAGCAGATAAAGATGAATGGCTACCTGAAAATAACATCCCTGATGGAGCTATTCACCTAAGAAACTATAGAGCTAGCAAAAGGAATTAATATCTTTCATTCTGAGTCTGGAAGACTCATTTTAGGGGTAGGGAATGTCAGCTTGCTACTATGCAGAGACAAGCATAACATAGTAACAAAAATATAACAAAATAATTAATAACTACTAAACTAATAACAATATTGTAAAAAGGAGTTCAGAAATGGATTCTAAACTGAAATTAACCTAGGGTCACTCACCAAAGTGACCCCTCAATTATAACTCCTCATAGTACTTATACAATATAACAAAAATACTTACAACAAATTAATAGAATTAACTACAAAGACTTGTTACACATGTACAAGACCTCTCACACATGTAACAGGCCCCAGAGAATGTCATGACAGTGTCTAATCCGGCCACTTGTCTAAAGATAGAACCCTGGAAAAGGTAGCAGACACTGCTTGGTGGGTGAGCTGGAAGAAAGACAAAACAGATTATTGTAGTTATTGTGATAGGTGTCAGAAAGCTAACAAAGCTACAGGAAAGACATTTGGCCTACTCCAAAAGATCCAAGAACCATCCAAACCTTGTGATATTATTAATATGGATTGGGTGACTTCCCTATTTCCTGGAGGAGCTGCTAGTTACAATGTCTGTCTTGTTGTAGTTGACAGATACTCCAAGACTCCAATTTTTGTCCCTTGCTTCCAAGAAGACTCTGCTATGGATACAGCTATCCTGTTCTGGAATAGAGTAATGCCAAGAACTGGTATCCCAAAGATTATCATCTCAGACAGAGACTTCAAGTTCACCTCTGAATTCTGGAGAGGTTTGCACTGCATGTTGGGGACTAAATTGGCATTCTCCACTGCTTACCATCCTCAAACTGATGGCCTAGCTGAGAGGATGATTCAAACTTTGGAAGATATGGTTAGGAGGTTCTGTGCTTATGGTTTAGAATTCAAGGAAAATGATGGATACACACATGATTGGGTCTCTCTCCTTCCAATACTTGAATTAGCCTACAGCACCAGTATCCACTCCACCACAGGTAAAGCTCCCACCATATTGGAGAAAGGATGGCTACCCAATCTTCCTAAAGACTTCATTAAACAGGATGCAGTTGACATACACCCTACAGCCAGCACTTATGGTAAGATATTTGAAAAGGCCAGGATCCATGCTGAAAACTTTATCAAAGATTCAGTTGCTCACAACAAGGAAAGGTGGGACAGAAGCCACAAAGAGCCTGAATTCAAAGTTGGAGACCAAGTCCTCATTGCCACAGCTAACTTCACCAACCTAGCTGGACCAAAGAAGATGAGAGACTCCTTTGCTGGCCCTTTTGTTGTGAAAGCTCTCCATGGAAAGAATGCTGTTGACACCACAACCAATCAATAGTTGCCAGATGTTGGGTGACATCAACCAACTTTGGTTATAGCTAGCAGCCAACTCCGCTTCTGTGTACCCCTTCACAAGCATTCATGAATATGCATTTAGCATGTCAATGGCTCATGTGCTTGGCCTACACAGAGCATCTCATTAGAACTCATTTTGCTCATTCTGTTCATGATGTGTACTCATTACAGCTCATTTTGCTCATTCTGTTCATGATGTGTAACAGCCTTCAAAGGGGCAAACCCAATCAGAGACAGGGCTGTCTTGGCTGCCGACCGAGGCAGGTCTGTCTTGGCTGCCCATGGGGGCAGGTCTGCTGTGGCTGCCCACCAAGACGGGTCTGTCTTGGCTGCCCACCGAGACAGGTCTGTCTTGGCTGCCCACCGAGACGGGTTGGTTGGCTGCCCACCCAGACAGGTCTGTCTTGGGCTGCCCACCAAGCTGTCTCGGCTGAACACTGAAGACAGGCCTGTCTCAGCTGTTGCTCAGACAGGCCTCTCTCAGCTGCCAACTGAGACAGGCCTGGCTGCCGACTGAGACAGGTCTGGCTGCCAACTGAGACAAACCTGGCTGGCAACTGAAACATGCCTGTCTCAGCTGCCGACTGAGAAGCTGCCCAATAGCTTTGGCCAGTTTTTCCTTTGTGCAGTGCCACACATGTAAATAAATATGTACTTATTTATGTTCATCACATAGCTGATACATATTTAAACAAATATGTACATATTATCAGCCCAAGCAAGCAGGTCTACATAAATACATAACTGCTTGCCGAGCCAGCCCAAGCAAGCAGGCCCTACATGCTCGCCAAGCTGGTACCAGCCCAGCAAGCAGGCCTACATGCTTGCAAAGCTGTGGTACCAGCCCAGCGAGCAGGCCTACCTGCTCACCGAGCGGGTACCAGCCCAGCAAGCAGGCCTACCTGCTCGCCAAGCTGGTACCACCGGAAATTCTGTTCAATTTCCGCCCCCGGAAAAAAGTTACCCTGATGGGGTATAGATATCATTTTTTTAACTTTTTTACATAGTATGTTTTCTGAATGTATAGAAATCTCTTACTAGCCAAGTGTGTTTTATAATGTGAAAAATATATATTAATATACCACATGGACAAAGTATACACAAGATGTTTTGTCCATAAGTTCTTTTTTCCCCTTCCAGATTTACTTCATCTGAGTTATATAATATATTTTCATTAAAATAAACATGAGCATGTTGTCCATTAAATTATTTTTCTCAGTGAAAAATATATTACACTTTTCCAGGTAATCAGGAACATTGTTTTTCTCTTTCTCTCTTCCCTCTATCTCTTTCAATCTGGTTTTCTATATTATGCATGTTGATAAATTTTGTCTGTGCATGAGCCATTTCTTCTCTTAAACAAACCTTATATTTTGACTCCCTCTCTACCTCTTTACCTGCACCTGTATGTCACAAGATATCATATCTTATCACCCAACATTCATTTTATTTCTTTCATTCTTCTTACTGTTCCCATTTAATGGCTATCAAAAATGTTTCTTAAATATCATACCACATGTCTTTATTAACTGAACCATCTATATGTAATACATATTATTCATTCCACATGTCTTGATTAACTGAACCATCTATATGTAACACATATTATCCATTCCACATGTTTTGATTAACTGAACCATCTATATGTAATACATATTATTCATTCCGCATGTCTTTATTAACTGAAACATCTATATGAATACATATTGTTCATTCCCCTGTGGCAAATCTACAATATCTCTGTCCCAGCTATAGCAAGACATTTTTTTATTGAGTATCTTTCCTATGTGCCCATGTGTATATATATGTGTGTACCAGAAAATTAGCCCAGTTCACAATGTTGGTAATTCAAATAACTAACACCACAAAAAAAGTCATGTTGCTTGCTGACAAGCGACGTCAAGGAAGGAGTGTGTAGCTCTGTTCAGGCTACATACCAAGCACTGCTCAACTACGGCTAGTACATACTTTTAACCAGTCATCAAGTGGGTCATGTATACATACCCCCTTTGATGTCTGACTCCTACTTGTAGGTACATATGAGTCCTAGCTCAATGGTACATAGGTGGTGGCCATCAAGAGCCATCAAGCTTATGCAACTCAATGGTGCCACCTATCAATTAGCTATACAGCTCGATGGCCGGGCCAGCCATCAAACTATGCAGCTCAATGGCTGGCAACATGCAGCTCAATCGCTGTACCCGCCATCGAGCTCTATAACTTGATGGCTGGGCACGGCCCTTGAGCTTTCTAACTTGATGGTTGTGCCGGCCATCCAGTTATAGAGCTCAATGGCCGGCACTATAACTCGATGGCCGTGCCATTAAGCTCCATAACACAATAGCCGGGTACGGCCATTGAGCTCCATAACTCGAGGGCCGGGCCCGGTCATGGAAGGGTTAGCACCTTCATGACCGGTCATGAAGGTGGTGAAATCATGGAGGTCACACCTTGATGACCGGCTATGGAGGTCCTGGCATCTCCATGGTGATGGCCGGTCATGGAGGTGTCGACACCTCCATGACCGGTCATGGAGGTGTTGACACCTCCATGACTGGTCATGGAGGTGTGGACACCTTGATGGACGGTCATCGTGGTGTTGACACCTCCATGACCCGCTTGCTGGCCTGGTACAGTTACCAGCTCGGCGAGCAGGTTAACCGGCTTGCCGAGCTGGTACCTGTACCAGCCCAACGAGCAGTTTGACCTGCTTGCCCGAGCTGATACCTGTACCAGCCCAGCGAGCAGGTTGACCAGCTCGTCGGGCTGGTACTTCTACCAAGCCAGCGAGCAGGTCTGCCTGCTCGCCAATCCAGAACCCCTCCAACATACTTCTGGAGGGGCCAGGACCACTGGCTCGGAGCGGGCTGACGGTCTGACCTGCCCATTGGCCTGGTACAGCTACCAGCCTGGCGGGAAGGTCCACTGGCTCGCCGAGCTGGTACCTGTACCAGCCCAACAAGCAGGTCACTGCCCGCTGGGCTGGTACGGTTACCAGCTCCGTGTGCAGGTACCCTTGCTTGCTGGGCTGGTACAAGTACCAGCTCCGCATGCAGGTCAGCCTGCTTGCTGGGCTGGTACTTGTACCAAGACAGCAAGCACACACCTCCAGGGCACCTCTGGAGGTGTACACACACCTCCAGAGTACACCTCTGGAGGTGTAAACACACCTCCAGAGTACACCTCTGGAGGTGTAAACACACCTCCATAGTACACTGGAGGTGTAAACACACCTCCAGAGTACACCTCTGGAGGTGTAAACACACCTCCAGAGTACACCTCCATAGTACACCTCTGGAGGTGTAAACAAACCTCCAGAGTAAACCTCTGGAGGTGTAAACACACCTCCAGAGTACACCTCTGGAGGTGTAAACACACCTCCAGAGTACACCTCTGGAGGTGTAAACACACCTCCAGAGTACACCTCTGGAGGTGTAAACACACCTCCAGAGTACACCTCTGGAGGTGTAAACACACCTCCAGAGTACACCTCTGGAGGTGTAAACACACCTCCAGAGTACACCTCTGGAGGTGTAAACACACCTCCAGAGTACACCTCTGGAGGTGTAAACACACCTCCAGAGTACACCTCTGGAGGTGTAAACACACCTCCAGAGTACACCTCTGGAGGTGTAAACACACCTCCAGAGTACACCTCTGGAGGTGTAAACACACCTCCAGAGTACACCTCTGGAGGTGTAAACACACCTCTAGAGTACACCTCTGGAGTTGTAAACACACCTCCAGAGTACACCTCTGGAGGTGTAAACACAACTCCAGAGTACACCTCTGGAGGTGTAAACACACCTCCAGAGTACACCTCTGGAGGTGTAAACACACCTCCAGGTACACCTCTGGAGGTGTAAACACACCTCCAGAGTTCACCTCTGGAGGTTTAAACACACCTCCAGAGTACCTCCAGAGGTGTAAACACCTCCAGAGTACCTCCAGAGGTGTAAACACACCTCCAGAGTACCTCCAGAGGTGTAAACACACCTCCAGAGTACCTCCAGAGGTGTAAACACACCTCCAGAGTACCTCTAGAGAGGTGTAAACACACCTCCAGAGTACCTCTAGAGAGGTGTAAACACACCTCCAGAGTACCTCTGGAGGTGTGTTTAATCATTCTGGAGGGGCCACAGCCCCTCCAGGGGGGCCAGAACCCTTCCAAAAGCATTCTGGAGGGGCCAGAACCCCTCCAGAAGCATTCTGGAGGGGCCAGAACCCCTCCAGAAGCATTCTGGAGGGGCCAGAACCCCTCCAGAAGCATTCTGGAGGGGCCAGAACCCCTCCAGAAGCATTCTGGAGGGGCCAGAACCCCTCCAGAAGCATTCTGGAGGGGCCAGAACCCCTCCAGAAGCATTCTGGAGGGGCCAGAACCCCTCCAGAAGCATTCTGGAGGGGCCAGAACCCCTCCAGAAGCATTCTGGAGGGGCCAGAACCCCTCCAGAAGCATTCTGGAGGGGCCAGAACCCCTCCAGAAGCATTCTGGAGGGGCCAGAACCCCTCCAGAAGCATTCTGGAGGGGCCAGAACCCCTCCAGAAGCATTCTGGAGGGGCCAGAACCCCTCCAGAAGCATTCTGGAGGGGCCAGAACCCCTCCAGAAGCATTCTGGAGGGGCCAGAACCCCTCCAGAAGCATTCTGGAGGGGCCAGAACCCCTCCAGAAGCATTCTGGAGGGGCCAGAACCCCTCTAGAAGCATTCTGGAGGGGCCAGAACCCCTCCAGAAGCATTCTGGAGGGGCCAGAACCCCTCCAGAAGCATTCTGGAGGGGCCAGAACCCCTCCAGAAGCATTCTGGAGGGGCCAGAACCCCTCCAGAAGCATTCTGGAGGGGCCAGAACCCCTCCAGAAGCATTCTGGAGGGGCCAGAACCCCTCCAGAAGCATTCTGGAGGGGCCAGAACCCCTCCAGAAGCATTCTGGAGGGGCCAGAACCCCTCCAGAAGCATTCTGGAGGGGCCAGAACCCCTCCAGAAGCATTCTGGAGGGGCCAGAACCCCTCCAGAAGCATTCTGGAGGGGCCAGAACCCCTCCAGAAGCATTCTGGAGGGGCCAGAACCCCTCCAGAAGCATTCTGGAGGGGCCAGAACCCCTCCAGAAGCATTCTGGAGGGGCCAGAACCCCTCCAGAAGCATTCTGCTTGCTGGGCTGGTACCAGCTCGGCGAGCAGGTAGGCCTGCTTGCTGGGCTGGTACCAGCTTGGCGAGCAGATAGGCCTGCTTGCTGGGCTGGTACCAGCCCGGCGAGCAGGTAGGCCTGGTCGCTGGGCTGGTACCAGCTTTGCAAGCATGTAGGCCTGCTCGCTGGGCTGGTACCAGCTTGGCAAGCATGTAGGGCCTGCTCGCTTGGGCTGGCTTGGCAAGCAGGTATGTATTTATGTAGACCTGCTTGCTTGGGCTGATAATATGTACATATTTGTTTAGATATGTATCAGCTATGTGATGAACATAAATAAGTACATATTTACATGTGTAGCACTGCACAAAGGAAAAACTGGCCAAAGCTACAGACCAGCTACACCCAGAGCTCCCTTGATGTTGCTTGTCAACAAGCGACGCACCAGCAACCATGGTGTAAGGAAACATTTCCTAATTATAATTGCTCACTCAAACAAAATGTCATAGCTAATCAGACAACTTTTTTCCACATTTTTTTGTTCAATTGTTATCAAACATATTTCTGACATACCCATTGAATTATTGTATTCCAGAATTTTGTTTTCTCATGGGAAAGTTATTTGTTTCATTGCAGCTCTATATTCATGCAATCAATGTTACATTATATCTGTATTAATTTGTGCTCAGACAACAAGGTCAAAGTGAAAAGTCAATCCAGTTCGTTGTAGTGATTGCAAGTGCTCATCTCTCTTACATACCTGCATTCACAGTCTTCTGATGCATGTTATTAGTACTGTTTCCCCAACAATAAAAATTTCTTCATCCATATTTTCCTTTCATATTGGGTCTTGAAACAGCGGCAAAGCATTGAAATTCTAGCCAAGTATGTACACAAAATAAAGGTAAATCATTTGAGAACGTAACATGAGGAAGAGGAAGAAGACTAATATTTACATCATTGAGCAATTCGGACAACAATTGATAGATTCAAGTGAGTCTGGTATGAAAATAGCTGAGAGAAGAGAAAATTTGTCAAAAGACTGTAAATCTAATGGCGCATCAGCAATTCATTCCATCTTCCTTCAGGAAGATTGGTCAACTGAAACCTGCCATACAGGATAGGGTCAGTCAGACGTATCAAGTAGGTGGTCACGGGTAGGCTTGGACGCGTGGAAGGACTTACATCATCAGTGGGATTGGATAACCTCGTACATTTATTAGATTGAGGTGCTTCAGTCGGCGGGCCTCTTTTAATTGTACCACTAGAGTTCGTCGAGACGGCAAGCAAGGGTGACACCGGCAACGCTCCAGAGCCAGGGCTAGAGATTGCTTTGGGTGGCTGAGTTCCTTCATTGATACAAGTATTACTATCCACCGCAAATTGGCTATCCAAGATGGCTTGGCTTCGCAATTTTGACGCGCGTAGGGTGGATACAGCTTGTTGCAAGTGGCGATATGGCTTGGAGGATTGAAGTAACTGCTGGACTTGTCTTTCAAATTCTTTGCGGTCAGACACTAGTTGCATGTGACCCATGCGATTCATTACCTCCGTGGCAGTCTGATGCTCAAATAAAACTAAGCTGGAGATAGCATCTTTGTACGTGCCAGGACCAAGATTGGAGGCCGACAAGATTAACTCCCGTTCGTAGGGGTTGAGACCTCTGAAGGCATTGGAAAATTTGAATAAAACTTGGGTTGCGGAATTGAATACGGCTGTGTTCAATTGTTGAGAAAACAGCATGAGCGACTGGGCGCAAGGAACCTGTGCTGATTGGTGATTAGGGGACCACTCAGTTGCATCGGAGTTCTGGGGTGGGGGGACGGGAGATTCTCTGCGAGTGCGAGGTAGCTCCTTGGGATTCCCGGCTGAGGAGGCGGGCGGTTGGTCTTCAGTGGGAGATTGGCTGCCGTCAGTAGAGTGGCTGCCAGTGGAAGGTTGGCTGCAATTGGGAGCATCAACGGGGGGAGGTTGGCTGTGAGGGGGAGCTTGACTGCAATTGGGCGGATGTAAAGCAAAAGGTTGGCTGTGATGGGGAGCTTGGCTGCAATCAGGAGCATGGGCGGCGGGAGGTTGGCTGTGATGGGGAGCTTGGCTGGCGGAAGGTTGGTTCTCAGCAGGATATTGGCTGCCAGAGGGAGCTTGGCTCTGAGCGGGAGGTTGGCTGCCAGCGGGAGGCCGGCTGTCAGCGGCAAGTTGGGTTTGATTGGGAGCTGGACTGCCCGCGGGAGGTTGCCTGCTAGCGTGAGACAGTCCCACACCAATGAACCGGCGCAAAATGGCCTGTATGTTGATGAGCACGCGCTCAAGAGTGTCGAACTTTCCAGGAACAGTGTTGTCGGCAACATGCTTGAGGTTTTCCTGTATGTCAACAACATTTCTGTGAACAGTTGATAGGCGGGTCAGAGTGTCGGTGCCGTCAATGTCAGAAAAAGAAAACATTGGCAATCCCAAGTTAGAGATCACCACACAGTGGACAGTTGGGAGCGTTGGACTATGCCCTGCGCCATGAGGGTCATAGGCCGGCGCGTGGCAATCTTCGGGAAGTATCGGAGCGGAGGCAATCAGAAGTATCACATTCTGGAGATGGCTCTCGAGAGCCATGAGTATCATCCTGGCGCGGGTTTCAAGAACATCAAATTGGTTGGGAATAGCTTGGAAACCAAGAAGGTTGACGTTTTCCGTAATCATTTCAACATTTGCTTGTATCATCACAAGGCAGAGAGACACGGTCATACGGTGGATCTCGGCAATTACAATTATTAATGATTTGAATGGGAGATGGGGTTCAGTCATGAAAACACAATACAATACTATATTGGGCATACAAAGAAGATCAACTCACCCATGTCATAATTAGCAGATCGATTTAAACTAGGTTCAGAAAGCGGTGAAAGGCTGCTCCCGGCAGCTTTGGAATGAACAGGAAGACAGGAATAGAACGGCATTATTCAACATGGCAGATCTTGACGGCAAAAAAGAGAACTGACCCGAATAAAAATCTGTTTGACCAGCAGCAAATGAAGAATGGGGCGGACGGCTATCATTTGCTGGACCAGCAGCAAATCGAGAATGGAGCGGACGGGTATCATTGGCTGGACCAGCAGCAGATGGAGAATGGGGCGGATGGACATCATTGGCTGCTTTGATGGATGGAGAGTAAAGATTTGGATGGATAGGTGTCAGCCATGATAAATATATTCAAGACAACACGAACTGGGAACTCACCCATAACCAACACTAATTGATCAGAAGCAGCTGGGGAATAGTAAAAAGGGCAAGTAATAAGCTACTGATCATAATCAGGGTAAAGGAGCGCGTGCATGGGCATAGTTACTGACGCAAATCATCAGCAGATGGGGGAGCATTGTTGGAGGACAACATTGGACAAACTGTCTGGCACGAGCGAGATCAAGAAATTGGGTAACTTTTTAGATTGTGGGCTGGGCGTGGGTCGCAAGGGAAGTGAGATGGCTGGGTCAAACAAGGAAGGGAAAAATCCCCAAATATATGACGGGAGGGGTACCGTCAAAAGATCAATGCCTCCTGCCATGTTGGGCTTGGGTCCCATAAACACTGGATAAATAGCTCATAAAGGGAGAAACAGACGTTGGGTAGTCAGGTTGGTCAGTGACAATGGCCAAAAGGATGCGGATTGACACAACTGACCTAGCACTGCAAGCTCATCAACGTGATGCGGCCATTTTGCATGTAAAAGACATTTGAAAGAAGGGGGGATGTTACGGGGTTTCTCGATTTGCCGTTTTGCATGTCAAAGAGATGGTGTAAGTTCTGGGATTTAATCAATAACATGTCATCACTGCCGAGCTGTTGATGAAAGGAACAGCTTACTCCACGTGCCCTACCGGTTTCACCACCTCTTTGCATGTGTAGTCAACCAATGAGGGTTTCATGGGTCAACCACGGCTGGTTCTTATTTGGATTAGGATGTTTTTGCTTTTGTCGTTGGCCAGTGATTGGCATTGCTGGTTGTACGTACCAAGAAAGAACAAGATTCTAGCTAAGACAAAGCAGGCCACCATAATGGTGAAACAACTGTGAGCCATGAATACAGGGAACACTTACATTCACGATGATGTAACCCTGCCGTTTGTTGGCACACCACTGTTTTCCATGTGTACCTTGATGAGTCTTCCTTGGCTGATTCCAGGCTAGAGTTCAAACCTTTGCCTGGTGCGTCTTGATCTTGTCCCCCAATTGATTGGCCTGCGGCCCGTCAGATGAGTCTGGCTCTTTCAGAAAAGCACAATTGTAACTTATTTCCCACAACAATTGTTGGGGCATATGTATGCATATACCCAGTGCCCAGCAGAGAGCGGAAACAATTGCCATAATCAGGCACTAGACGCTTTTTCCAGCATGGCCAAAAAGGACAAGAGTGGAGAGTAAGAGCAGAGGATAAGAGTAAATTACAAGAACAAGACACAATTATAAAAAGCTGTTGATGTCGAGCAATGGAAACTGGGCATGTATCTCTTGAGTAATTGCGTCCGCAGGAACCAAGCCGTCCGGGCCATTCACATATTGAAGGTGAAGCGGGTCCCCAAAGCCGTGCAATTCAGCAAGTCATTTGAAAACTTGCTCTTGTTGATTTGAAGTTAATCCGCCCACCACACTTTTGTGCAAAGCAAATGCGGCCACCGCACCGTCATTCATGAAACTTGCCACCACCAGGCGGATCTCCTGTTTGTTTAATGGCGGCCTAGGAGGCATGGACTTTATTGTTGTGACTAGGTAAGAAGCAAATGAACACATCAGCTACCTATGCATCAATTATGGGGGGAAATAATAGAAAAACCTGTTTTCATTACCACTATTTTTTGTTCAACATACTTCTTTTTTAAGAATAATTGTCGAATGAAGGGGAAGGGGCCTTCAGTAATGAGACCTGCAAAAAAATGGAGGGATCATGAGCCAACTTCTCTACAAAAACAACTCCACAAACGACTCACCGTCCTTATTAATCATGATACCGTTCCACTTGGTTTCCTCCGGTAGGGCAAAGCAACCACATCCCTTGTCCCATTCTTCCATACCTTGCTTGTACAACTCTCTTTGGAGTTGAAGAGGGAGTGAATTGTGAAGCTCGGCCAGGGTAAGCGTGGAATGTTCAGCTGAAAGGCAAACAAGGCAAAGAGTTTTGGATTTTGCTTCTGGTAGAAGGCGGGAAATCATTCAAATACAATAAAGGGGCCGTCAATGATTTGGCCTATGAAAAAAATGGGATAGTGAGTTAAGTTCTTTACAAAGAGAGCTCGGCAAAGTACTGACCCTCCTTGTTAATGGTTATGCCCATCCTCATATCAGTCAACTCGGGGCCGAGAAAAATGCCGGACTCGGGGCTACATCGTTTGAACGCCCTGTGGTAAATCAATTTGGCCAGCGTGGGATGGTATCTTGTTTTCAACTCTTCAAGGGTATGCTTGGCTTCAGATTGACCGAGGGGAATGAGGCGGTCTTCGGAATCTGATTTTTATGACACACGGAAACATAACTGGATCAGGCTAGGTAAAATCATTAACAAGGATAGTGGAAAGAGGCCCAATACATACTTGCGGCCGTGGAAATTAGGGTATTGTGCGATGGCCGTGGAGAAGCAGAGAGAGGCAATGGTAAGGGGGTCACCGACAAAAGAGAGATGTAGTTTAAGTTGTGACAAGCCGAGAATGATGCAAGCGGCCATGGGAAGGGCAATGCTGACGGAAGAGACATGATTTTAGTGTCAGTAAGCCTGCGTACGCGTAATGTCTATGGTGACCTAGCTGCTGAGTCAGGATCTGTGGACCAGACTTTGAATGTTGATGGAAGCTTACGGAATTCTGACCGCGGATAGCACCGCCAAACAAATGCAAGTCAATAGCTACCTTGGTGACATGATGATTCCCTGCAGCCCGGTCTCAGAGGAGCAGAAAAATGATTCTGTGATCTGATCATCCCCATCCTCTATTTCTGTGCACCAATTTCTTTCCTATCTTTGTATCTCATATGTTTTATTATCTTTTTATTCTCATTATCCTTGATCACAACACATATTCAGTAGTTGCCTAGGATTGGATCAAATTGGTTCGCAGAAGAACCTATATAAGTTCTTCTGCACACAAAACAGAGAAAATCCGTCGCATGTTACGTAGGGGAACTGGGCACATGTAATAGAAACACTCACATGAATTGAAATCAAATATTAACACAAATGGAGAGAGAGAGAGACAGTACGCGCAGAGACTTGAGAAATGTACAAAAAATTGGCTAGATGAGAAGTGGGAATGGCATAGGTTGGCAGCTGCCCACAAAGGTTTAGGCAGTTAATAAGTGGAAGCAAAAGGTTGATCGTGTTCACATTCAGTATGACCAGCTACAATCCATACTACCGTCAAGTTCATCAAGTTCATCAAGTTAGGAGGGATCTTCTGACCAACTATCTGCAATGCAAGCCAGGGAAAGAACGTTGGGACCACCGGAAGTAGATTCACTGGGGCCACGCCCATTATGCAAAGGTTGATAACGAAGTTCGATGGGGGCTGATATAGGAGATTGCACTCTTAATTCGGGCAGAGATTTGAGGGGTTGTGGGGGAGCTGAACAGGCACCTGCTTGCGGAATGAGCCGTAGTTCTTCCAGCTGGGCAAGGAAATCCGTGTCCGATAAGACATTTGCTGACACGGGGGGTGATTGCAATGAAGGGATTGGATCAGCCACAGCGGTTGAACTATCATCACTACCGCGCTGGAGGAAAGCATCATTTTCCACCTCGGGAGTTGCAAGAAGTAGAAGTCCTGTGGGATGGGTGACGGGAGATGTCATCAACATTTGATTTGAAGAGGTAAACATGACGTTGATGAAGGGGAAAGTAGCATACTTCTGTTGTGCGAGACAGGAACATTGCTGAGGGAATCGTTGCTGGGGGACTTGTGATGTAAAGGATCATAAAGGTCTGATTGAAAGAAAACACGCAATCAGAAAGCAGATGCTTAGAGAGGGAACAGATCTATTACGTACATAGGATTAAATCATTATCATCCATGAGCAAAGCTTCACCTGTCACCTTGCTAGGGGACATTGGCGGAATGGATGGGGACAAATTTCCCAAATAATTGGTGGGACTAAAAAGAATTAGATGAGGTCCCTTGTGCGGTGAATCGTTGGGAAATTGAGTTGGCGAAATCAAATACGGTTGTGGTTTGGAAAGATGGGGTGGGGGTGTTGCGATTGAAGGGCTGATGTCCTGCAAAGTACCACACGTTGCGGGCACAAGATGAGGAGTTTCATGCGGCAAAGTAGTTGTAAGTATGAGCTCCAAAGCTCGGCAGCTGGCTGGGGGAGGTGAGCCAATGGCAGTGTGGGGCAAAATATCAACCAGTGGAGCTGGAGGAGTTTCACTTGAGCCATTCGGGGCGGAGGTTGCTTTGGGATTAACAATCTGCTGTAGAGTTTGGGTACCAGATGATGCTGCAGTGGTTTGAGTCACCAGAAGAGTGTTTGGTGGAGCGGGGGTTACGGATCTGCCAGATGTGGAGGTGCAAGCAGCTGGGGAGGCTTCAGATTCAAGTTGAGTCTGCTGGTCTCAGCGACTAGAAAGGACGACAGGTGTCTTGCCCATGACCTTGCTGGTTACTTGGATGGGGCTTGTAGCTCTATCTGGATCGGATTTAGAGGGGGAAGCTGAGGAGCGCTCATCAGCAAGATGAGGCTCAAGTCCGCAACTAGAGGCTACAGCAAGGCAAGGGGCTGGGGTGGCTTCAGATTCAAATTGAGTCTCCAGGGCGCGGCAACTAGAAGGGGCTGCAGGCGTCCTACTGGTAATTAACTTGTTGGCTGGTTGAATGGGGCTTGTAGCACCTTCTGAAGCGGATTTGGAGGGGCCAGCTGAGGAGCGCTCATTAGGCTCAAGTACGCCACTAGAGGCGACAGCAAGGCGAGGGGCTGAGGAGGCATCAGACAGAAGTTCATGCTTTGGAGCTGCAGGCGTCTTGCCAATTATCTTGTTGGCTGGTTGAACGGGGCTTGTAGGGCTTTCCAAAGCGGATTTGGAGGGGGGAGCTGAGGAGGAATCAACCGCAAGATTAGGCTCAACTTCGCGACTAGAGGGTGCAGTGTGGCAAGGAGCTGGGGAGGCTTCAGAACCAATTTTAAGCTCCGGGGCTTGGCGGCTAGAAGGGTCCACAGGACTTAGCTTGTTGGTTGCTTGAATGGGGCTTGTAGCCCTGTCTGGAGAGGATTTGGAGGGGGTGACTGAGGAGCGCTCATTGGCAAGATTAGGCTCAAATTGGCGACTAGAGGCTTGAGGGGCTGAGGGGACTTCAGACAGATTAAGTCAAGGCCCCAGGGCTCGGCGACCAGAAGGGGCTGCAGGCGTCTTGCCTGTAACAGGGTCGTCAGTTCGCGACTAGAGGAGGCTATAGGCATCTTGAGTTTAACTGTGATCTTGCTGATCGGTGGGACAGTGGTTGGTGTAGCTCTATCTGGAGCGGATGGGCTGCTTGGAGCTGGAGACGGTTCAGTCTCACGGTTAGCCTCCAGGGTTCGGCAATTAGAGAAGGCTACAGGTAATTTGTTGAATATGGTATTGCTGCAAGAAGAAAGGTGAGCATGAAGTTGAGGCGCCGGGATGCGTTGACTTGAGGAAGTGGTAGAAATGTCTGTGACTCCGTTGGGCCTCGAATTCGTGGCGAGATTGCGCAAAGGTGGGGGTTTCTTTCCCTTACCATGGGGTTGGTCGAAGAATAGGTAGCACGGGTTGGGGCCGGGGGCGCTGCTTTGTTAATATTATCCAAGGTTAGGCGACTAGAGGAAGCTGATTGGGCTTCCAACAGAGGCTGACTGGCAACTCTTTCACAAAGAGCAACAAGGTCACGACGCCAGTTATCCAGTGACTTGGCAGTGACTACTTGGGTATCCTTGGCGCTGATGATTGCTGTCAGGTAGCCATTTGTTAAGTAACTAAGTATAATAATGGCATGAGAATGAAAGAAATGAATTTCTTACTTTGCTTTTGTTGTACCTTCTGAGCTTTGGTTTGGTGCATGTGAACAACGCTAGCTTTAATATAAAATTTCACAATGTCAAAGTTTGTAATGCTAGTGGGGTAGAGAGATACGGGCCATATTTACAATCATCATCTTGCGCTTGCCGTTTTTTGGTACAAGGGGGTAGCTCAACCTGTTCGTCACTTTGTCTGACATCAGTATCAGGCACATCACTCAAATTGCTGATGCTGTAGTCATCATTGTGTTGAGGGTTGCGTGGCGGATGGCTGGGATTGCCAGTCGAGCTGGATGTCTTTTTATGGGGGTGTTCAAAGCCAGGGTGATTTTCAGGAACGTTCTGCGAAAGAGTGGAGCCGGGTCCCTCAGGGTTTATACAACGGATTACTGCTGGCCTTTGGTTAGGATCTAGATGTTTTTGTGCGCAGGTTCCTGTGAGATGGGTAGATAAGAGGGAAGTTATATTAGTTTATCATTCTCGTGGATCATGATCATTGTTGGAAAAAACAATACTTTTTTGGGGAGGGTTAGAAATTGGCGGAGGCGGTAGTTGATACTTGTAATTTGGCGGTTGTGAGAGACAAGTATGTGTGGCACAACAATTGTTACCAAATTGAGTGTATCTTAAGAGGAATCATACCCAACAGGTACCTGCTTATAAGCAATGATGAAAATGCAGTCTGCAGGTCATGCGTACGCAAGTTAATCTGTGGCTCATCTGTGTGTGTTCTAGCTATTTTGCATGTAAGAGGTATTAGCTACAAGGGGGGCATGTAGTATATATCGTCCTACCGAGCTTGTCCGTTTGCCATTTTGCATGTAAAAGGTATTAGCTATAAGGGGGGCATGTAACATATATTGTCCTACCAAACCTGTCTTTTTGTCATGTCGCATGTCAGAGGTATTGAAGAAAGGGGATTTGGGATTTACAATGAGACACAGGCTCCCCTGTTGATGAAAGGAACACTTACACGATCTGTCCTTGTGGTACCACCTTTTCTGAATGTGCATGTGCAAGCGATAATGTCTAAACCTCAACGGGTTCTTCTAAGCTGACTTGAGAGATTCATAGGAATAGGTGGGCCGCTTCTTTTGTGTTGCTGTACTGGTGACGGGAATTTGTGCCAAAGGTGTAACCAAGAAGCCAGTTATATATGTACCAGCACCAGCTATGATTCATGAACAATGCAATAAGGGAACAGTACTTACATGCCTGAATACCCTTTCCTTCTCGTGTGACCATGGTAATTGGGTAACAGATTGTCCTTGGCTAGTTCCAAGCTGGCTTGAAGGTATACGTTGCTTGCAGTACTGCTTTGTTTCTGTCCCTCAGCATCAACATGCGTCAACAGCCCAGGAAAGTAAGTTACATACATATCCAAGTTTGTTGGGCTGTGATCACAGTCTGAGTTTGCACAGGCTGGTGCCACTTGCCAGCTGACGGCAGCCGCAGGTGCCAATTTTTCTGGTTAACAGTGCGCCAAGGGCTTCTGATCTGGAACCTCGGGTCCTTGGTCGTTGGTCAGCGCACCAGTCTCCTCCTGTATCCTCATCAGATCATCAGCGCCTGCTACCGTGAGAGTTTGACAGAGGCCATTGCAGGCTCCTACATGCAATGGCCTCTGTCAAAATCTGATGGGTACATGCGCTGCCCTGTATTGCCGCTGCGGGCCAGGGATGTTTGTATGTACATGTCTACAATGTCCATGTGTGTATTACAAGGTATTACGTATTTCAGGATATTTCTACGCGCAGTGACCATGAGCCGGATCATCAAGGGTGCGTTTACATGCATAAATATGTACATAGTACATCGGCTGTGGACTTCCGTGGAACATGCATTCCTTGCCCAGTAGGAGGCTGGGCTACCAGCAAGGACTTATGTACATACACAGTCTGTAGATACATCATGGCGGCTAGTGTACTACATATGTATGTAGTTACAGGCCGTTGATTGACGTTGGGCCTGGCCCCTCGGTCAAAGGACACTCAAAACAGTTGGACCATCAAATCCTTGCACCAATAGCTCATGTAGACCATTGGATCCCCGTGCAAAACTAAATCCCCAGTCTCAAAACTCAAGTTTGGATGATGACTCCAGTAATTCCGATTTGGTTTCGTCTATTGAAATAGCTGTTCTGTCCAACTTTCCTCGACGAAGGCAAGGCCATCCCATAGAAGTGTCCCATGACTCTGATGATCAATCTGAGCCGGCAGAACGCTCCGGGTGTCATGGCAAAGCCCGCTTGGTAGAAAGTTCTGATCCACCCAACGACTATGCTGATGATCAAATGGATTTGACTCAAGTCCCCCCACGCCACGTCCAATCCCACTACATACCTTCGATTGATCCGTCCGATGAGTCTGATGTTGAACAATTGGCAATGTCCTGCGTACAATCAATGCCAAAACGCCGTGAACTCTCTAAGTCACTGAATAATCTGAAAACGTATCCCACTCGATGGAGCCAGCGCTGTCAAAAAGGAAGACTGCCCAGCAATGAGAGTAGCAGCTCGGAAACAGAGTCTTTGTCAGAAGAGCAAGAAAAATGGGGCCCGCAAGTTGGTGAGCAAGAGGACAACAATGACAGCAATGTGGCAAACAATGTGGACTTGGCCAATGACATTGTACATCAAGGTGAAGAGCAAGACGTGGATGTCATTGAAGACCCAATGGACTTGGACTCTCTTGCGACGGGACGCTTGCGAGACATGGTCACAGCGCAAGGCTTCCCATGTTTGAAACTTGATTGCTGTCAGCTTCTCAGCATCTGTGAGGCGTTTGACCAAATGGACACAGGTAATGACACTCGTTCAGGACGCTCTTTTCGTAATCCAAATCAACCAACCCCACCCAGCTCCACACATGATCCCCACCATGATCACGAGCCCTCAAGAATGAATCCACCAAACGGCTCATCACAGGACTTGCCTCATCAATCTTGCCAAGCTTTGCATTGACAAATGGCTGCTCGAATTGACGCCTTGCAGAAGACCCAGGAGGTGTGTGTTTCCGATATTGACAAAGCTTTGTCGGAAGTTTATGCCCTCCGCGTCTAAGTCACTGCTGCCCAGTCAACAACTTGAGAGCCCCAAGCATCTAAAGAATCAAAATCTACTGTTCAACGATCTGATCTGCAAAGACTACTCCGTCAACATTGCGCGATTCTCTTGGGCTAGACCACCCAGTCAAAAGAATTTCCTTCCCCATCTACCGAAGCGGAGCAAAGCAATTGGGGCCAACCCCTTGACCCGGAAGATTATGCTGCACAACGCATGGTCTACGTGCACAAAGCCGCCTCTCCTCAAACCGTAAAAATTATCAAGAACATCATGCGTTGTGCAGGCGTCCACCTCTTTGCCCCAGACTTTTTGAACCCGCCAAACGCTCCCAGCAACCAGTTACTTTGGGATTCAGCCGTCAAAGCATTTACTGAACTCGTACAGTGCGGTGAATATGAAGTTGATCCCCAGCTTCAGGACCCCCAAATTATCAGCCAAGAATTACGGAAGTATGTCAAAGAGGTGCTTTCCAGGAGGTAAAGTCAATTCTCCCTCCTGTAGTCTTCCCATTCTTTTCATGTGCCATTTCAACTAACTGAGAAGTCTTCACGTTTCCAATGCTTCTAGGTACAAAAAGCAGCACACTTGGTCCCGGACCAAGCAATCCAGTCATACCACAAGCTTGAAGCGCAATAGCCGCTGATTGCATGTAAGCTATACCATCCATGGCAGCTTATCAGCTTGAAGCACATAGCTGATATTTTCTTTTGCTCTGCTCTTTTCTTCCGCTCTAGCTTGATGAGCAACGATTGGCAGTGGCAAGTCAAATTGAGGGCTTGACTGATTTATATCCGTCCATTAGAGCGGCGTGCAGTGACGATGAGACAGATTACAAGGAACAACCGCTGCGGAACTTGAAGCAAGGCCGTAAACACTTGAAATTTTGCAGGTGCCCTGGCGGAGCAAAGCATTCTCCAAATTTCTTCTTCTACTCGATGACATCGGAGAGCGTCAAAAGCAAGCCAGCTTTTGCAAACCCAGTGGCCCACCCCCCCGCGTTCGCCACCGGGAGGACAATCCCGCTACTGGATTGGTGCAGCCCAAGTCCAACCTGCCTAAAGACGTGTTTAACTCTGGTTGGTTGAAAAGTCTGTCTCAGGATAAACGCAGAGGCCTGCAAGTCCAGCCTCCACATAATCTCAAACGAGTTATTCAATCAATTGAAGCCGTGCTTGATAACTGTGGCGTTTCATCTTCCTCATAATTTATGTAAATATTGCGCTTGCTCTTGTTGTACCAATTTTCCCAGCTCCCCTTCATTTTCATTTCTTTTTCCTGCACCCATCAACAACATAGTCAATTTTCTGCTCTTGTTGTACCGCTTTTTCTGTGAGCCTGGGTCTCTTTTGTGACAACAGGGCACAAGATTTGGGGGGCACAAATATATATTTCAAGGGAAGACAAGGACAAAAGGGGAGGGCTTAAGAAGAAGAAAGATGAGTCTGAAAAGACTGTTAATGAGCTCAATCTCGAAGAGAGCAAGAGTAACAGAACCAGGCAGAGCCACAGTCTCTTCAACCTGAGAAACAGGAGAAGGTACAGTCAGGGACTGCCTTATTTTTTATGCCAAAGGCAAAGGATACTTATAAGGAAACCTGTGTGGGTGTGAAGTACCACAAGACTAAGATGAAGATGATTGATCCTTTAAGGATAAGTGATGATGGTGCCTCTTTGAGATGGAGAAAAAGAGAGTGAGGAAGAAGAAGGGGTGGAAAGATCAAGCTCAAGAGGAACTTGAAGAAAAGAGAAGTTGGCAAAGCTGCTTACTAGTCAGACAGATGACACCAGATGACCACGACAATATGACAAGGGGAAATGATGGGACCTTGGATGCTGAGTAGTGAGGAGTGTTTGTCCAGTTTTTTCTGTTTTTCTTCTAAGTTGGTTGATGAGTGATGATGAAAATTTTCATCTGCCCAACTCTGAAGATGATGAACCATGTTTATCAAAATGAATATGCAATGTAGAGTTGAACTTAGTAAATGAGTAGATGTTATGTGGACTTCTATGTTAATTACTTCACACTTATATTATTCCACACTTATACACAACAAAGTAACAATATTATGATATGAAAATAATCGTATTGAAGAGAGGAATAAGCAGAGAACATTGTTGAAGCCTTTTGGCCAACATTGTTGTCTCTAAGGCTGACATTCCCTACCACTAAAAGAGGTTATGTTCTGAATAGAATATCAGCTATACTAGTCCATTCAGGAGGACCTTTTCTCACTTCTGAATCTCCTAAGGAGTGTGGGAGCTTCAGGTATTTCTTGCTCCAGTAGCCACTCATCCTGATCAGCTCCTAGACCTTTGTATCTGGGAAGGTACATCTTAACATCTCTGTTATCAACTCTAAGTCTTTTCTCTCTGAGGATCTTCAGGATGACCTTATGTTTTGGGGGCTGTTCAACAGGAGGAATTACTACTCTTACCTTCTGTCTAAGTGGGAACTTGCCGGGGTCAGGTGAGTTGTAAGGCTTAATCAAGCTAACAGGAAAGGTGGGGTGTTTCCTGCTGAATTCTCCAGTAAGGATGACTTCTACTGCATTCTTGCCGTGCAGGGCCTTGATCACAAATGGTCCTGCAAAGGAGTCTCTCATCTTCTTTGGACCAGCCAGGTTGGTGAAATTAGTAGTGGAGATAAGAACTTGGTCACCAACTTTGAATTCAGGTTCTTTGTGGCTTTTGTCCCATCTTTCTCTATTGTAGTTGGTTGACTCCACTATGCATTGTTCAGCATGCTTCCTTGCATTGTCAAACATCTTGGCATAAGTTGCAGTAGGATGAATGTCTATTTGGCCTTGTTTTATAAAGTCTCTAGGCAAATTGGGTATCCATCCTTTTTCTAACAAGGCAGGTTGTTTTCCAGTTGTGGAGTGGATGCTGGTGCTGTATGCTAATTCTAGGATTGGGAGTAGTGAGACCCAATTGTGGGTATAGCCATCATTATCTTTGAACTCTAGTCCATATGAGCAGAACCTCCTGATCATGTCTTCTAGGGTCTGAATCTTCCTTTCAGCTAATCCATCAGTTTGTGGGTGATAAGCTGTTGAAAAGGCTAGTTTAGTTCCTAGCATACTATGAAGGCCAGTCCAAAACTCAGATGTGAACTTGGGATCTCTATCAGAGATAATTATCCTGGGAATGCCAGTCCTGGGCATTACTCTATTCCAGAAGAGGATTGCAGTGTCATGGCAGAATCTTCTTTAAAGCAAGGGACAAAGATTGGTGTCTTGGAATATCTATCAACTATAACAAGACAAGCGTTGTAGCTTGTGGCTCCTCCAGGTGATAGAGAGATTATCCAGTCCATGTTAATTATGTCCCATGGCTTAGAGGGCTCTTGAATCTTTTGAAGCAGTCCAAACCTTTTCCCAGTAGCTTTATTTGCTTTCTGGCATCTTTTGCATGAGCTGCAGTATTCAGAAGAGTCTTTCTTCCAACTGGGCCACCACGCTGTGTCAGCTACTCTTTCCAAGGTTCTGTCTTCAGAAAGATGTCCTGAATAGACACTATCATGGCATTTGTGCAGAATGGTGTTGATGGTCAGTTTGTCAACTATAACCAAGATTGAGTTATGTTTCTCCCTGTGGTATATGAGGTCGTCAAACAAGGAGAATCTGCCTGCCATATAAGAGGTCTTCCAGGATTCATCAAATCCATTAACTAGTGCTTGGTCCTTGCAATCCTTCCTGAGTATTTGGGTCAAGATGATGGTGTTGTTGTCCTTTTGATAGCCTTCTCTGACAGAATCAAAGAATTCAGACTTGAAGGTGGTCACATGGATGCCCATGATTCCCATTATGGGGATTCTTTCATCATCTTTCTCTTCTTCAGGGTCATAAGCGGGGTTGCTAGGGTCATTAGGTAGTGACCACCTACTGAGTCCATCAGCATTCTTATGGATATTGCCATCTCTGTGTTGAATTGTCATGTTACCTCTGTACTCTTGAATGGCTATTTGCCATCTTAACATGTGTCTGCTAGGGGTTTTCATGTTGAGGAGGGATCTCAAGGCTGTGCAGTCTGTGATGACTTCAAAGACACTACCGTCTAGGTAATAGTGTAACTTGTCTAGGGCCCAAACCAGGCATAGACATTCAAGTTGGCTGGCTCCATATCTGCCTTCAGAATCTTTCAGCTGTCTTGATATGAAGACTATTGGTCCTTCTTTCTTAATACCATCTATGACTTGTACTTGGTGTAGGGTAGCTCCAAGGCCAGTCATACTAGCATCAACATATAATTTGAATGGGAGTTGCCAGTCTGGGAACAAGAGAAGAGGGGCTGTAGTCAATTTCTTAACCAGGAGATTGTAAGCTTGAAGCCTTTGATTTGTCATTTCAAAAACAACTTCCAGTTTGCGCAGCTCAGTTAAAGGTCTAGCTACCTCTGCAAATCTATCAATGTGTTGTCTGTAATAACCAGCAAAGCCAAGGAAAGACTGGATCTCTTTCTTATTGGTAGGAGTACTCTTCTGCAGCACAGCAGCAACCTTATTCTGGTCTATACCTGTGGCTATTCCAGAGACAACGTGGCCAAGGGCTTTGATCTGGTGAAAACCAAAGTTACATTTCTTCAGGGAGATCTTCATGTTCATGTTGATGACAATCTTCAAGATTCTGTTGATCCTCTGAAGGGTTCTTCCCAAGTGTTGGACATGATTATGATGTCATCAATATAGATAATAACCCATTTTTCATCCAGCTCTCTTCTAAATTCAATGTCCATCATCCTTTGGAAATGAGAAGGTGCATTTTTGATGCCAAATGGCATTCTCAAGTACTCATAGATCCCTTTGTGGCATATAATTCTCAAGTACTGTCTAGAATCAGGGGCTATAACATTTTGATGAAAACCTCTTAGCACATCCATGCTTGTGAGGAACTTGGCTTTGGCCAGATTAGTCAAAGTCTCACTGATCTTAGGAATGGGGTACCTGTCTGCTGCAGTGTAAGTGTTGAGGGCTCTAAAGTCACCTACCATCCTGGATTTCCCATTGTGCCAGGCTATGATAACTGGGGTGGTAATTTCAACAACTTCATTGTGTCCCACCTTCCTCAGAACATTTAATCTGACCAATTCATCTATGTGCTTGTCTAGGGCTTCTCTGCTCTTAGGACTAGCTGGGTAAGGAGGTCTTCTCAGCAGAGGGGGGTATGGTCTTTCTGTGGTCAGCTAGATGTGGACTTCATGGCCTTTGACTGCTCCCAGGGGGTGGGTAGTATCAGCAAAAGCTTTTTTGTTTCCATGGAGTGTTTCAAAGAGAGACTCTTTCTGTTCTGTGGTCAACTTCTCATATATCTTTGCTTCACAGAGTTTTTCTTTGACAAATTTGTTCAATAGGGGATCTGATTTCTTAAGAGCAGATATATCAGAAGACAAGGGAGTTCTGTCATGAAGATCAGGTTTGAAACTGAACTTCTTTTTCTTGTTCTCATTCCCAATAGTGAAGTATCTTTCTTTACTATTGGTGATGTCAAAACCATACAAGGATTGGTAATCATTACCCAAGATTAAGTAGTTCATCTTAGCATTTTCCATGACAACAAATTCAGCTACTATTCTCACAGAACCTCTGGTATGAGGGAAGATGAGGGCCAATTCAATAATTCCCAGAGCTTTTAATTGATCACTACAGCTGTGGAACCTGGCATGGGTAATGGGCAACAAGAATTGTTTCCAATCAGGAAGAATCTTATTCAACACTTTGTTACTGATTATAGAGCAAGAGGCCCCACTTTCTAGTAAACAGGAGTATTCAGAGTTGTTGATCAACACAGGAGTAATAGTTTGAAAACCAATCAAATGAGCTTTTCCTTTTTCTGGCTTACATCTCATGAGCCTGGCATCTTCAATGTGAGAAGTCTGGCGGGTGTTGCTCCAAGTTTGGGGCTGATGGGATTCAGCTTGTATCTCAGCTATTGAGTAATTTAGTAAGGGCTCACATTCAATGGCGTACTCAAGGAAATCCCTGTCAATTGGACCAGTGGGATCATATGCTCTTTCTTGATCTAAAGCCAACACAAATTGGTTATCATCTGGCTGATTAGAGTTTTCTTTAGATGCATCTGCTGGTGAATTGTTATCATTATCACCTTCAATATCACTGAGGCAAGATTCATCAAGGTTCTCCATGCCTACTTCATTGATCCTTTGCCTTCTCTTGGGACATTCTCTAGAAAAGTGGCCAGGCTGCTTACAAAAATTACAAGTATCTTTGGACCTAGAGGCTTGGGCCGGGGCAGCTGGGGGTCTCTTTGCATCATCTTCTGTTTTACTGGGTTCTACCTTGGTAGTAGAAGGGCTACTTCTCCAGTTATTTCTTGAGTACTGTTGGGAGGAATTAGAAGGAAGGGACCTGGTTTGTCTCATTGCTCTGTCAAGCACTTCTTCAATGATGATAACTATTTTCTCAAAACTCATTGCTTCAGCTTCTTTCTTGTACCTGCTTTTGACAGCGTGCTCTAAACCTCCTGGACATTGTTTCAACACTTTCTCACAAATCAAGTACTCACTGATCTCTGGTTGAAAAGCTCTAAGCCTTTCTCTTTGAGTGTTGAACCACTTATGCACTTTCTTATTCTCCATGGTAAAGTAGTCTTTCTCAAATTCTTGTTGCATTTTCCACCTCCAGTTGTGGGTACCAAACTTGTTTCTGATGGTGTGTTTCCACCATGCCCATGATTTCTTACTGTGGCTATCTCTGATGCCAATGTACCAATTCTTGGCTGTGTCAGTGAATGAAGCAGTTGACCTACTGATTACCATGTGATCAAGCATGCAGTAGTTTTCTACAAATACGTCAATGTTCTTTAACCAAAGTTCATGGTTATAAGGCAATTCTCCTGAGAATTCTTCCCAATCACTGGTCTTTGGTATGGATTTCCATAGTTCTTTCCTCATTTCAGGGTCAACATCTTCATGTTTAATGAAAGGGAAATCCTTTTCTAGCTGCGGTATGTGTTCTCTCACAATCTCTGGTGCTCTGTGTAATTCTTCAGGGCCAACATGATTAGGTACTTCATTCTTGGGCTCAGCAGCAGGAGTTTTGCAAGTTTGAGCCTGATGATGTGGCCTATCATGCATCAAAGGGTTATTGAAAACGGCTTCAGGAGGATCATGAGGTTGGAGGCTGTTAACTAAGAAATCCAACTTATGGTTGATGGCATTAAGGGAAGTGTGAAAGTCACTCATTCTTCTTTTGCTCTGTTTGAATCTCAATTCCTCTTTATTAGCTGTTTTGGCTAGTTGGGATTTCACAGCGGACAAATTCAAAAACATGTCTTGTTCCAAGGATTTAACAGAGTCTTTCACACAATTCATTTCAGAAGTATTATCAGCATTCAAGCCAATGATGATGTCTTGGAGGCTATCCAATTTATCATTAAAGAACTCTTGGAGTTGCTCATTTTTCTCACGGGGCACAGGAAATTTACTCAAGTTTTTGAACACTTTATCATATAAGGCAGGGATCACTTCAGATGATATTATTTCTTTTATGGTGGAATTAACTGTGGAGCTCAATTTAGACACACAAGACTCAAGTAAAGTGCCAGGGAAAGAATCCATTTTGCCTGACAACTCAGACATAAAGTTAGAAAAAAAAAAGTCTCAATTTTTTTTCTATGATAAGGGGGGCATCATTACTTGGGTCATCATTAATGTTTTTGAGAAAATACTCCTTAAGGGAGTTGTCAGAAACTTGAATCAGAGAGGGGTCAGATACTGATTTCATTGAGGGTTGCCAGGGGGAAGTTGGGATAGAGGGGGCATTCGGTTGTCGCAACCACCTCTGGTCCTGCGGCGTTGCATACAGTTCACGACCCGCTCAGCGCGCATGAAGAAGTTGCCGACTTGCAACATCCGGGTCATTGGATCGGATCGGCAACGGTTCCTCGGGTACGGGTGGCTGGCTTGGTTGCCATTTGCCGGGTACGGGGCCCACTGGGGGTAAGCTTGGTGTAGATGTTGCTGCTGGGGGTCGTAGTGCTCTTGCGCATAGTAACTTTCCTCCTTGGGGTAGGGAGGAGGGGGTACGGTCTCTGTGCTGCGGGCTGGTGGATCTCTGGCCGGCGTCCAGTACCTGGTATCATCTGCCCGGGGACTGGGGGCTGAGCCATCAGCTTGTTGGCCTGACGAGGGGCTTCGACAGCTGGGGGAGGAGGCGGGGGCGGCGGAGGTGGCTGTTGCTGGTGTTGCTGTTGCGCAGCTGGTGCTCAAAGCACCTGATGTTCCGGGGGAGGTATACAAGCCTGGTAGGTAGACTGAGGCCGGTCTACTTGCATGGTCAGATGAGGTTGGGGCCTCGCCGTAGGCGGCTCTGCCATTGGTTGGGGAGGTATCTGGAGCGAGTGTTCCAGCCTCGCTAGTTCGTCGCGAGCCAACCAGCCATCGGAGATGCTCATCATCTGTTCTGTTCCGAACAGACTCTTGATGGTGTTCTGCGTGGACATTGCTTGATTCAAAGCGATTTGCATACGGCGGTAGTTGTTGGTTTCCTTTGCGTTCACGAAGAGAAGCCACTGCCCCTGGAATATGTTGGACATGGTGGTGAGCTCGTCCTGAGTTGTCATCACCGTATCCACCGACATTTCTTTGCCCCTGAGGGCCACCTGGTTGTAAGGTGAAGGGTCTATCGACATTTCCCTTCTTTGGGACTTGTTCATGGGGGCTAAGAGGTGAGTCGGTGTTGGCGTCATAGAACCGGCCATCGAGGGAGGCAGGACTTCCCTGCGCAAGACCGCAAAGTGCTGTCTCTCCACTGGGTGGGGGACAGGCGTTGATTGGTTTGATTCTAGAGCCATGGACGGTGCTCGGGAGAAAACTTCCAAGGGCGCTATACCCTGGCCCGGCTGGTAGGCTGGCTCCATCTTGAGCTGGTCTATTTTGTCAAGACCCATGAGCATCAAACTGTTGCTCCCTTGAGCGGCGTAGTTGTTCAAGAGCGGCTGGGCTAAAGGAGTAGCAGACTGATGGTGGGTTGCAGGGGGCAATGTTTTGGTTGGCGGCACGGTTTGGTCCGACGGCACTAAAGGGGTAGACAGCGTATTGGTTGACAACGCTGCTCTCTCCGACGGCGCTAATCTGTCCGACGGCGCTAGGGGGGTAGCCTGTGCTGTTTGGGTCGCCGACGCTAGGAAACTGGTTGTATTGGCAGAGGTGGTTGCTGGGGCTGAGAGGCTCAATAGTGCTCTGTCGGGCGACAATCCCGGCAACTCGCTGCTGTTGCCTGTGTTGTTCTGCGTCTCTTTCGGCGGCGCGGAGTTGTTCAAAAGATAAGTCCTTGCCATTTCTTAGATGGGAAGGCATGGCGTTGAAAAAAATAATAAAAAGGTAGTTTAGATCGCTGTGATTGATACGCTAAAGATAGAACCGAGAGAATAGAAGAGGGACAAAACCTTTTGTTTTGTTTTCTTTGGTTTTCTGATTTTTTTCGCGGATTTTCGGTTGCGTGATGCGAGTCCTAGCGAATCAACGAGCTGGTTTCTTTCTCTTTGGAGGAGGCTTCAAGTTGCGGTGCTCCGGAGGTATACGGTGCTCGGGAGGGACAGGCTGTCTTGGTCCTGTTGCTATGGGAGTCCAGGCGTAGGGATTGATAAGGTTGTGGGCGGCGGCAGCTACTGTTGGTTGGTCTGCTACAGGTTCCGGTTCACTCGTGGATAATTTGTCCTCTGACAAAGACTCTGATAAGTCCGACAACACTAGGAGATCTCCAGTTGTCAAGTCTTTCACTTCTTGGCATAGAGAGGACAGCGTGGAGAAATAAGAGAGAGATTCAAGTAATTAGCGCTGAGTCTGAGCCAAGAGAAATTTGGGCAGAGTTTCTAGAGGGGATTCTTCAAATAGAGGAAGATAGAAAAAAAAATTTGCAGCACTTCTAGCTGTTTTGTAAAAAAAGAAAAGGGAATAGGAGGCCTTATTAAAAAGATTTTTTTTTCTGTTAGTTTTATATTTTAAGGTTCTGATTCCTTTTGGAATGGGTATGATGAAAAGAGAGGTCTTTTAAAGTGATAATTCCCGATGAGGCCCCCAATTGTGAGCCTGGGTCTCTTTTGTGACAACAGGGCACAAGATTTGGGGGGCACAAATATATATTTCAAGGGAAGACAAGGACAAAAGGGGAGGGCTCAAGAAGAAGAAAGATGAGTCTGAAAAGACTGGTAATGAGCTCAATCTCGAAGAGAGCAAGAGTAACAGAACTGGGCAGAGCCACAGTCTCTTCAACCTGAGAAACAGGAGAAGGTACAGTCAGGGACTGCCTTATTTTTTATGCCAAAGGCAAAGGATACTTATAAGGAAACCTGTGTGGGTGTGAAGTACCACAAGACTAAGATGAAGATGATTGATCCTTTAAAGATAAGTGATGATGGTGCCTCTTTGAGATGGAGAAAAAGAGAGTGAGGAAGAAGAAGGGGTGGAAAGATCAAGCTCAAGAGGAACTTGAAGAAAAGAGAAGTTGGCAAAGCTGCTTACTAGTCAGACAGATGACACAGATGACCACAACAATACGACAAGGGGAAATGATGGGACCTTGGATGCTGAGTAGTGAGGAGTGTTTGTCCAGTTGTTCTGTTTTTCTTCTAAGTTGGTTGATGAGTGATGATGAAAATTTTCATCTGCCCAACTCTGAAGATGATGAACCATGTTTATCAAAATGAATATGCAATGTAGAGTTGAACTTAGTAAATGAGTAGATGTTATGTGGACTTCTATGTTAATTACTTCACACTTATATTATTCCACACTTATACACAACAAAGTAACAATATTATGATATGAAAATAATTTTATTGAAGAGAGGAATAAGCAGAGAACATTGTTGAAGCCTTTTGGCCAACATTGTTGTCTCTAAGGCTGACATTTTCCAGCTACCCATAATTTTCTCGGGCGGCCTTAATAGCCAATATTTTCCTTCCCTTTCTCCTGCTCCCACCGCCATATTTGGGTATGGAGTCCCCCTCCTTTTGGCCTACCACTCCTTTTCCTATTCCCCGGTCGTGTCAACCCCGTAGTTGGGAAATCTCACCTCCTTTCACCTCCGCACCCCTTCTTGTGCGCCCGCACACCTGCCGCGTCTTTGCCCCATTGTTACTTCGCCCGAATGTTACGACTTCTTTTCATGCGGCCTTTGTTCTCTTCAAGCTGCTAATCTCAACCCTTCTTCCATGGAGCTAAAGTAGCCGGTCACCCTCAACGTACTCCCCATTATGTTTTCCAGCCTCCGTTCACGTCTCAATCATTTATCTTCTTGAAATCATCTTTCCACCACATATCCCCCCTGCCCCCTTTGTTTCTTTTGTTAACCACAAGTGTTCATCCCAACCTTATCTACATCCTTTCAACTTCCTCTGCCCACATAAGCCAAACCACGCCCCTACCGTCCCTCCCCCCCCCAATGACATATAATCAGTGATCCTTGATTTCCCTCAAAAGCTAAATACGAGGAGAACAAAGCTCAACATCTCTACCATCTAATACTTCTTTGCACACAATAATGTGACATGGCTCCGTCCACACGTGGATCTACTCGCTGGAATAATCATACCCCCCACTCCAAAACAATCCTCCGCCCCCTCCAATTGAAAAACGTCGGCCATCAGTTCACAGATTTGCCGCGCCGCCCCTTCAGATCAGACCGTCATATGCGGCGGCAGTGCAAGGAAATGTCCCTACTCCAGACCCTACCCTTCCCCCGCGCACCTCCAACCGGCACCCTAATAACACCGTTGGCTCAACCACTTCTCCCAGCTCCAGTCAGGCCATTTCTCCCGTATCCCAGTCCGAGCATCGTGCAAATTGGAAAGCTCACAATATGGGAGATTCATTGATACAGTTCTGCACCGACGTTTCTATCAAGACTGCCGCGCCGTTATCCAGTGGACGCTTCTCGGAACACCACAATTCCCCTTTGGACAGTTCAGCCAAAGGCAAGTCTAGTGCCAGCGGGGCTAATCCAGAAATCGAACCGCTCGTTAGATGCATCCCCGAAGACCTGAGTTTTTTTTTGTAGCAATTCACCAAGAAACAAGCTACCATTGCAAAGCTCACCCGTATCATTCAATACGTTTTTCCCAAAGCCGCATTCCCCTCAAACACCAGGAAGGACTATCTGCTCGAATTCTTTGACCAAAATGTTGCCCCGCTATTTGCCAACAGCAGTGCAGCATCAGGCGCATATCCAGCAGCGGGGGAATCTTGTGATCACCTTGACGTCAGTCATATCAACATTGACCAATTTGACCCGCATCGCCGCAGTTCCACCAAGCTCATCATTTGAGCTTTAATCTGCAAAGCTAATTCTGCCATATCCACTCGCAAGCTCAACAAGGAGAACTTAATACGACTTTTTTCCAAGGTATATAATTGGTCACCGCAAAAGGCCTTGCGCAAATATAGTGTGTGTCCTGCTCCGCTTGGTGGCATCCTAGCCGAGCAACAAACCCAAAATGAAATTCAATTTGCTCTACAGTGTTATTGTCCCTACCTTTTTGTTCCGGTTGAGTGCACCCATTCCGAACTTTTTGCTATCTACAAGCTTTTCATACTTGGCCAATCAGCCAACCCAGAGCTTGTCAAAGAAAACATTCATTATTTTATCTTTGACCCAACAATTCCAACAGAATACATCGCAAGTGAATCAACATTGCCCCTATCTTCTTCTACGTAAGAACATGATGAGCCTATGTTGATATTTTTTCTAAATTTATTCTTCGCAGGAATCTTATTGATCATTTATATTTACAAACGTTCTTCAACTCTGTCTCTGCTCGTGGTTCCCCTTTCATCACTCCATCTCGTTTTTCTTTCCAAGCCCCTCATAACCCACATAAATAACTGCCACCCCCCCCCCTGGACAGAAAAAATCCCAAAGACCATCTAGCGCAAAGTCCACGAAGCCTATTCGCCATCCTCCTGTCATTCTTGTTTGAACCCCCCCTCAAACAAAGTCCAACTATTATTCATTCCTGGTGAGAGGAGTCAAGATTTATGTGCATGATCTACACGACATCAAACTGACAATTATTCTCTTTTTTGTTTCCCCTAGACTGTTCCCTTTTACCAATTTGCCAGATGGCCACACACCGGCAATCTAGACGTCTCTGTCTCTGTTCTAAATGCGCCCGAAGTACGCACGAGATTGACGGGAGACAGCAAACCGGCAAACTCTTGGCTCACCATACTGTCTCTTGACACCAGTTGCAAGACCGGCTGGCACGCCCTGCTCGCAATACTCTCGCACCTTCTTCTTCAACTGATCACAATCTTCCTCGTTCATCCTCTCCAGGTAAGCAGACTGCTCCTCAACCATCTGCTCCATTTATAATCACGTACTACAGCTAATTTCCCGCCGGAATTTCCAGTCTTGCCTAATCATTTTCGATCATCAAGTTTTGGCCCCCTCAATGCCTCGCCTTCCGTAGTTCACATAATGATTTCTGCGGCAGTATTGCACCTTGTTGAACACGTTCCAGCCAGAGTGGTTGAGATCCAAATGCAATCAAACTTTCAGTTAATCGCGTCTTTGTTTCCCCAACCCTCTGCGGATCAATCATTGGGTACTTGGGATATTGACGTGCTGCCCAAAAAAATCAACACGGTCATGACTTGATTAGGCTTAGATGCTGAGATCACTAGCCTCATTTCTTTCCCCGCCTGCTTTGCAACTTATGACACCAGCGATCCGCCCCCTTTTTGTACCTCTACTCTCACAGACAAACTAGACGGCCATCCCCCATTGTGTGGTACCCCCCTCTTCACTTCTCATGCCTCCAAGTCACTTTCCTCTTGTTGTTTTAGCTTCCAACCTCTGCCTAGTTGGATAGCGCGTTTCCTGTCTAGACCTGGGATTGAGGATCTTTTGGATCAGTCGCTAGCGACCTCCAGGCAAGACTATGATCCCTCTGTGGTGCGGGATATTCATGAATCGTCACAATGGAAAGAGTTCTGAGGTATTGACGGCTCACACTACACAGCTCAAAGTGGGAACTTATCTTTCGGAATGTTCGTCAATGGAATCAATCCTTATGGCAACAAACAAGGTGGCAAGCATTTGAGTATCTTCTTCATTTTCCTTGTTTGCCTAACTTTACCCATCACGCACCGCTTTCTTTCTCAAAACTTATACCTCGTGGGCATTGCACCTGGGCCAAAAGAACCATCGCTAACTCAAACGAACTGGCTTCTTGAGCTGCTTGTGGAAGACTTGAAGGAGCTTTGGAGCCCTGGCCTTGCAGTTCCCTCAACCCATTGCCACCCCTCAGGCCAACATATCCACGGCATGCTGATGCCATTCTTTGCGGATCTTCCCGCCTGCCGTCGGACTTTGGGTCTTGCTGGACATTCGTCGCATGCTCACATGTGTTCCAAGTGCCATTTACCCAAGGATGAAATCCACACGTTCGACCTCGACCTGTTACCCAGACGAAGTAATCAGAATCATCAAACGTTGGCTATAAGCGCGCGCGATACGAATTCTTACAGTGCTCGTCAGAAAGTATTCAATACCCACGGTGTTCTCTTCTCCAAACTGTTGGAATTAGATTATTGGTCTTTGATCAATGACCATGTCATCGATCCTATGCATAATCTGCTGCTGGGGGTTCTGGCTTGGCACTGCAGGCGCTTTTGGAAAATGACGGATCGTGATAAAACTGAAGCCGCCCCTCCTCCTCGCAAAGTTATCAACTTGATTCTTGATAGGGTTAACACACCTCAGCGCAGGCCTCCAACCCCGCAGACTCATGAGTCACCTAGTCAAGAAAACAAAGGATCCGCGCATACCAATGCCGACATGAACATCTTGAATATTTCCTTCCAGTCCACCAACCCAGGTGATCACGATTACATTCCAACGGATGATGTTGTGGACCCCCCAATGGCTGGTGCCATTTTTGACTCTGACTTCTTAGCCTACATTAATCAACGCTTGGCTCAAATACACATCCCGACCTCAATTTCCCGGATGATTCCAATTCTTGGCCAAGCTTCTTACGGGTCACTCAAAGCTGATGAGTGGCGTAACCTATTTACTATCCAGCTTCCACTTTGTCTGGTCCCTTTGTGGTGCAGCAAGGACACGTTTAGCCAAGCACTCCTCAAAAAATTTTGCCACCTAGTTTCAATGGTCAACCTTGCCCTGAAGCGCACAATGACCCCCAACCGTATAGCGCAATACCGCCGGCACAATCGTCAAAACAGTCCTGATGTCCCTCTGGCTCCCAATCACCATATGTCCCTTCATATCCCGGAATGCCTGGAACGATTTGGACCTGTTAGAGCTTGGTGGACTGTTCCCTTTCAAAGGTTCATGGGGCAGGTGATCCAAAGTTGCAACAATGGTTGGATAGGTGAGTTCCTTTCCTGTGAATTCCTGGTCAACTTTTGTCGTTGATGACGCCCACACTGATATGCATCATGTGTCGCTGATGACGCCTACACTGATATCCATTATACAGGGGAGTTGGAAACAACATTCCTCCAGACCTTCATGCGGGCCACTAATCTAAGAGCCCTTTTGGAAGCGGGAAACCTTCCGCCCTTGCTCTCCCTGGTAGTTATCAATGTGATTGGGACAGACCCCTTGGTATCAAGTACCGCTTCGACTAACTTGACCAGACTTTCTTATCAATCGTCTCTCTCTGATCACGTGTTTCAGCTACTGATTTGTCAGATCAATTCACTCGGTCCCCCAGACTACATCTCTTCTGACCGGTACCAACAGCTGAGCCTCGCAGAACAGAACCTTTATCACCCCATACACGCCCGCTACACGCCCCTAAAGCACCATTGCAATGCTGGGATTACATACTCCACCTTGCAAGCCAACCCTTGTAACAGCGTTGTGAAGCTAAACGCAACTTTTCCAGACTTTCATCAATTTGGTGTTATTGAAAACATATTTCAACATAGCTATGGTCTAACCAACCAGGCTTGAAACACTCTTGTGTGGTTTGTCATCAAACCTCTCCCTCCTCTTCCGCCAGGATCTGTAAATCCGTTTCACGATATCAGATTGCCTGCCCTGCAAGTTGATCTACGTCTCCCTTCATCTCAAGATCCAACGGATACAATTCTTGTCCCAGTCCGCTTGATAGAATAGCTATGTGCATGGATTAAGTATAAATCTGGGGAAGCTCATGCCTCTCTGACAACCCGAAATATTGGCTTGGTCTCTCTGAACAGAGAATGAATGAATGATTATATCTTTTTCCCAATCTTATTTTTCATCTCAAGTTTCTCTCCTAATGTATATAATTTCATGTGAATCCTTTACATACACGATCTCAACTTCATACATAATCTTGATGTCATACACAATCATGATTTCATATACACAATCTTGATTCCATACCTGATATTGATTTCATACATGATAATATATACAATCTTGATTTGTTAAACAATAATATATACAATCTTGATTTCATACACAATAATATACACAATCTTGATTTCTTTATCTTAAGATGATTGATTATCTTTGTAAATACTCTAGAATAAATAGGAAAATATATTTGTGGCGTAGCTGGAAGAAAAAAGTTATTTATTTTTCACAGAGAAGAAAATGATGTGGTTAACATACACACGGGTAGGTTAATAAAAGATATGTGCTATATGTCATTACGTCTCTGGGATAGAAATCAATTGATAACACCTTGGTAAAAGAGTGAATGTGGAGTGATCCGCTATTACATCTGTGGCCTGTTGTGGCATTTAAAGGCAGAGACAAATATGAACTTATATAGTAAGTTGGTATTTGTTATATTGCTTATATTATCTATTATTATACATGTATAATAATAGAGCCACAAGAAATGATATCTTGTCACAGGGGAAAATGATGTTCCGGTATACAAGCTCATGGGTATATAAGAAAGATGTTTGATAACAATTGGATGAGAACCCTGTGAATAAGGAAAAAAAAAATGCTGTGAATTTATCACAGGGGGAAAAATGTTATTATTGACACATGGATGGGGAAGTTAATAAAAATATGTTGCATTTATTACTTGAAATAAGGATGGAACGTACATTTAAAATAAAAATACATCTACAGGACAAATACAATATCAATACAAATACAAATACAAATGCATATACAATGGAAATACATTTGCAATGCAAATACATTTACAATACAAATACATTCACATTTACACAATGAGATCTGTGAAAAGTAGATTAAAAGGGATAGGGTGAGGAGAGATAGGGAGATAGAGAAAAAAAATGTTACTGATTACCTGGAAAAAATGTAATATATTTTTCACTGGGAAAAATAATTTAATGGACAACATGCTCATGTTTATGTTAATGAAAATATATTATACAACTCACATGAAGTAAATCTGGAAGGGGAAAAAAGAACTTATGAACAAAACATCTTGTGTATACTTTGTCCATGTGGTATATTAATATATATTTTTCACATTATAAAACACACTTGGCTAGTAAGAGATTTCTATACATTAAGAAAACACACTATGTAAAAAAGTTAAAAAAATGATATCTATACCCCATCAGGGGAACTTTTTTCCGGGGGCGGAAATTAAACAAAATTTCCTGTGTTCCAGCCCAATGAGCAGGCCTACCTGCTTGCCGAGCTGGTACAAGCCTAGAGAGCAGGCCTACCTGCTTGCCGAGCTGGTACCAGCCCAGCGAGCCGGCCTACCTGCTTGCCGAGCTGGTACCAGCCCAGCGGGCAGGTGCTCCTCTTGACAACCGGTTTGTCCAGGTTACCAGGAGGAGCGCGTACTCCTCTTGATGACCGGGACAGACGGGTGATCAAGAGGAGGAAGCCTCCTCCCGATGACCGGTACAGACTGGTCATCAAGAGGAGTGCGTACTCCTCTCAATGACCGGGACAGACAGGCCATCAAGAGGAGTGCGTACTCCTCTCGATGACCGGGACAGACTGGCCATCAAGAGGAGGACGCCTCCTCTTGATGGCCAGCGCAGTCTGGTCATCAAGAGGAGGCATTCTCCTCTTGATGACTGGTCTGCCCGGGTTATCAACAGGAGTACGCTCCTGTCCGTCCCGGTCATTGAGAGGAGTACGCACTCCTCTTGATGACCAGTCTTTACCAGTCATTGAGAGGAGTGCGTACTCCTCTTGATGACCGGGACGGACCGGCCATCAAGAGGAGGACTCCTCCTCTCGATGGCTGGTGCAGTCCGTTCATCAAGAGGAGGCGTGCTCCTCTTGATGACTGGTCTGCCTGGGTTATTGACAGGAGTACGCACCTCTCGATATTCCCCAGGCAGACCAGTCATTGAGAGGAGCACGCACTCTTCTTGATGAACGGTCTGTACCGGTCATCGAGAGGATTACGCACTCCGTTTGATGACTGGGACCGACTGGTCACCAGCTCATGGTCATTGCCGGAGCCGCTCTCATGGTCCTTGTTGTAATCGCTGGGGTCATGTTCCCCCTCTGGCCAATGAGTCTTTGCATTGGTGTTTGGTACCTTATAAACATAAAGTAACAATCAAACAATTAATGTTAAAAAATGGAGTTGATGAAAAAGGACAGGAACTAACCATCTCTCCTATTAATAAATGATTTAGGTAAACACTGAGAAAGTATTATTGCAATAAGAGTTGTTCCCAATATAGTTAGAACCATTATCTGTCTGCCTTCAGGTAAAATATTTGTTTCTTATTTTCTTCATCATTATATAAAAGAAAGCAATCATGTATTGTAGCAATACTCTTTGTTTATAGCTTGTCATGAAATATTACAACTTCAGTTGTTTGAATTCTTTAGTGGGCAGGTACACGTACCTGCAGACAGCTTGGTGAGCGGGTGCAAGCCTTCCCATCAAGCTAACTTGGCAAGCAGATACTTACCTGATTTCCAACCTTTCTTGTAAGGCGGTCTGCCGCTCAATGGCTGGTATGTACTGGCCATCAAACAGGGAGACCTCCCTGTCCAATGGCTGGTGTGTACTGGCCATCAAACAGCAAGATTTCCCTGTCCAATGTCTGGTATGTGTGGCAATCAAACAGGGAGACCTCCCTGTCCAATGGCTGGTATGTACTGGCCATCAAACAGGGTGACCTCCTTGTCCAATGGCTGGTATTTACACCATGGGGCAGCTTTATAGAAACTGCCCCTGTCCTCCCAATGCTTTTTGAAAGACAGTGTTGGGAGGACATTGTTTGAGTGTCCTCCAGATGCAGTGGTCCCAATACTGTTGCCAACAGACCTTGCAGGCATGTTTGGAACCACTGTGTCCTAGGGACAGCTCTGGATGGGAAACCAGAGCTTTCCTCAGAACAACCCATTGGAAAATTGTCCATGGGATACTTTTTTGGTCAAGCGTCCCAAGGACACTTACCACAAAAATAGGGTTCGCTGGGCAAAGCCCCTGTGCAGAATTCACAAAGGGGGGTCAGTGGGCAAAACCCTTGGACAAAATGCAGACAGAGGGGGTTTCTTGATGACCTACGTCTTTAGGACAGGCCGCACAGAGGCTGAATCATTTTAGCTTGCACCTGTTCTTTAAAAGCTGTGTTTGTCTTGCTGACAGCGTCCCACCTTTCCCTTGCACCACTCTTCCGGAACAAAGTTGGGGGTTCAAGTACAGTATTGTCCCAAGATCCACAGTGGTGATGAGGTAGTGCATTACCACGCTTTGAGATCAGCCCACCTTTAAGGGGGACAGCCTGAAGACAGCCTCCATATTGTCCCCCTGATAATCACTTGAATTGCCGCAAGTACACCCCACGCCTTTCTGACCTTTTTGGCTCAGCAAACGCAGAACAGCTCAAAAACAGCCTCAGATGTGTCTGAAGCTTCTGGCAACACCCCATGGTGAACTGGCTATTGAGCAGGGAGGCCTCTCTGTGCAGAACCATTCTGGAGGGGCCAGAACCCAGCCACTCAAGAATGCCGCTGGAGGGGCTGTGGCCCCTCCAGAATGGTTCAGGCCCCTCCAGAATGGTTCAGGCCCCTCCAGAATGCTTCTGGAGGGGTTCAGGCCCCTCCAGAATGCTTCTGAAGGGGTTCAGGCCCCTCCAGAATGCTTCTGGAGGGGTTCTACCCCCTCCAGAATGCTTCTGGAGGGGTTCTACCCCCTCCAGAATGCTTCTGGAGGGGTTCTACCCCCTCCAGAATGCTTCTGGAGGGGTTCTACCCCCTCCAGAATGCTTCTGGAGGGGTTTCAGGCCCCTCCAGAATGCTTCTGGAGGGGTTCTACCCCCTCCAGAATGCTTCTGGAGGGGTTCTACCCCCTCCAGAATGCTTCTGGAGGGGTTCTAACCCCCTCCAGAATGCTTCTGGAGGGGTTTCAGGCCCCTCCAGAATGCTTCTGGAGGGGTTTCAGGCCCCTCCAGAATGCTTCTGGAGGGGTTTCAGGCCCCTCCAGAATGCTTCTGGAGGGGTTCTACCCCCTCCAGAATGCTTCTGGAGGGGTTCTACCCCTCCAGAATGCTTCTGGAGGGGTTCTACCCCCTCCAGAATGCTTCTGGAGGGGTTCTACCCCCTCCAGAATGCTTCTGGAGGGGTTCTACCCCCTCCAGAATGCTTCTGGAGGGTTCTACCCCCTCCAGAATGCTTCTGGAGGGGTTCTACCCCCTCCAGAATGCTTCTGGAGGGGTTCTACCCCCTCCAGAATGCTTCTGGAGGGGTTCTACCCCCTCCAGAATGCTTCTGGAGGGGTTCTACCCCCTCCAGAATGCTTCTGGAGGGGTTCTACCCCCTCCAGAATGCTTCTGGAGGGGTTCTACCCCCTCCAGAATGCTTCTGGAGGGGTTCTACCCCCTCCAGAATGCTTCTGGAGGGGTTCTACCCCCTCCAGAATGCTTCTGGAGGGGTTCTACCCCCTCCAGAATGCTTCTGGAGGGGTTCTACCCCCTCCAGAATGCTTCTGGAGGGGTTCTACCCCCTCCAGAATGCTTCTGGAGGGGTTCTACCCCCTCCAGAATGCTTCTGGAGGGGTTCTACCCCCTCCAGAATGCTTCTGGAGGGGTTCTACCCCCTCCAGAATGCTTCTGGAGGGGTTCTACCCCTCCAGAATGCTTCTGGAGGGGTTCTACCCCCTCCAGAATGCTTCTGGAGGGTTCTACCCCCTCCAGAATGCTTCTGGAGGGGTTCTACCCCCTCCAGAATGCTTCTGGAGGGGTTCTACCCCCTCCAGAATGCTTCTGGAGGGGTTCTACCCCCTCCAGAATGCTTCTGGAGGGGTTCTACCCCTCCAGAATGCTTCTGGAGGGGTTCTACCCCCTCCAGAATGCTTCTGGAGGGGTTCTACCCCCTCCAGAATGCTTCTGGAGGGGTTCTACCCCCTCCAGAATGCTTCTGGAGGGGTTCTACCCCTCCAGAATGCTTCTGGAGGGGTTCTACCCCTCCAGAATGCTTCTGGAGGGGTTCTACCCCCTCCAGAATGCTTCTGGAGGGGTTCTACCCCCTCCAGAATGCTTCTGGAGGGGTTCTACCCCCTCCAGAATGCTTCTGGAGGGGTTCTACCCCCTCCAGAATGCTTCTGGAGGGGTTCTACCCCCTCCAGAATGCTTCTGGAGGGGTTCTACCCCCTCCAGAATGCTTCTGGAGGGGTTCTACCCCCTCCAGAATGCTTCTGGAGGGGTTCTACCCCTCCAGAATGCTTCTGGAGGGGTTCTACCCCCCTCCAGAATGCTTCTGGAGGGGTTCTACCCCTCCAGAATGCTTCTGGAGGGGTTCTACCCCCTCCAGAATGCTTCTGGAGGGGTTCTACCCCTCCAGAATGCTTCTGGAGGGGTTCTACCCCTCCAGAATGCTTCTGGAGGGGTTCTACCCCCTCCAGAATGCTTCTGGAGGGTTCTACCCCCTCCAGAATGCTTCTGGAGGGGTTCTACCCCCTCCAGAATGCTTCTGGAGGGGTTCTACCCCTCCAGAATGCTTCTGGAGGGGTTCTACCCCCTCCAGAATGCTTCTGGAGGGGTTTCTACCTCCCTCCAGAATGCTTCTGGAGGGGTTCTACCCCTCCAGAATGCTTCTGGAGGGGTTCTACCCCCTCCAGAATGCTTCTGGAGGGTTCTACCCCTCCAGAATGCTTCTGGAGGGTTCTACCCCTCCAGAATGCTTCTGGAGGGGTTCTACCCCCTCCAGAATGCTTCTGGAGGGGTTCTACCCCCTCCAGAATGCTTCTGGAGGGGTTCTACCCCCTCCAGAATGCTTCTGGAGGGGTTCTACCCCTCCAGAATGCTTCTGGAGGGGTTCTACCCCCTCCAGAATGCTTCTGGAGGGGTTCTACCCCCTCCAGAATGCTTCTGGAGGGTTCTACCCCTCCAGAATGCTTCTGGAGGGGTTCTACCCCCTCCAGAATGCTTCTGGAGGGTTCTACCCCTCCAGAATGCTTCTGGAGGGGTTCTACCCCCTCCAGAATGCTTCTGGAGGGGTTCTACCCCCTCCAGAATGCTTCTGGAGGGGTTCTACCCCCTCCAGAATGCTTCTGGAGGGGTTCTACCCCCTCCAGAATGCTTCTGGAGGGGTTCTACCCCCTCCAGAATGCTTCTGGAGGGGTTCTACCCCTCCAGAATGCTTCTGGAGGGGTTCTACCCCTCCAGAATGCTTCTGGAGGGGTTCTACCCCCTCCAGAATGCTTCTGGAGGGGTTCTACCCCCTCCAGAATGCTTCTGGAGGGGTTCTACCCCCTCCAGAATGCTTCTGGAGGGGTTTCTACCCCCTCCAGAATGCTTCTGGAGGGGTTCACCCCCTCCAAATGCTTCTGGAGGGTTCTACCCCCTCCAGAATGCTTCTGGAGGGGTTCTACCCCAGAAGCTTCTGGGGGGTTCTACCCCCTCCAGAATGCTTGTGGAGGGGTTCTGCCCCCTCCAGAATGCTTCTGGAGGGGTTCTACCCCCTCCAGAATGCTTCTGGAGGGGTTCTACCCCCTCCAGAATGCTTCTGGAGGGGTTCTGCCCTCTCCAGAATGCTTCTGGAGGGGTTCTGCCCCCTCCAGAATGCTTCTGGAGGGGTTCTGGCACCTCCAGAATGCTTGTGGAGGGGTTTTGGCACCTCCAGAATGATTCTGGAGGGGTTCTGGCCGCCCCCTGCAGAATGATTCTGAAGCTGTTTTGGCCCCTCTAGAGTGATTCTGGAGGGATTCTGGCCCCTCCAGAATGCTTCTCAGAGTGCTTCTGGAGACGTAGGCTGTGACCGGCACAAGATAGACAGTCAAGTATTGAGATGTCCAAGGCAATGACATGTGTGGAGTTGCCAAATTTGCCAGAAGTGATTGTGCATGCAAATACAGGAAGGGAAGGCGCATACAATAAGGAGTATATTACGATTGGGAGCAACAAGATATATATGAAGACGTTTCATTAAGCAACGGAGACCAGAAGAACCGTCCAAACAAGACTCTGTGTGGAGTAGTGCAAAATCAAGGTCTAGATAAGAAACCACTCCACAAGCTCATACACGTCTCTTGTCTCTTCCTTGAAGTACCCGTTCAGATTCTCCCAGTGTGTATCCTCATAGCATGAAGTACTCTGGAGGTGTGTTTACACCTCCAGAGGTACTCTGGAGGTGTGTTTACACCTCCAGAGGTACTCTGGAGGTGTGTTTACACCTCCAGAGGTACTCTGGAGGTGTGTTTACACCTCCAGAGGTACTCTGGAGGTGTGTTTACACCTCCAGAGGTACTCTGGAGGTGTGTTTACACCTCCAGAGGTACTCTGGAGGTGTGTTTACACCTCCAGAGGTACTCTGGAGGTGTGTTTACACCTCCAGAGGTACTCTGGAGGTGTGTTTACACCTCCAGAGGTACTCTGGAGGTGTGTTTACACCTCCAGAGGTACTCTGGAGGTGTGTTTACACCTCCAGAGGTACTCTGGAGGTGTGTTTACACCTCCAGAGGTACTCTGGAGGTGTGTTTACACCTCCAGAGGTACTCTGGAGGTGTGTTTACACCTCCAGAGGTACTCTGGAGGTGTGTTTACACCTCCAGAGGTACTCTGGAGGTGTGTTTACACCTCCAGAGGTACTCTGGAGGTGTGTTTACACCTCCAGAGGTACTCTGGAGGTGTGTTTACACCTCCAGAGGTACTCTGGAGGTGTGTTTACACCTCCAGAGGTACTCTGGAGGTGTGTTTGGGGTATGTATACATGACCCCCTTGATGACTGGTTAAACATATGTACAAGCCATAGTTAAGCAGTGCTTGGTATGTAGCCTGAACAGAGCTACACACTCCTTCCTTGATGTCGCTTGTCAGCAAGCAACATGACTTTTTTCGTGGTGAGTAGAGATAGATACAAGGTATGAAGAGCGAGCTCGCGAGGTATGTGGGCTAAAGGAGATACAGGCTATGATGAGCAAAAACCGGCCATCGAGATGGCCGGTTCCAGTCAGGTTTTTTATTCGTAGAGAGAGTAGAAAACAGTCTATTTACATGGATGGTATGGAAAGAGACAACGGAGAAAAAAGGCCGGCCAAACAGGTTTTGGGATGAAGGGATAAGATAGAAGTCGATGTAGAGCGGCTAGTTAGGAGCCATTGAGGTCATGTAGGCTTAGGTGTGCTCAGGTCTGCTCAGGTGTGTTTGGGTCTGCTCATGTAGGCGTCAGGATGCAACCGGGTCGGGTTCGGGTCAAAAAACACTGCCCGAACCCGACCCACTTCATTGGCCGCGTTGGGTCGGGTCAGGTCAAATTGGCTTTTTTTCTGCCCGAACCCAAACCCGTGAATGATCATATTGGGTCAGGGTCGGGTCAGGCCGGGTCCCGGGTCAGGCTATATTTTCTGCAGAGTCGCAGATAGATAACTCAAATTTTCATTTCATATCACCAATAGTACTATTTCCCGTTATGTTTCAATTTTTCTGGTCTTGTTTTCATGTATATACAAGACATTCATTCACAACATAGCTAACTGATAAAAAAATATGGAAATCCCTATTCTGAATCCTCATCCTCCGCCAGTTCACCAGTGCTGATTTGATCAAGGCCATCGTTGGTATTGATCCAGTCTTGGGTGCAGATGAGTGCCTCGAGAGTAACAGGCTTGAGTCGATTCCGGGAATCACTGAGTACACGACCTCCGGTTGAGAAAGCCGATTCGGAAGCGATTGAAGTCATTGGAATTGTCAGGGTGTTTCTTGCTAGGATTGAGAGTGTAGGGAATCGAAGGGAGTTGACACTCCACCACTTGAGAATGTCGAATCCCTGGGTGTCAAGTGGAACCGTTGGTTCTTGTAGGTACAGGTCAATCTCCGCAGTGGCTGAAGTCGCACTGCTCATTGTCTTCCCCGCAAGGAATTCTTTGAATCGCGCATCCTGGTCAGATTTGAGTGGTTTTGATTGAGGAATAGATGTCGTTGCGTTTGTGCTGGTAGATTTTTTATCCTGTTTACCTTTAGCGACGTCCTTGAACCACATTTTGATATCTTCCTTGATCTTGTCGACACAACCAGTAATCGCCGATTTGCTTGATCCAAGTTCGTCTGCAAGGAGAAATTCGACCATGGCCAACTTGTATCGTGGATCAAAAACCAGGTTTATTCCAGCGAACGTCTCCATGTTCTTCCAATACTTATCGAACTTCTCCTGCATTGGTTCGACTATGCCGGGAATGTTCAGCGCGCTTGATTTGAGGCTTTCTTTCAATAATTTGTCAATGCTTGTCATATTGCTGTAAAGCATGTGTGCACTCGGATGTTGTGTCATTCCTAGCTTCAGGGTTGCTGAAGGAATAACAACGAAAAAAGGAGAAGACATTAGGGGGGTTTTTTTTATTACATGGTGAAATAGAAAAAAAAGCTTACCGGTGTTGAAGAGTGAAAGAAAATCTTTCATGAGGATAATCTCCTCCCACTCGTTGTATGTGGGCAAATCGTGGTAGCTTGAATCATGAATAGATAGGCTATTGAAGGCATCGCGGTACGGTAAGGCTGACTTGAGCATAAGGTATGTGGAATTCCAACGAGTTGGAACATCAACTGATGGGAGCGCCTGCTGTTTTATGTTGTTTGATTCGATCATCTCTTTGAATTGATGTTTACGCGAGGGAGATGCTTTGATGTGGCAGACACTGTTTCGGATCTTTGTGATTGCCGGTGAAAGCGTCTTGAGGCCGTCCTTTACAACTAAATTGATGATGTGTGCTGCGCAGCGTACATGGAAGAATTTTCCATCAAGGTGAGGAGGCAAATGACTTTTATCTCGGAGGATTGACAAGACTCAAGCAATAGCCACATCGTTTGATGAGGCGTTGTCCACAGTGATTGACATGACTTTATCGAGAATCTTCCATTCCATGATTGAGGCAAGTAGTTGATCGGCAATGGCAAGACCTGTGTGAGGAGGAGGTAGCATTTTGAAGGAAATGATTCGCTTGTTCAGTGTCCAGTCGGCTGAGATGAAATGGGCCGAGATGACCATAAACGGTGTCTGGTTTGAGGAGGTCCAAAGGTCGGTTGTCAAAGAGATCCGATCGGCTTCAGCTATTTCGCGTGAGACAGTTGATTTCATCTCTTGGTGCATGTCCATGACATCCTTCTTGAGAGTGGTACGTCCATGGAGCTTGAACTTGGGTTGCAAGGAAGCAATTAGTTGTTTGAATATGGGATGCTTGACCGAGGTGAAAGGACGTTCATCGGCAATGATGAGCTTGGTAAGCAACTCGCGCGATGCTTTCTGCGAAAACGTCCAGAGGGTATCCGAGGTGTTAGTTGCACTTGATTGGATTAACGTCTGTTGGCTGCTTGTTTTGAAGGGTCCACATTGTTCTAGATGGCGCCAGAGATGCATCGTTCTACAGGAGCTCTTGGCACTCATATTGATTTGGCAATGCCGGCAATTCGCTCGCTTTTGCTCGCCTGTGGGATTATGCAATCAACAGTGACAGATTCCATACGATTGATTGTTTGATATGGTTCAAGGGGAAAAACTCACCTTCACCAATGGGTTTGAAGTGAGTCCATATATTGCTGGTGGTTTTTCGTTTTTTTTGGACGTGGTTTACGGCCTCGGATCCAGAGGTGGGATTTGATTTCACAGTTGGTTGAGTGAGAGTCTCGTTTGGTTTTTCCAAAGGGGTCGGAGTTGGAGTGGGAGCTTCAGATTCCCCGGTTACCTCTACTTCAAGTTCTGATTCGGGATTGATTGTCGTCGATGTCGAGGCACTGGCCAATGCCCTCTTTGAGTTGCGCAATCGCATGACAAATCGGAAAAGGAGAAGTTGAGGACTCGAGTCACTCAACATACATATTTATATCAGATATTGAGTGATCCACCCATATGGCATAAATCAAGATTATGCGTATATGTATATATATGCAGAAAAAATAGAAAAAATAGAAAAAAAAGGCCATAACCGGGTCTGCCGGGTTGACCCGGAAATGAAAATAGCTGCCCGAACCCAAGCCTGGCCTCAAGCGGGTCAAGGCGGGTCGGGTCCAAAAGTGGCTCAGCTGTGCCCGAACCCAACCCACGACCCGCCGGGTCGCGGGTCAATGGCGGGTCGGCCCGGCCCGGTGGCATCCTGATGGAGGCGCAGGTCTACTCATGTTGGCTCATGTTGGTGCAGGTCCTCTCTGAATGCGCTAAGTATTGAAGGCATAGAAATGCATATCCTTTGTGAGGCACCATGGGTAGTAGCAGGTAGATAGCGGGAGGATAGCAGGAGTTGGCCTGATGTCACCTGTCATCCAGTGACTATTGATTGGTTGTGGTGTGAAGTGATCCTCACAGGAGAATTCAGTAGAAAAAACCCAACTTTCCCTGTTAGTCTGATTAAACCTTACAACAAACCTGACCCTTCCAGATTTCATTTGAGGTAGCAGGTCAAAGTAGTCATTCCTCCCCTAGAACAACCTCCAAAGTCCAAAGTCATACAGAAAATTCTCAGAGAGAAGAGGCTTAGAGTAGAAAAAAGAGATGTGAAAATGTACTTGGCCAGATATAAAGGCTTTGGAGCTGACCAAGATGAATGGCTCTTAGAAAAAGACATCCAGGATGCTTCTGTTTTACTTAGGCAATTCAGGAGTGATAAAAGAACAACATAGCCTGTATTCTCATAGAGAACACACCCTCTATTGGTGGTAGGGAGTGTCAGCCTTAGAGACAACACTGTTGCCCAAAAGGCTTCAACAGTACTTTACTCAAATTCTCTGCAATCCAAGCTTCATTTTTATATATTGCATGTGCTATAATTGTGTAGTATTATTCCGCTGAGGAGTGGAATAATGTTCTAACTTCTAATTATTTTCTAAGTTCTGTTCATGCTGAATATATTCATTTTGATCTTCAGAGTTCATCTCCCCCGGAGGAAAAACATGAACTCCTCAGATCATTCACCCAGAACCACTACACCAGCAGAACAAGCACTTGGACAACTCTTCCTACTCAACTCATCAAGGTCCTCCCATCTCCTCACTATACAGTGGTCATTTGGGGTCACCTTTTGTTGACTAGTAAGTACTAATCCTATTTCTTGCTCTCTCAGCTAGTCTTCTGCTTGCTTGATCACAACCTCCTTCTCTTTCCTCATTGATCATAAAAGAGGCATTCTTCATAAATCAAATCATCATTCTTCTTCTGCTTTTCTGTGGGCTTTTGAGCAACTGAAACCACATAGGTTTCCCTCTAAAGAACCTTGATCAGTTTCCTTTGATCTGAAAAAACTGGGTAGCTGAAAAGCTGATCACCCTCTCTGTTTCTTTAAGAGAGGAAGCAGGAAAGTTATCTCCGCTACTTGCTCTCCTTTCTGGATTGAGCTTATTCCTCACCTTTAAGGTTAGAGAAGTATAAACACGCTTTTATAATAATCATCTTCATAATCTTCATATTCTAAGCTTCAATATCCATCCTTTAAGTCCTCTCTTTTTCCCTCTAGTTGTATCCCTTTCCCTTGAAATACAACCAGAGTTCCCCCCATCATGTGTCCTGCTGCCACAGCAGAGGCCCAGGCTCACATGGTGAGTAGTATTGAGGAACAAGTGATCAAGAAACAGAAAACATTGCCTTTGCCAAGGCCCAGGCTGAGCCTATGCAAAGGTCCAGGCAGGGCCTTTCAAAGACCCAGACTGAGCATTTGCCGTGGCCCAGGCTAAGCCTTTGCAAAGGCCCAGGCCAAGCCTTTGCCTTGGAAAAGACAAAGCCTTTGCGTTTGAAAAGGAACAGCCTTTCCCTTTGCCAAGGCACAGCCTGTGCTTTTGCCAAGGCATAGACTTTTCCTTTTCCAAGGCATAGCCTTGGCCTTTTTCAAGGCACGGTGTTTCTCTTTGCCAAGGCACAGACTTTGCCTTTGCCTTTGCCAAGGCACGGCCTTTGCATTTGCCAAGGCACGGCCTTTGCCTTTGCCAAGGCACGGCCTTTGCCTTTGCCAAGGCACGGCCTTTGCCTTTGCCAAGGCACGGCCTTTGCCTTTGCCAAGGCACGGCCTTTGCCTTTGCCAAGGCACGGCCTTTGCCTTTGCCAAGGCACGGCCTTTGCCTTTGCCAAGGCACGGCCTTTGCCTTTGCCAAGGCACGGCCTTTGCCTTTGCCAAGGCACGGCCTTTGCATTTGCCAAGGCACGGCCTTTGCCTTTTCCAATGCACGGCCTTTGCCAAGGCAAGGCCTTTTCCTTTTCCAAGGCACAGCCTTTGCCAAGGCAAGGCCTTTGCCTTTTCCAAGGCACAGCCTTTGCCAAGGCAAGGCCTTTGCCTTTTCCAAGGCACAGCCTTTGCCAAGGCAAGGCCTTTGCCTTTTCCAAGGCACAGCCTTTGCCAAGGCAAGGCCTTTGCCTTTTCCAAGGCACAGCCTTTGCCAAGGCAAGGCCTTTGCCTTTTTCAAGGCACAGCCTTTGCCAAGGCAAGGCCTTTGCCTTTTCCAAGGCACAGCCTTTGCCAAGGCAAGGCCTTTGCCTTTTCCAAGGCACGGCCTTTGCCAAGGCAAGGCCTTTGCCAAGGCAAGGCCTTTGCCTTTTCCAAGGCACGGCCTTTGCCAAGGCAAGGCCTTTGCCTTTTCCAAGGCACGGCCTTTGCCAAGGCAAGGCCTTTGCCTTTTCCAAGGCACGGGCTTTGCCAAGGCAAGGCCTTTGCCTTTTCCAAGGCACGGCCTTTTCCAAGGCACGGCGTTTGCCAAGGCAAGGCCTTGGCCCTTTCCAAGGCAAGGCCTTTGCCTTTTCCAAGGCACGGCCTTTGCCAAGGCAAGGCCTTTGCCTTTTCCAAGGAACGGCCTTTGCCAAGGCAAGGCCTTTGCCTTTTCCAAGGCATGGCCTTTGCCAAGGCAAGGCCTTTGCCTTTTCCAAGGCATGGCCTTTTCCAAGGCACGGCCTTTTCCAAGGCAAGGCCTTTGCCCTTTCCAAGGCACGGCCTTTGCCAAGGCAAGGCCTTTGCTTTTTCCAAGGCACGGCCTTTGCCAAGGCAAGTCCTTTCCTTTTCCAAGGCACGGGCTTTGCCAAGGCAAGGCCTTTGCCTTTTCCAAGGCACGGCCTTTGCCAAGGCAAGGCCTTTGCCTTTTTCCAGGCACAGCCTTTGCCAAGGCAAGGCCTCTGCCTTTTCCAAGGCACGGCCTTTGCCAAGGCAAGGCCTTTGCCTTTTGCAAGGCACGGCCTTTGCCAAGGCAAGGCCTTTGCCTTTTCCAAGGCACGGCCTTTGCCAAGGCAAGGCCTTTGCCTTTTTCAAGGCACGGCCTTTGCCAAGGCAAGGCCTTTAACTTCCAAGGCACGGCCTTTGCCTTTTCCAAGGCACAGCCTTTGCCAAGGCAAGGCCTTTGCCTTTTCCAAGGCAAGGCCTTTGCCAAGGCAAGGCCTTTGCCTTTTCCAAGGCACGGCCTTTGCCAAGGCAAGGCCTTTGCCTTTTCCAAGGCACGGCCTTTTCCAAGGCACGGCGTTTGCCAAGGCAAGGCCTTGGCCCTTTCCAAGGCAAGGCCTTTGCCTTTTCCAAGGCACGGCCTTTGCCATGGCAAGGCCTTTGCCTTTTCCAAAGCACAGCCTTTGCCAAGGCAAGGCATTTGCCTTTTCCAAGGCATGGCCTTTGCTTTTGCCAAGGCATGGCCTTTGCCTTTGCCACGGCACGGCCTTTGCCATTGCCAAGGCACAGCCTTTGCCTTTGCCAAGGCACAGCCTTTGCCTTTGCCAAGGCACAGCCTTTGCCTTTGCCAAGGCACAGCCTTTGCCTTTGCCAAGGCACAGCCTTTGCCTTTGCCAAGGCACAGCCTTTGCCTTTGCCAAGGCACAGCCTTTGCCTTTGCCAAGGCACAGCTTTTGCCTTTGCCAAGGCACAGCCTTTGCCTTTGCCAAGGCACAGCCTTTGCCTTTGCCAGGGCACAGCCTTTGCCTTTGCCAAGGCACGGCCTTTGCCTTTGCCAAGGCACGGCCTTTGCCTTTGCCAAGGCACAGCCTTTGCCTTTGCCAAGGCACAGCCTTTGCCTTTGCCAAGGCACAGCCTTTGCCTTTGCCAAGGCACAGCCTTTGCCTTTGCAAAGGCATGGCCTTTGCCTTTTCTGACAGCTATTTCTATGAGATGTTGGTCCAAAATGGCCCAAATCACTATGAATGTGCTGATAGAACAGTTTAAAGGACTATTACTAGTCCTACCTCAAAAGAATAATGGGTTAGTTCTGCACTCCTGTCACGCCAAAAGTTGATATACAACAGCTTGGGTAGGAGAACAACTATAAATAAGAGTTATTTTGAAGCTTTAAAGCAACAAAAAGGATAATAGTAGGAAAGCACGTGACAGAATGGCTGCAGGCAGAGGTGGTGGTCTTTCAGCTACTATTTTTAAGGAGGATTTAGGCGCAGTAATTGGGGATAATAATGCAAGCTAAAAGCTCCAGTGGGAAAGGATTTAGATAAAGGAACACTACTCTAAAAGTGGGAGGAGAATACTCACTTATACTGAGTCTACAACTAAGTATGTGGGTGAATAGGCTGAGGAATACATCTTTGGACGTAAGAGGCCTTCCTTCTAAGACCTAGAGGTCTCTTTGGGCGCCATGAGGAGCCTCTGGGAGTTTAAACAAGCCAGGGAATGACACCATGAAAAAACAATTGTCACTTGATATCAAGTGACATTACTCAACTTTGGTTGCAGCTTCAAAGCTACTCCATTCCTACTCTCAATTGAATTTTGGTTTTCTTGATTTTAATTTCAAAAAAATTCTGCAAAAAATGAGCATCAGCTCAGTGCTTACTGCAGTAAATCTCAGCCTGCTCAGCAGTTCAGTTCATATTCAACTTTGGTGCAACTCAGGGCTCAGGGTGGTCAGGAGCTCAGCATTTACTGTGGCATTGCTCAGCTCCCATTGTACAAAAGCTCAGGGATACCCATGAAATAGCTCAGTTCTCATTGATACTGAGCAAAATTCATTCTACATAGTTTTAGGAAAAGAAAAGGTCTGGATAGATTGTGGATAGCTGGCTGGAGTTGGCCAGATGTCACTTGATATCAAGTGACAATTGTTTTTTCATGGTGTGAGCACAAACTTCTACATGAAGATTTGTGGCCAATTCTATGGATGTGAAAATTTATTATCCTGTCCCCATGACATCATGAGTATATTTATGAACCATTTACTCATGAAGCCACACTAATAACGATAATTAATTAAAGAATTTACCCACACTTTCATGGAAAAGGGTAATTCTATTTCTACAATAAGGGAATATCTAATAAGTAGTATATTTCCCATAGAAATAAGTTCTCAGCCAAGGAAGACAAGGTTTGTATTGTTTCACAACCTTGTTTATGTTCTTTCTCTGCGCCAAAAATATGCTTATACTATGTATTAGCATATTAAATGTTTTACATTTTAATGTTTTGTAGTAGTTTCTCCGTGGTACTTTGAGAATGGCCAAAGTACCATAAGGAGTAATAATTCAGGGGTACTCTCAGTGGGTAACCCTACATAAATTTACATCAGAAATCCATTTCTGAAATAATATTCAAGGATTTATTAATATTACAGAAGATATAAGTGAGTTGAATATAAAATAGCAGTCCTTTGGATACTTTGAAGTATCTCCAGGGCTGACATTTTCCAAGGAACGGTCTTTGCCTTTGCAAAGGCACGGCCTTTGCCTTTGCCAAGGCACGGCCTTTGCCTTTGCCAAGGCACGGCCTTTGCCTGTGCCAAGAGACGGCCTTTTCCTGTGCCAAGGCACGGCCTTTGCCTTTGCCAAGGCACGGCCTTTGCCTTTGCCAAGGCAAAGCCTTTGCCTTCGCCTTTGCCAAGGCAAAGCCTTTGCCTTTGCCTTTGCCAAGGCAAAGCCTTTGCCTTTGCCAAGGCAAAGCCTTTGCCTTCGCCTTTTCCAAGGCAAAGCCTTTGCCTTTGCCAAGCAACAGCCTTTGCCTTTGCCAAGGAATGGCCTTTGCCTTTGCCTCCATGCCTTGGAAGAGGCAAAGGCCGTTCTGTGGCAAAGGCAAAGGGTGTGCCTTGGCAAAGGCAAAGGGTTTGCCTTGGCAAAGGCAAAGGGTGTGCCTTGGAAAAGGCAAAGGCCATGCCTTGGCAAAGGCAAAGGCTGTGCCTTGGCAAAGGCAAAGGCCGTGCCTTGGCAAAGGCAAAGGCCGTGCCTTGGCAAAGGCAAAGGCCGTGCCTTGGCAAAGGCAAAGGCTGTGCCCTGGCAAAGGCAAAGGCTGTGCCCTGGAAAAGGCAAAGGCTGTGCCCTGGCAAAGGCAAAGGCTGTGCCTTTGGGCAAGGCAAAGGCTGTGCCCTGGAAAAGGCAAAGGCCATGCCTTGGCAAAGGCAACAGCTGTGCCTTGGAAAAGGCAAAGGATTTGCCTTGGAAAAGGCAAAGGCTGTGGCTTGGCAAAGGCAAAGGCCATGCCTTGCCAAAGGAAAAGGCCGTGCCTTGCCAAAGGCAAAGGCCGTGCCTTGGCAAAGGCAAAGGCCTTGCCTTGGCAAAGGCAAAGGCTGTTTCTTTCCAAACGCAAAGACTTTGTCTTTCCCATGGCAAAGGGTCAGCCTGGGCCATGGCAAATGCTCAGCCTGGGCCATGGCATAGGCTCAGCCTGGGCCTTTGCATAGGCTCAGCCTGGGCTTTGGCAAAGGCAATGTCTTCTGTTTCTTGATCACTTGTTCCTCAATAATACTCACCACAGGACGCTGAGCATGTGGCATGACTTCAGAAACAATGTCTTGGATCCCACCCCCCTGCAAAAAAAAATTCAAAAAAAAAACAAAAAAATATATACCCATTCTGCTGAGCATGCTGAGCACACTCAGCCTTGTGAAGATTTGGTGATAAAAATCTCCTTCCACTCAAGTGTGGTAACTTCTGTTTGGCATGTCCTGTGAGCCTGGGTCTATTAAGTGACAGCAGGACACAAGAATGGGGGACAACAAAGTATATTTCAAATGAAATAAGGGAACAAGGGAGGATGAGGAGAAATAAAAAGAAGCAAGATATGTATTCTTTTAGGATAAGTAAGTGGGCTCAACCTTTAGTAGGGAGTAGAGTAGAGCCAGGCAGTGCCACAGCCTCTTCAACCTGAGAAGCAGGAGAAGGTACAGTCTAAGACTGCCTTATTTTTTAGGCTTAAGGCCAAGGTTACTTATAAGGAAACCTGAGTGGATGAGTAGCTCCACTGGACTAGGATGATAATGAGAAAGATTCTTTATGATTGGATGATGGGTTATGCCTCTAGATGAAGAAGAAAGAAAGAGAAAGAGTGGTGAAGGATAAGATCAAAGCTCCAATGGAACTTTGAAGAAAGAGAAATTGGGAAGACTGCTTACTTGTCAGACAGGTGACACCAAATGACCACGACATGACAACGAGGGGAAATGATGGGACCTGGAGTTCTGATGAGTGAGGAGTTTTGTCCAAAGGTTCTGTTTCTTCTAAGTTCTGGTTGGTGAGTGATGATGAAAATTTTCATCTGCCCAACTCTGAAGATGATGAACCATGTTTATCAAAATTAATATGCAATATAGAGTTGAACTTAGAAAATGAGTAGATGTTATGTGAACTTCTAGGTTAATTACTTCACACTTATATTATTCCACACTTATACACAACAAGGTATGGATATTATGATATGAAAATGATCACATTTAAGAGAAGAATAAGATGATAACACTGTTGAAGCCTTTTGGGCAACTGTGTTGTCCCTAAGGCTGACATGTCCAAATGGACTAAAAAGCAGATCAGAAATTGGGTAACTTATATAGTTTTTTACTGTATAAAAATTTTCCATAGCTCATGAATTGTTTACGCACAGCAGCTGTTTGAAGATTTGGCCAAAATCTCCTCCTACTCAAATGTGGTAACTTCTGTTTGGCATGTTGAAATGGGCTCAAAAGTGGTTCACAAATTGAGTAATGGATATAATTTTTTACTGTATAAAAAGTTTCCATAGCTCATGATTTCTTTATGCATAACAGCTGTGTGAAGATGTGGCCAATTTTGCCTGGTTTGCCCAGATCAGAAACATGTCAAGGGCACATTTTTATAGAAAATGGAAATGTTCATGGTTATCCCCACCCTACAAAGTGCAGGTAAAAAAATTGAAACCTTCAAGAAGCTTTGGATATGAGGTGTTTAAAAATAGTTGAAAAAAAACAGGTTTCCTGCTTAAACATCAGGAAAAACCCCATTTTATCAGATATGGTGGTAACCATTAAATTCTCAACCCTTCAAAGTGTAGGAAATAAAATTGAAATTTCCAAAAAACGTTGATAGAAAGCATAGAAAAATTAAACAAAAAAACCGGGTGTGGCCAAAAATCAAAATGAGAAATACTGATTTTTAAAGAAATTTGATTTTACCATTAAATTCTACACCTTTCAAAGTGTAGGAAACATTCTTCAAACTTCAAAAAAGCCTTCAAAAAAGGCAGGGAAACAATAAACAATGAAACCAGGGGTCTGCGCGGAAAAACCAGCTGTGGCACGCAGCAAATTTGACGTTGCAAGGTTGTAAAACCAAGTGTCTGCGCGGGAAAACTGGTTTTTTTTACTAATGCCCTATCTTTGCTTATTTTTTTCCCCAAAACCCTCCAATTTTTTTTTTCTGCAATCATCAAAAAAATAGAAATAAAAATAAGAATAAAAATATGGTGACATTATTTTTCAATCTCTGCGGCCATCATCATTTGCACAAGCTAATTGTTCATCTGCTCCAATTTCTTGTTTTTCCTTAACTGTCTCCATTGAGAGCATCCACATAGGTTGCGGAGGTTTAGGCTACCTTAGTCCACCAAGTTGACTATCCTTAGTCCAGGTGTGCAGCCCCATTTGTGCTAGTTAATATTGGTTTTAATTGTATGGGAATCTGTTTAAAGATGTGATGATGTGTTCTACATGCATAATTTTATATGGCAGGCAACATACGCAACCAAGATAAGCGCATGATATTGGCTTAGCCCCAGGGCTACCAGGGCAAAATCTAGCCCCCACTACTGCCAAAACTAGCTCCAGGCTAGTTTAATCCACACCTAGTCTGACCTGGTGCGGTTGCGGCAAAGGGCTAAATCTCTTAATCCGGTTGAAATTTGCAACCAATGCCAATCATGCTCTAATGAGTATATATTTTTTTTCTCATTAAGAAATTTATTGCTGGGCACTGTACACATTTCTTGCTAGCTGAAATGAAAAAAAAATTGACTGCCAAGAAAAAATAAATAAATGCTTTTTTGAAACTTTGCTTTCATTATGCCCTACCATACTGCCTGCAAAGGCCGCAGGCCTGCAGGCCTGGCGTGGGGCCGCTGGACAGCCCATGCCCGCCTGATTGCAGAAACGGGTTTGGGCCGGACAGCAAAGTCAGTAGTTTCTGCCCGGCCCAGCCTGTCCATCAACAGAGCAGGCCAAGCCGGGCTGGCCCGCAGGCAGCCCAAGCCCGCCCAATCACCATCCCCAATTGCCAAACAATTAAAAAGAAGCAAAAACAACCAAACATATCCTTGATAATTGTAGCAGCAAACCCTGTGGTAGAAAAAGACACCAAGGTCCCAACAATCAAGATGCAAATCATTCATTCCAAAGTGACTTTGCAGGAATTGAATATGCCACATCTTCCAACCACCATGATCTTCCGTCTCATAGCTTTCTCATTTTTTGTTTTGTTTTGCTCAAGCCTTATACATAACCTCAAGCAATCTGGACCTTCAATCTCTGAAGCAACCATCCCAACCTTAATCAGACCTATTCATAGACATTGCTTGTAGCCTCTTCATATTTTTTCCCTTTTCTAGTCTTGTGGCCTCTTTGCTTTTTTTCCCTTTTTTGTTTTACCTTCATTTTTGTTAACATTTATCAACTAAAGCAGTCTGGTTAATGGAGGACTTCCCTCCACTTGGAATTCCAAATGTACACGGTCTCATTCCACATTCCAAACCTTATTTGGTGGTGAAAATCATTGACATTTCAGTTCCCACAACCAAAAGAGGTTTGGAATCTCATTCCAGAAAGGTCAAATTTGTAAATCCCAAGCAAAGGGAAGTCCTCCAATGATTTCCTATCATGAAACCAAATCCAATGACGTTTTCTTAACATATTGGAATTGTAAAATTATTGCATCCAAGTAATACCACAGCAACTGCTTTCCTCAAAATAAGTTGTCGGGTATGACGTGTGAATCGGTGGATGCCAACATATATTGGAAAGAATTGAGTACATGTTGTGTGGTAAACAATGATTGAGTTTATTCTGTGATCAACTTAACAACAGCGGCTTCTTTATAATGATGAAACATTGAGAAGGCCAGAACAAAGCATGAAAAACAAATCAGGCTAGTTTAATGGCACCTGCTAGCTTGACTCCAGGTTCGGATGGCTGATCCCCAGACGGTTGGCTGGGCTCCATAACGGCGGGTTTAAAGGCTTTAGCAAAGCCTGAGGCCCGAGTACTCTTAGGTTGATCCAGCTCTGAGGGGCCTTGAACATCTGTGTTACAACAAAGGAAAATGAGCAAGATTGGGGAGATGTGATAGAATTCAATGTCATGGCTGTTAGCATGGACCATGCGAAATTGGACTTACTCGGCGCTTGTGACTCTTCTGCCGTCCATAGCAAGCTATCCTCAGCCGCAACTCCATCGACATCTTCCTCGCCATCCTCCAGAGGAATCCCGACGTCTTCACCATCAATAGCCTGTTGGTCGTCGGCATCATCCACATCAATTTTAACCAATCTTTCGTTAAAATCATCAATCGAATTCTGTCCAAAGACCATGAAAGAGTTCCACACGTTAACGATTAGGCAGATCTGTTTCTTAAACGTCTCGGCTTTGATTCGTCCAGGAAAGGAACGATAGATCAAGTTCAGGTGATCAAATACATCTGGTAGTAGCTTTTCTAATGTTTGGCGATACTTCCATGCGTTAGGCAAAGAATTCGAACTATTATGTAAAATGTCTGAGATCACGTAAAGTCGGGCAAGTTTTCTAGGTACTGGTGTCATGTCGATAGTCAGTGATTGCACCAAAATTTCGGCGACCTGTTGATTTTGCAAATTGATTGAAAACAATAAGCAGAAAAATTAGTTTGAATTAACGTTATTAATTTGATTCATGCAGAAAGCACCTCTTCAGCGGCATCCGCATGATGCAAAGCAAAAGCCATACATCTAGCAATTTTTTCTCTTTGAGGTGTTACGCTCCTCAGCATAGCTTGAAATCTTCGACGACTGTATTTCCCCAATTTCCCCTTGGGAAGTCGCTCGTTCTCAGACTCTTCGGCAGAGTCAGTAGAGTATATTGAAGCATATCCCTATTTACTATGCATGTCAGCGATCAATGACTGAGATAGTGGCAGCAATCTGTTCTCACGTCGTCAGCAAACGGTGGTGGCGGCGGAGAGGGAGGGCGATAATGGCGGTCGACCAACATTCGGAAGAAATGATAAGCCGCAGTCTAAGGGGTTCAAGCGAAAGCATGGGACGTCAGATGGCGAAATTTTTAGATCATCTCACGACGCTGGTAACTTACATCTGCTTCAATTAAAAATTTGAACTTTGGGTTTGTCCGTTCTCTTTCTCTCAAAGTCCTTTCAAACCGCTCGCCGTGCTCTAGCACCTTCTTAGCTACGGTACGGATGAACTTCTCCTCATCCTCTTCAAGTTTAGGCCAGTCCCGGCGATCTCTAGAGGGAGATCTGGATCTGCTGTAACCCGAGGAATAACTCCTGGATGATGCTCTGGAGCGATCGTACGACCGCGACCTAGACCGGGATCTGGAACCAGAACTGTACCTGGACCTTCTTCTCTTTGCTGAACGTCCTCGATCCCCACCGTGTCTCGATCGAGACCTCGAGCGAGATCTGGAGCGAGAGCGAGACCGATGGCGATCGCGATCGCGTGAGTCGCATGACAAGCTACGAGATCTTCTTTTCCTCCAACCTGGAGAGCGCCCATATCGACGCCTTCTAGGTGAAGGTGAACGTGAGGTCACCCGAGCTTCTCTAGGTAGCTCTACAGAACAGAAAATGGGGTATATGAATTCAACATAACGAATCCGAGGAACAAGTTTTTCATACCAAATTGAGGTTTGTGCCCTGGGGGCATAGGCATAGCCTTTCCCCAACCTGTACGAAGTATATGACCTCCCCAATCGAAGCCATCAAGCTCTCTACATGCCCGTTCGGCATCGGATCGCCTTAAGAGGTAATCAACGAAAAGATAAAGACTTAGCATTCTTACCCTGGTTGTGACTTGTCTCTGGAAGCTTGGAGTTGCTTACCGCATGTAAGAAATAAACCCGTTCAGGCCCCCGGACTTATTTTGCCTCATAGCGACCATCCCGTATCCCGCTCCCCCAATATTATCGCTTCCACTTCTGGGCCACATTATCTGATGAGTGTATAAGGCAGGCGATCCCAACAAAAATCCATGAGAAGTGAGTATTAGGTCTTGGGGGGTTTTTTTTTTTGTGGCATCAACAAAAACAAGTGCCGACTTTGAGTGAGGCGATTGGACCCCATTTAACGCAAAAAGCGCCCAAGGATTGTTCGCAGATCGTCCCGGGTAGATTGCCGACATGTACGTTAGTCGTGAGTGGGTCGCCGGTATCTCTTGAGCCCCCAGAGAGATGAGGAGCAGTCTCCAAGGCTACAGGCACATACGGAAGAGAGGATGATATGACTCGTTTGGTCAATGTGCTCAGATTGGACATATTGCTTTCAACATCAACCGACCGGCCAAGGCAGTTATACTCATGCCTCGTGGATCCTTGCTCGCTTTCGCCGCCAATCGACCTTCACGTTCGGCATCTTTCCTGTAGATTTGCGTTTCAAGTATTCGTCACATTGAAGTTCCCTAAATAGAAAGATAACACACAGGCGCACCTTTTCAATTCTTCCAAAAAGCTTTCTCCTGCCTTGAGCTTCTTTGAGGTAGTGGGAATCGTAGGATTGGACGGTATGGCATTAAAAGATGAGGCGGAAATATGAGGAGCCACAGGAGCTTGAGCAGGTGGCGGAGATTGTTCAATGGGAGAGTCTAGTTTGACGACCGTCCTGGGCGCCCCTCCAGGTTTAACAAATGCAGGGCCTTGAGTCGCCTTTCGGTGGGAGTTGGTAGAGCTCGCTCCACGACCCCTTCCACTCCCTCGATCGTTTCCATCGAATGCAGCCACGAAGTCCTCATAGGCCTTGGACGCGAGTTCCTCTTCCTCCCGTTTCTTGGCTTCTGCAGCCTCCTTCTCCTTCACAAATTTCGATTTCTTGATCGGCCCGGAAACAAAGGCATTGAGAGCCTCCTGAGACTTCATCGGATCAGGCTAGAACTTATGAAATCCACGCAGGCAGCCTCCAATCTGTAACCAGTTTTGTCTCGGACTAGTTCCTGCGAAAGAAATCCCCGGAAGCAGAGATTAGCGCCAAGAGGGAAAAAAACAAGTGTCAGTGATCTTTTTATTTTTAAACAACTGCTGAAGGATAAAGTGAAAAAGAAGACAAACAAAGTGATTGATTTGACCCGAAAGAATCGCAGGCAGAAGTAGTTCACTGTGTCTGTTTTAATGTGGCAGACTGCCAGTTGTTGCTGGGAACTCCGAAAGTGAAGTTCGCACTCGAGTCTCGGGGGCACCGAGGGCATTGCCACCCGGGGGTTGTTGAGCCTCATTGTACAAGCCCCCGGAACACGGGGGGAATTCAATAAGCTCAACTGTCCAGTGGGACGAGGGAAGACCGCTCAAGAATTATATCTGCCACTTGCGCATGGTCCGGACGTCTTTTTCAAGTCATGGGGGATTTCCGCTATCCAGTGTACTTGAGTTTATTAACTCTTTCATTTTTTATGTCTAATTGTTTACAGATACGAGGCTCCAGTTGAGCTTACACCATGGGCTCCGGAGGACGCCCAATGGACGCGCCTCTGGACGGTACATAGGACGTCCAGCTTTTGGTGAGTGAAGGCCGACCATGGGACGCCACTCTGTCGGACCATTGCTGGACCATTGTGGAGAGACGTCCATAGTGGGACCGCTGGGCGCTTAACAGTCGTCCAAGTAGGCGCCCAATGGACGCTTTGCAAGATGAAAGCGGCCATTGGGCGCCTACTTGGACGGTTAAAAGACGTCTTTATGTGCGTCCAATGGCCGCTTTATAGAGCGCTGTCGAGCAGGTTTTTTTTAAAAAATTATTTATTTTTGATTTTATTTAAACGGATTGAATCTTATTTGTTGACTTGATAACAGTACAAATACATATATTTCTTTACATTTATTCTGATTTTATTAAATAGAAACAAATGGGGCACATGATTGCCACCAGTGTTGATGATACAAACCAATGGATAAGTAGGAAAAATACATGACAGATTTTGAGAGCGGATAACAGTAAATACATGTTGTGGCCTTCCTCTTTTGCGGAGTGACTTGACGCTGAAAAAGTTTCTAAGAGTGGCTGACAGCATGAGAACGGCGGGTAGAGGTTGAAGCGTGGCTTGCTTGAACCTGAGCTCGTTTCCGATGTATCTCCTGTAGCTTTGCTTGGACATCGTTCTCGTTTGGCAGTCTAATATCACCCTTGTTGAGCTCGCCAAACGTTCTTTTGTGCCCAAAGATCAGTTGATCTCTGGATATTATCGCCTTCCACCACCTTTGAATACCGAGAATAGAAATCAGCTTCAGAAAAGAAATCAGCTTGAATTGAAAAGAAGAACAATATGAAGTACGCACGCTGCACGATAATCTGTGTCGCGGGTCTTCAATTGATGAATCTTTTCGACAATCAAGTCCCACTGTGAGACTTGTTTAAACAAAGGTTTATTCAAATAGTGATGGAGCGTTTGTAATTGCATGTAGCCAATTTGAACATGATAGAGGGGGGTGTTCTTCTCTTCCACTTCGTCTTCGGTCATGGAAACCTCGTCAGAGTGAAGAAAGCGGATGATTGAGTTCATGCGCATGTGCAAATTGGGGACCACGGCATCTTCAATGGTGTCTCCATCGGCATTGATAATATTCTGAAGGAGTTTCTCGTGCATTGATAATTGAACCTGCTTCTGGAGATCGCGAACTTTGCTGACAAGTGCTTTCCGGGCAGTGGGGTTGTCTTTATACCCAGGAGGGAATGCGTCCTTTCGGTAGTCATCAGGGAGTTTCTCCAACAATTTCTATCATTACAATGCCATGTCAGTTTGTTTAATGATAAAATGTTACAAAAAAAACCTCACTATTGTAATTGTCAACAATGACAAATCACTAGTGCCAGGCTTGTAAACTCCTCGGGTGTATGCATCAATGTCAGAGCGTAGCAATGCTTGTTTGGTGAAGTCTAGGATACGGTCCTGAATTGATGAGGCATAAAGATCAATTTCAAGGAGAAACAGCAAAGAAAAAGAATAGAAAAGGACTAAATTGACCTTTAGTCCTGTGCTGAAGGTAAACTCCTTTGTTTTTGTGGCTTCCCCGTTGACACGATGGGTGTGATCGTCATTGGAGTTTGATTTGTGACTGCTGTCACCTATCTGGAGGCGCTCCATCTCCTTGAGGACCAGAAAAGAGATTGGAGCACCTGGAGTCTGTTACAGAAACTATCAGCGTGGAAATCTAAAAGGGAAAAAAGAGAAAAAAAAATACATTCAACACATCAACCGCTTGGTTGAAATGCTTATCGTCCAGTATAGTCATTGCACGAAGTTTCTGAACAACCTCGGGTGACATGGCCAGACCATCAGGATTGTTACTATTGACAGGTATGGTTGCGAGTGGCAGAGGTGAATCTTGATGGTCTTCACGGAACCTTTTGTCCAACACATTGATTTCTGGGTCAATTTGCTTGCGTTGACGTGCAGCATTGCTTCCGCCATTGTAATCAGAAGCTTTGCGATCATTGTTGTTTGAATCAAAATCCTCTTCATCATCGCTTGGATGTGCAGAAGATTCAGGAGGAGATGGCCGGTGATGATGTGGGGTTGGCTCACGGCAAGGTTGCTTGCGGCCTTTTGATTTGCTTTGGTCTGTGTTTATGTTTGATTTGTTTAAAAAAAGATCAGCCAAACAAGAAAAACAATCAAAGTGCAAGTCAAGTGTGAGGTTAATCTAAAACTCAGCTTTTATCTTGCTGTGAAGCATTTTGATTACTCGGTGCTGATAGGCGGGAGGGTTGAGGCGGTGCCATGACGCCAAATCCTAACTTGTGAGAGAGTATTTGTATTTAAACTCTAATTTTGATATGATAACAGTCAGCATATCACATACATATTTAAATTGAAACCTTAAATTAGCTTTGCCACAGCAGTACGCGCAGAGAGCTCACCTGGTGTGACTTTTCCGCTCAGAACCTATTTATTTAATTACAAAGAACCCCTCAAATTTCTTCACCGCCTCTAACAAAATGAATCGTCAAAATGGACAGGTTTCTGTTTTAATGAAACATCAAAACAATTAGCTCTCTGATTCTCTTCTCTTTGATAAAAAAGAAACATTGCCCCCCTTTTGTACAAGCCGAATGAGAAGCAATGGACGTATATTGTACAGATGTAGCTTGTGTAATGACAGCGAGTCGTTGAGCTTTCAGAAGCATGCAAGAGGAATCAGACATTTATCAAATCTTCGTCAGCACGATCAAGAAATGGAAAGGGAACAGCAGGGAAGGACTGAGATTGATATGGAAGGGATAAACAAAGAGGTAGGAGAGGAGAGTAGTCTTAGCAAGGATAGTCAACAACGAGACACTTACAATGTAGAGGAAGACTTTGAGGCAATGAAATCAACAGCCAGAAACCCAGAAGCTGATGTATTCAGGATTGTCAATCTTGATGCTGAGACTGGCCTCGATGACTTGATCAACGCCGAGCTGGAAGAGATCCTTTGAAGCGAGGATGAAGCAGTTTTCAAAGGGACGAAGGACAAAGGTGGAAATACAAGCAATCCTGGCGAACAATCAAATAATCCTGGCGAACAATCAAATGATCCTGGCAAACAATCAAATGATCCTGGCAAACAATCAAAGTGGTTTCCTTTCAAAAATAAGATGGTCAGCTTTCTCTTTTATTATTTATAAGTGAACAAAGGATTCAAAGAAATCAGAACAGAAAAACTTACGCAGTAAATCCAATGGGAAAAGGAGCTTGTGGGTTCATTGTTGATAGGACACACTCACTCATTGATCTCGCAATCAACTTACAACAGAGTGCGGGCTGTGATGACAATCTGTGACATCCACCTGCCAGCCTGGTCAACCATCTGCAGTGCAAGCACCCGCGTACAATCATTTCTCAAAAGCCAACTTCTTGTTTGCCAAAGTCCCTTTGGGACCCCCTGTATTTCCCTCAGCATCAAAGAGATTATGTCACAGGTGTGTTTATTATATAAACCTAGCATTTTTTTTTGATGCTGTGAGCTACTTTTATTTTGAAGGACTTGGCCAACCCCTTAGTGGGAAAGCATATTGATTTCTATCCAGAAATTCCAAGCAGCCCACAATTCAAATTTTCTCAGTCTCAAAAATGGCTCAAGGAATTGGAAATGGAACACCGTGCCCAAATGTGTGACGTGGATGGGAAACACTTCTATATTTTTGAGCCAGTTGAACTTGCTTCCCATCAGATTGTAGTTCCAATTTTTTTCTATCTTCTTGATTCTCAACATCACTCAAAATGCATTCCAACCATATTCTGCCAATATCATGTCAACAATAAACAGATTATCAAAATAAAAATACCTCAAGATATTCAGTTTGACAACCCTAATCTCATGATTGTCCACAAAAACCAGTTCAAGAAGCCTTATTCTGAAATCACATTTCACGGAATATATTTATCTGGAGAATGTGGAGATTCACTTTATGGTATTCTAGTTTTTCTTTTTTTCTTAAATCTTTTTGTCACCAAGATCAAATATTGAACTCAAGATTTTATTTTACAGAATTCAATGGTGATAATCAAAGAAAGCTTCCCTTACCAAACCCTTGGCGCATAAGAGCTTCTGGAAAAATTATTCAAAATCTTCCAATTACTTTATATTCAGATGATACTTCTGGAAATGTCTCAAAGAAATGGAATAAACACATTTCTTTCTATTTTACTCTTTCTGGTCTTCCTCCTCATATATCCAATCAAAAATACAACTGTCACTTCTTATCTACTTCAAACAGGGCCTCAGTTTTGGAAATGGCTGAACAAATAGTGGATGAAATGAAGTTAGATTTCTCTTATTCCACTTGTTTTTTCCTTGTTGGGAATTGAATGATTATTCTATCTACCTTTTGGCTCTTTTAGAGAAATAACCAAAGAAGGATTCACAGCTTTTGATTCAACTATCAAAAAAGAGGTCTTGGTCACTGGACATGTATTTTGTTTCTTAGCAGACTCACCCATGCACGCAGAGGTTACCAATACTCCCAATCCTGGACCTTCTTTAAATCCTTGTCGGATGTGTCACTTGAAGGTGGATAGAATAGCTGAACAAAAATAACTGAACTATATCAGAAATTTCATGATGATAAACCCTGATGGTTCTGAAGTATGTCTCAATTTTCAATATCACATTCTATTTTCTCTTTCTTTTTGGATTTTGATTTTGATTTCATTTGGGTTTGAAATTTCAGCTGACGGGAAATGAAAGAAGCTGGGCTGACATGCGCAAAAGGACCTATGAGCTCTATAATTGTGAAACTAAACAAAGTCATGCCAAGTTGGTTCAAAAGTCAAAAGAGTATGGTATCACTGACACTCAAAACAACAGATTTTTGCTAGAATCCAAGAAGAACTCCAAAATAAAAGAAGAAATGGAATCTCTGGAGGATGATAAAATGGAAAAATGGTGATTATTTAACCCATTTTTAGAGCTGGAAGGTAAGTTTTTTAAGATTAAATGAAAAAAAGGAACAAGAACTTGAAAAAATCTTTTTGGGGTCATATGTCTTTATTTTTTCCCATTTGATAAATTTGAACTTGATTTTTGCATTGATTTTGTCAGGATTTGATGGCACTGAGGACTGCCCCATTGAATCTCTACACGTCATTCTTCTCACTACAAACATTTGTAATTTTACCCAAAGAAAAAACTACTGTTTGGGTTAGGCAAAATGTTAAATTTTTTCAACAAAATGGCTCAGTAATAAAAATTGAGCAAAACTGAGCATGCTCAGCAAAATCCCCTAAAGTTGCCAGAATGAATAAAAATGATTTCTGCTCAGTTTGTAAAAAAAAAAAAAAAATTGCTGAGCATGCTCAGTATAGCTTATCTTTCACTTCTGACCATTTTTTGTAAAATTGAGTTTATGTTTTTCCCATCCCAAGTTCACATTTTCCTTCTGGGTAGAATTGAAAATGTTTCTAGTGTCTTGAATTGGTGAAATATCCAGCACAGGATCTCACAACAAGTCTGACGGCTGCACAGAAGGAAGAAGCAGTTGCACGTCTCAATTCTTGCAAAACTGAACACTTGAACATTCCACCAATCAACGGCAAATCTCTTCTCACCCACATCAAAAGTCTAGTTGGAAAAGAATTTAAGATTCTAGTTCAAGCGGCCCCTTTTGTCTTTTTCAAATTTCTTTCACCAGAAAAAAAAGCACTCTGGACAGCTCTCTGCCAATTAGTCCCTTAAATCTATATTACAAAAATAGACAACATGGACGAATATCTTCTCAGACTCAAAAGTTATATCAAGAACTTCATCTATCATGCCATGAAAGATACTGCCCAGTGGGTCAACAAACCCAAGTTTCATCACCTTCGTCACTTTCCAGAGTCAATTCGTCAATTGGGCCAAGCTGGTCTCTTTTCAACAGAGAAATTTGAATCTTTCAATGGTGTGCTACAAAATGCCTCAGTCCACTCCAACAAGCAAAGTCCTGGAAGAGATATAGCCATCAGCTTTGACAACTACAACTCTCTACGATTTCTTCTCTCAGGTGGTTTCTTCTACAATGCCACCAGCAAAGAATACACTTCAGCTTCTCAAGATGTTCTCAACATTTTAAAACACAACTCTGTTATTCAAATAATTTTGGGTTATGACTGGAAGGCATCCAATCCACTTTCACCTCACAAATACCCCTTTATAAAGTCCAATGATGTCCTAGAAGAAGATTTCCTCCCTATCCCAAGACAATTAGTTGAATATTGCTCCAGCTTCAGCATCTATCAAGTCAGTAAGATTCAACTCACTAAGCATAAAATTTTGCAGAAAGGATCTTTTGTCTCTGTGAGTTTTTGAATTCTATCTTCTCTTTGGGTTTTTTTAAAAAAATCTGTGTTGATGGGAGTTTTTTTAAACATTTCCCTCTTAGGTTCAGCAACATAATTCACCCCTACAGATTGGATCAGTGGCTTCCATTTGGCAACATTCTTCACGATCTGGCCCAGCTTTCTTCATTCATCTACAAGAATTTGACTTGCTGGGAATCAATCAAATTTATTCAATGAGGGAAATTTTCAGGACAAGCCAAAGCAGATATACCAGTTTGAAAGTCAGTTTGATTCATATTTCTTGAGTTTTTTTTCTTAAAAAGAGAAATTTGAAATTAACCTAACTCTTTTCTAGAATGTGAAGTCTTGCATCAATGTTCAACATAATTGTGAAAAAGGTCAATGTCCAATCAAGAATACTCAACCATCACGCATTGAACGTCAGGAAACTGGAATTATGACTGCTCAAGTTGAGCATACAGACAAAAACAACTTTGTGATCACCACTGCTTCTTTTCATTCTCCATTTCAACACCACAAAATTTCTGGATCAACTTTACCACAAATTTCCAATGGGGATATGGTGCAAAGTGCCATCGAGGGGTTGAGAAACTGGGATAATAATCATGTTGTGATTGAATAACACCATGTTGATACTGTTGATGACCAGAATGGAGTTTTTTCATTGATGTATTTCTATTTTTTTTAAAAAAAAATAAACACGGAAGATAGTTTTTTCTTGGTGAATGTATTTTGATTTCCTCTTCCCACCAACAGTGTAATAAATCAAACATATGTATCTGTATTTATTGTTTGAACAAGTGTAAAAAAACAAATGCCACACACACATTTTTGGCGCTAAATCAAACGTTCAACCCCCCATATCTGCATTACGGCACAAATATTTGACTTCCAACCCCCTGTGGGGCCTTTGGGGTTGGAATTGAAAAACAACTCCTGCAATGGAGCCTTTCATAAAGGTGTCCACTGGACGCTCTAGGCAGACAGCGTCCAGTGGACACAGCCATTGTTGCGTCCATTGGGCGCCATTTGCCCAGAGTGTCCAGTGGATGGTTTGGGGGAACAAGCCAACAGCGTCCGCTGGGCGCTTCAGGAGAAACCATCCAGTGGACGCATTTCTACAAGTGCCCATTGGGCGCATCTTCTGGAAAGCGCCCGGTGGACGCAGCTCAACTTGCGTCCAGTGGGCGCATGTGTAGGAATGCGCCCTGTGGACGCTTTCAAGACGCGTCCAATGGACTTATGTTGGACCGATTGGTTCATCAGAGTCCATCGGACGCTTGAAGAGCGTCCAACGGACTCAAGTTGGACAGATGGGTACCATGGACGGAGGGTGTATCTGGGAACACGCCCCATGGTGTAATTCACACAGACGTAGTTTTGAGTTGTCCATTCAGCCTCTCAGATTCAACTTTTGCTTTGCTGATAGCCCCTCAGCCCAAAGCTATAGAAACAAATGTTTCCATTTTTTTAAATACATCTGCATAGCTAGCATATCACCAAATCACCAAGCTGAATTTGCTGGAAGCAGATCTGGCAAACTATCTGGAATGTATAACGCTTTTGAAACAGATGAGAGGGGCCTGCTAAATGATTAGCCTTCAGGAAGCTTCTCAGAAAGAGCTTAGCTTTGGCCCAGGCAATAAGACAACTTGATGAATTGTCAATGTCCACCAAGTGCGACAGCAATCAGGATTCGCATGAAGGCTATCATGTGGACACAGTGAGCCCATAAAATTTATGAAACGCATCAAGAAGGCCAAGGCCATCCTTTTGGCCGTCTCTTGCCACTCCCAACCACATAAGGGAAAGGGAAAGGCAACAAAAAAAGGAGGAAAACAAGCAGAAACAAAATAGAGAAAAAGAAGGGAAAAACTAGGAGGGAGGCATAGGAAGGCTGAGACAAGAGCAAGTGGAAGAATGATGAAATGAGAAGGAATGGTATCAATCAGGAGACAGAAAAAAGGAAGATGAAAGAAACACTCGATACAGAACACAAAAGAGAAACAGACACAGAGGAAGATAAAGCTACAAAAACAGGAGATGAGAGAGAGACAGAAACAGAGAAAGAGAAAGAGACAGAAACAGATCAAAGCCAAGGTGAATGAAATGATAAGACTTTTGTTTGAGTATACTGTTCTTTTTGAAATAACAGATGAGTTTAGGATGAGTTCTTAGGAGTGAAACTGTCAGTAGCGGACCCAGAGCTCCTGCAAGATAAGGTGAAAGAGCGCAGCCAAGTAGAAGAGAAAAATGTTGGAGAGGTCTTGCAAGAGGGAATTTTCAAGCAAACAAGAACTTTTTTGATAACTTTGTTTCCCTTGGAGAGCACACTAGCTCACATTTTTCTTGAGCTCACAGTCATCATTGTATTCAAAGATCAATGGAAGAGTGTCCAATTTAGGAGAATATGAAACACTAGGGATTTTATTTCTCTAGTCAGAACTTGCACACATGACTTGTTTATATTATGTAGACAGGATTTATTTTGCAGCTTGTTTTCTTTTATCTTCTCCATATGTATAGCTGTCAGCTTGCTACTGAATCAGAGACAACCTGACAAAGCAACACTAGTAATATAGAAATTAATGAAAATACATGAAAAATAAAAACAACATTATTACCATATGTACAAACCCTGAAAATAGTACAGATGCTGATAATTGATACCAAATAGACATGAAATAACTATAATAATAAGGAATAATCATAAGGTAACCATAGTAACACATAAAAGTAAGAATAATAACTAGTAACCTTATTTTTACCGAGAAACCTTAACAAAGCTTTGGACCCTTAAAAATAAGTTAGAACTGAAATAAATAACCACTTTTTACAGAAAGTGTGAATAACTTCTAAACCTTGAGGAAAACCTTAGAATATTATGTCATATTCTGAATCCTCATGTAAAATAATGTAGGGTCCCTCACTGGAAGTACCATCAAATTCCTACTCCTTCACCTTGAACCAATTACTTGTAACAATTGGCCACACCCACGTGTCACAGATGCACATTACACATATGTACTGGATATATATGCATACTGTATGTGAAAGGACCAATTATGGACTTATAATTGAGGTGTTGTGTACAGTTGCGGATGCCATAAAGCGGCACTGCTCCGCCCGCAAAAAATACATTTTGGGCGCGGGCCAAATGATGCCCAGCCCCTTGGGTCGGAACCACAGTCTGACCATATTTTTGAGCGTTTCAGACTGAGGACATCCCAGAATTAAAAGGGCTAAGTGATCTGCCCAGCCAAAAAAAAAAAAAAAAATTCCCGTCCTTGAGATTTTGGACATCCCATATAGCCCATACAACAGAGCCCATAGCTATGTACTTAGAGGTGTTTATGGGTTATGGGACTGTCATAAAGCCATAATCTTTGTATTAGAAAGGCTTCACAGAGTTTGACAATCTTAAACAAGCAATAGCAAGCAATCAAGACAAGAGAGAAGTGGCCGTCATTGTATTGGAAAGAGTTTGGAGAGGCAAGCAAAATTAAACAAGCGTTCAAGGCAAGGGAGTGTAGTAATTGGATTGGAGAGACGTTAGAGCGTTCCATAAGCTTAAACGAGCAACCAAGAATCAAGATGCGGAAGTAGACAAGCGCAAGAAGTAGGAAGAAGCAGTGAGCACGAGCAGAGCAATGAGTTGATGAAAAAGAGAAAAAGAGAAAAAGGTGAGGGGTCATCAGGTGAGCATTTCAATGCTCATGGCTGAGTTTCAGGGAATGCAACAATGTGATTTGTACTTCTTCATGAGCAATGTTCATTGCTGTCCAGTGTACCCTTGCTGATAGGCAGAAATTTGTCTATTGATACGACAAAAGTACTTCCGGATGGTAAATAGAGGACACAACTGTCTTACACATTCGAATAACTGCTTGTAAGCAGGGAATGAGGTGCAGCTATGTGATTGCTTTTGGTACGCTAATAGCAAACAAAAGAAGTGAGATTCAATTCAAGAGAATTGGGAAATTGCATGGGAAGAGAAATTGCAGTAAAAGAACTCACATTCCTTGATATACAACCAGAAGAGTTCAATCGGATTCAACTTGCAGTGGAATTTAGGTAAAAATAGGCACACATGCTCAGCATCTTCAATGAGCGTTTGGAGGAGAGGTTGCTCGTTCATAAAATCTGATTGGCAAGACATAATCTTGGACCAACAACAATTCTGATTGGTGGATTGAGTTGCAATTGACATTAATGTACCATTGGGGGTCAGTAGTCCGGCAAAGTTTTGATCAGAGGCCTCCAATTCAGAGAAGCTTTGCTCATGGGGCAAGAAGTACCCAACATCTTCAGCTTGTTGGATTAGTCTTGCTGCTTGTTCTTCAGCATCCTTCCGGGTGTTTGAGGAAATACACTTGTCACCTTGTAGCTTCAATGGCGGCTTCCCTTCCTTTCAAACTTGCATACTATAATGCTGCCAAAGCCCTCTCTCCTACAAGATGGCTTAAATGCCTTTTGGCTTTCCTGCTCTATTTGGATTGGGATGAGACATGTTGTAAACAAATGATTGAGGGAGGCCACGCAGCTGTGAGGGAATGCAGGGATTGTTGGATGGAATGTCATGGGTGGATGTGTAGCAATGTTGATGATTCTGATTTTCCAGACTTGCTTTATGTGTACCGGCAAGGCTTTTGGAGTGTCCCCACCGGTAAAATAACAAAAAAAACTGGTGAAGCCATTGGACGGACATATTTTGGACTAATTTTTGTTGCTTGACATTTTGGACGTCTCAAAAAGCACTCCCGGTTTATGACATCTGCAACTGTATAGTTTGAGAGTTAGGCCCAATTGAGGTTCAAACCTCCAACCCTGCGCGTGATTTATATAATCCAATTGTAAATTGGCCAAATGCGTGGAAATAGGCAATTACCTAGTTACCAGGTATGTACAAGCGTAACCAGTGTACAGGTAGATTCTACATGAAAAATTTGCAAGGTTTAAGTAATAAAAATCTTGAATACCTAAGATTAACACATGGCCTTTAAAGATTGGCCATAGCCATTTGTGGCCCATTTTCGTCATCTGTGGCCCATTTCAGATACAATCACATGTCAGTGTTGCTATGTACCTTGGTTACAATGACTAAATAGGTTATTAAGGTCATGAAAAGCACTTGTGACACTGAAATAATAACCAGCAGTGTCATTGGGATGAGCCCTGTTAGTGCCAATCTCCCAAATTGGCCACATTGCGCTGAAATCCAGTTACTACACGCACACAGGCAGAAAGGTCCTCTACTATGAGTGAAATTAGTATATATAGAGCCCTCTTTCCACGCCAAAAGTTGTTCATCATCATCATATTATATTACAGTCAACCAGTTACGCCGTGTCCTTTCCTTATTTCAGTTACTCTGCCCTGTTTGCCTGTTTTATCCGTGGTGTTCCTCTTTAAATCAACCATTCTACGTGTCCAGCTCCTGCTCAGAAACCTACCAATCTGCCCAGCAGCTCTACTTCACACCCCTACGTGGCTTTTTGGCTTAAAAGAAGCAATAGTAAGTACTTCTTTTATCCTTCTGTCCCCATTCTGGTTCCTTGATTGGAAAAGCACTTTGGTACCACCTTCTGTTATGCAGAAACCCATTGTTTGCTTAATCAGATACCAACCTGCTTAGCAGATCTCTGATTTAGAGGGCACCTACAAACACCCCTGCGCCAGCAGGCCCCTCTATAAAAGAATTATATTATTTTATATCTTCTTTTTTACTACCTTTCTACGTGAAAATTCCCCACTCTACCCATCATTTGAACTCTTATCACCTTGTTTAGCTAAAAAGTACTAGCCCTTGGCATCACAGAGGATGACAATAGTGAAATTAATGATGAAAATGAGAGAAGAAAAAGATGAAATCATTCCAATTACCTAGGGGCTAGAGGACCTTCCCGGTAATTTGTAGTGGATGGACTGCTTGTTATTGAGCTGGTACGCTTGACAATTGGCACGGGTTACCTTCTTGGTAAAGCTGGATCCATTTTTTCAAGAGTTTTTTGGCTTCCTGCATTGTTTCATTGTGTGACATACAGTGCTGCTTCCACTCTTACCTTGCTAAGCACTAGCTGGCACTTTACTTTGCAACTGATCCTTGTTTTGGATTACTGTTTTGATTTTGTCTGTTGGACGCAAAAAAGTCTCCAAGTCAGTTGGCTTGTACCCTTAGCCTTGTGTCTTTAGCAAGCATTGCGCATGGGTTTGTTACTCACTCGTTTGTGTTTTCACTAATGCAAGTGAGTACCTCCCCGTTGCTTTGATGGCAAGCGGCTATTCTTTTTGCTAACAATCTAGTTTGTTATTTGGAAGAGAAAAGGAAGATACTGATGGTCAGTCTCTCTTCCACCAACAATTCTTATTCTAGCAAATTTACTCACGGAATGTTCTCGTGAGATCTCTCCATTTGTTGGAGTTAATTCTCAGCCGCATCGCTTCTGTCAGTGTTTGCTTTGTCTAGGATAACACCATCATATCACTATCATATCACAAGATAACACTATTGTAAGCACTTTCAGCATTGACCAGTCAAACATGGATGGTCCAGCAGTGCTCAAACATATGTGTTCAACCAGTGATCTTGGACAGGCACCATCCAACCAAAGCCCATGCTGGCCAATCAAGTGGGTCTGCCAAATCAGTTCCTGGCTGGTGGTGACTGGTTGCATTCAAACCAATTGGAAAGGCCCCAACTGGCTGGCACGGGCTTTGGTCAGACCGTGCCTGTCCAATCACTGGTTAAACACAGCTGTTCAAGAACTGCTCAACCAGCTGTGTTTGACCAATCAATGCCAGCAGTGAAGCTTGCCTCACTCCAAGCTTGCATCAACTAAGGACTTCAGTAATACTCAAGTTGCCACATGTCAACTGCCGACATTTGAGCAAGTTTTTATTGCAGTGCCTCACCCAGGGGCTTTTCCAGTGCATTGCCGCAAGGAGTGCTTGACCTGATCAAACAGTGCACAAAAAATGGTAAACTCCATGCAAAACATCTGTACTAATGTGGAAAACTTTCCAAAGCAATCTGCAGATTGCAACTCCATGCAAAAAATTAGTAGAAATGTTTTTCATGGGGTTGAGAAATTTTGTTACACTTGTTGATCAGGTCAAGCACTTCTTGTGGCAATGCTCTGGGACAAGCTGATTCAGTTTTCCTCCTTTTGCTGCCCTCTGCTCCCTGATGTTGCACAAAGATACTGTCCTTTATATTTTCCAAAATCCCTTTCCCATCTCCGGTTCCTCCCTGAAGACATCCATTTACACCATTCCCTGACTTTTCTGCACCCTGCACTGTGATGCCATGTGTTGGAATTCAGAATCCCCGCGGCGCCTTGTGTGACAGACCACAACCACAAGCCAGACGCCACCTAAACCAAACCCTCAGACACTCTCTCCAATCCTGAAACCACAACTCGGCCGGAGCATTGATCTCTTTAAATACGCAACCTGTCAAATTCAATCTGACCTTCCCCAGGCCGCGCTTCCCACATCTTCTCTTCCCCACACGCGCCCTTGCTTACTCTCTGATGCTGATCGTCACTTCTGGTATCTCGCACGGCGCTCTGCTGCTCTCTATTGCATGCTATCGCCTGCCTCAACCTTGCTCGGCACGCTCTCGCCTGCCTTAACTCATCAACATTCGTTGATCTTCCCTTGACACTCAGTGGTGATTCCTTCATCAACTTGGTGAGAACATGAAGACATGCCTGCTCTCCCCTTGTTCAGTGTTGACCTTTCTTTTCTGTTTCCTAGTGTTGCTCCTCTGTTCCATTTTCTTTCTTTCTTCTCTTTTCAGCTCAACCCTCTTCAGTTCTGTGTCTTGCATCTAAGTCTCATTTGTGTGGTATGATTTCTTTTCCTTTCTTGTTCATCTTTTTCTTTTCTCTTCTTTTTCTTGATGATTGATCCATCCTTTTTTCTTTAGTCTGGTTTTGTTTGTTAGCAATCAACAATTAGTTCATCACCATGCAACCCTACTACCATCCATTTCTGTTCTCAAATGAAAAAGTACCCAACAGTCACCAACAACCAAAAGGCTCGTTTTCACAAGTGCTTTCCGCGGATGGTGCTCTATAGTCTCACTTTTGAAATCCTGGCATTGCGGCAAAACCTTCAGTATCATGCCTTTTGCCTGTCAAGATTGGGCTTCACACATCAAAATTTCACAATTTTCCTATTTTGCCTGTGTCTTCCCAGAAAAAAAGACCCTTGCACATGGTGAATCAAAAGCATAGATATGGCCAATTGATTCCTCTGACTTGAGTCAAGGGTTGATTTTCATGTAGTTTTGTGGCAGTATGATGCCTTTTGCCTGTTAAGATGTGACTTCATGCATCAAAATTTCACAAATTACCCTTTTTTTCTACGTTTTCTCATGACAGAAGACCCTTGCACATGGTGAATCAAAAAAATAGATATGGCCAAGTGATGCCTCTGAGTCAAGGGTTTATTTTCATAGAGTGGTGTGGCAGTATCATGCCTTTTGCCTGTTGAGATGTGGCTTCACGCATGAAAATTTCACAAATTGCCCTTTTTTTCTGTGTTTTCTCATGAAAAAAGACCGTTGCACTTGGTGAATCAAAAACATAGATACGGCCCATTAATTCCTTTGAGCCAAGATTTGATTTTCATATAGTGGGGTGGTAGTATTGCATGTTATGCCTTGCAAGCTTTGGCTTCAGGCATGGATATTTCACAAATCACCCTGTTTTTCTGTATTTTCTCAGGAAAAAAGTCCCTTGCACATGGTGAAACAAAGAATAGATATAGAAAAGTGATGGATGTGAGCCAAGGTTTGATTTACATATAGTGGTGTGGTACTAGTATTGGCACTACAAGAAAATCTGCTTCAACTGCCACCAGTTGACATGCAGGTTCATCCCATCTTACTATCCCTTTTACTTCCAAGTTAGTTCAAAAAACCTTTTCTTGCACAGTCACTGTGCACAATGCACAGTTACTGTGCATTGAAGTTGTTTTGAAGTGTTATTTGAGTAAGATTCAAGTAACAGCAGAAGTAAAATCAAAGTAACTGCATGTCAACTGGTGGCAGTTGAAGCAGATTTTCTTGTAGTGTTGGGTGTTTGCCTGAGAAGATTTGGCTTCATGCATCAAAATTTCACAAATTAGGGGGTGTCAAATATACCAAATCCACAATTAGAAACCAGTCAATTATCCAAAAATCTTTTTCTTCATTGCTGGATCCAAAATGATGATTGATGAGCAACCAACAGGTTTTAAAAATGGTGAATTTTTGAAAACCAGTCAATTAAATAAGTGTGGATTTGCCTATATTTGATACCCCCTATTACCCATTTTTTCTGCATTTTCTCATGAAAAAAGACCCTTGCACATGGGGAATCAAAGAAATAGATATTGCTAATTGATGCCTGTGAGCCAAGGTTGGATTTTCATATAGTGGTGTGGTAGTATCATGCCTTTTGCCTGTCAAGATTGGGCCTCACACATCAAAATTTCACAAATTACTTATTTTTCCCGTGTTTTGCCAGGAAAAAAGACCCTTGCACATGGTGAATCAAAAACATAGGTATGGCCAATTGATGAATCTGAGTCAAGTTTTGATTTTCATATATGGTGTGGTAGTATCATGCCTTTTGCCTGTCAATATTTGGCTTCACATATAAAAATTTCACAAATTATCTATTTTTCCCATGTTTTCTCAGGAAAAAAGACCCTTGCACATGGTGAATCAAAAACATGGATATGGCCAATTGATGCCTCTGAGTCAAGTGTTTATTTGAGTATAGTGGTGTGGTAGTATCATGCCTTTGCCTGTCAAGATTGGGCATCACGCATCAAAAGTTTACAAATTACCTATTTTTACCATGTTTTTTTTGGAAAAAAGATCCTTTCATATGGTGAATCAGAAACATAGATGAGATAAATTGATGCCTGTGAGCCAAGGATTGATTTTCATAAAGTGGTGTAGTAGTATCACTTGTTTTGCCTGTCAGGATTGGGCTTCACACGTGAAAATTTCACAAATTAGCTATTTTTCCTGTGTTTTCTCAGGAAAAAAGACCTTTGCACATGATGAATCAAAAACATAAAAATTAAACATTGATGCATCTGATTCAAAGGTTGATTTTCATATAGTGGTGTATGGTAGTATCATGCCTTTTGCCTGTCAAGATTTGGCTTCACACATCAAACTTTCACAAATTAACTATTTTGTCTGTGTTTCCTCATGAAAAGGACCCATGCACATGGTGAATCAAAAACATAGATAGGGCCAAATGATAGCTGTGAGTCAATGTTCATCTTTGATATATTGGTGTGGTATTATCACATATTTTGCCTGTCAAGATTTGGCTTCACACATGAATATTTCACAAATTACCTTTTTTTTTCTGCATTTTCTCAGGAAAAAAGACCCTTGCGCATGGTGAAACAAAAAAATAGATATATAAATTGATGCATGTGGGCCGAGATTTGATTTTTAAATATTAGTGTGGTATTATTGCCTGTTTTGCTTGTCAAGATTTTGCTTCACGCATGAAAATTTAACAAATTACCCACTTTTTCTGCATTTTCTCAGGAAAAAAGACCCTTGCACATGGTGAATCAAAAATGTAGATATGGAAAATTGATGCATTTGAGCCAAGGATTGATTTGAATCTAGTGGTTTGGTAGTATCATGCCTTTTGCCTGTCAAGATTGGGCTTCACACATGAAAATTTCACAAATTCCCTATTTATCCCACATTTTCTCAGGAAAAAAGACCCTTGCACATGGTGAATCAAAAACATGGATATATCCAATTGATGCCTGTGAGACAAGGTTTGATTGTCATATATTGGTGTGGTAGTATCACGTGTTTTGCGGGGCAAGATTTGGCTTCACGCATGAATATGTCACAAATCACCTTTTTTTTCTGCCTTTTCTCAAGAAAAAAGCCCCTGGCACATTGTGAAAGAAAATCAAAGATATAGAAAATTGATTCTTGTGAGCCAAGGTTTGATTTTCATATAGTTCTGTGGTAGGATTGTGTGTTTTGCTTTTCAAGATTTGGCTTCTTGCATCAAAATTTCACAAGTTACTTTTTTTTCCTGTCTTTCCTCAGGAAAAAAGACCCTTTCACAGAATGAATCAAAAACGTAGATATGGACAATTCATGCCTGTAAGCCAAGGTTTGATTTGACTATATTGTTTTGGTAATATCATGCCCTTTGCCTGTCAAGATTGGTCTTCCTGCATCAGAATTTCACAAGTTACCTTTTTTCCTGTGTTTTCTCAGGAAAAAAGACCCTTGCACATGGTGAATCAAAAATATTGATATGGTAATTGATGCCTGTGAGCCAAGGTTTGATTTGCATATATTTAAATGGTAGTATCACTTGTTTTTCCTGTCAAGATTTGGCTTCACGCATCAACATTTTGCAAATTACCTATTTTACCTGTGTTTTCCATTAAAAGGACCCTTGCACATGGTACATCAAAAACACAGATATACCCAATTTAGGCCTCTGAATCAGGGTTTGTGTTCCATATGGTGGTGTTGTACTATCATGCCTTTTGCCTGTCAAGACTTGGCTTCACGCACCAAAAGATCACAAATTACCCGTGTTTTCTGTGTTGTCTCAGGAACAAAGACCCTTTCACATGGTGAATCAAAAACATCAATATGGCAAATTGATGCCTGTGAGCCAAGGTTTGATTTGCATATAGTGGTGTGGCAATTTCATGCATTTTGCCTGTCAAGATTGGGCTTTGTGCATCAAAATTTCATTGATTCACCATGTGCAAGGGGCTTTTTTCCTGAGAAAACAGGGGAAAAATAGGTAATTTGTGAAATTTTGATGCACAAAGCCCAATCTTGGTAGGCAAAAGGCATGATAATACCACACCACTATATGCAAATCAAACCTTGGCTCACAGGCAGCAATTGGCTGTATCTATGTTTTTGATTCACCATGTGAAAGGGTCTTTGTTCCTGAGAAAGCACAGAAAAAACGGGTAATTTGTGAACTTTTGATGTGTGTAGCCAAGTCTTGACAGGCAAAAGGCATGATACTACAACATCACTATATGGAAATCAAACCCCGACTCAGAAGTATCAATTGCCTCACCAGGGGAGAATTTATGGCACTGGCATGCCAGTGCCACTGCATGTGTTCTTACTTGAACCCCTGCCCAATGATTGTACATGTTTGGCTCCATAGGACTTGAAATCATGGTGATGTGGGTCAAGTTATTTGTAGAACATCTTCTGAAGTGAACCACAAAGCAAGCTGATATTCAAATGATCAAAATTGTCACTTTATAATGAATGAATCCACAAATCATATAGAACCCAAGCTGAACTCAAGTCAATCTTATGATTTTCTGAGTTCTTGAATGCTCCAATCAGTATTGGTCCATCTTGAAATAATTCTTCTTTAATATTAATACATCAATATTTCCATCCATTGACATG